>CM075979.1:33966728-34320879 GCA_038087875.1 Malacoraja senta
CACGGGTAGAAACTGGAGATCCCAGAGAAACGGTCACGGGGAGAACGTACAAACTCTGTACAGACAGCAGGATCGAACCTGGGTCTCCGACGCTGTAAGGCAGCAACTTTACTGCTGCGCCGAGGTGCCATCCTAATCAAGAGCAAGTCTATTCATGTCTAAAAGCTCAAAGAATTATTGGCTAGGCAATTTATATAAGTAACTTAATCAATAAAGATAGCAATAAAAGTATTTTTTTTATTAATGGGGAATGGAGGAAGGCTGGGCTATTGCAGAATGTATTCGAGCTATCACCAAAATAAACCAGTTCGTCAGTTTGCAATGATACAAGACAGTATTCTCGCATAGCATCTTGCTAAATAAATAACTAGGAATCTCAATAAGGTATTAAAGAAGGAACTGCAGATGCTGGAAAATCGAAGGTACACAAAAATGCTGGAGAAACTCAGCGGGTGCAGCAGCATCTATGGAGCGAAGGAAATAGGAGCGAAGAAGGGTTTCGGCCCGAAACGTTACCTATTTCCTTCGCTCCATAGATGCTGCTGCACTCGCTGAGTTTCTCCAGCATTTTTGTGTATCTCAATAAGGTAGTTGCATCCTGGATCAGTGCATGAAATTACCATGTCAATGCTTGTCATGTCAATGCATTAAGAGCTCAGTTATCAGGTACTAAAAAACCAGCATAATCCAGCAACATTTCAGCGAGGAGTAGGCAGGTCTGACAACAAGGCAGTGTAGAGGGAGCGGCTCAGCAGACGCTTCATTAACCAGAGCGCTTGTCAGATAGTCAAGCTTTTACAGTTCACGCTGTACTGCTTTCAGAGTTTTAGCTGTCTGGAGAAGGTGGATTGAAAGCAGAGTATGATGTGCTTCTGATCATAAAGAGAGTTTTCACCATTAGATACAGGCATCAACAAAACACTGAAGTTAAGTTTTATATAGCGAGACATCTCTATGGCCGCACAATAGCAATAACAGACAAAGCTTAATAGTGAAAAATCAAAAACTGCAGATTTTATATCTTCTTACAATGCAAGAGGCCATTTGGCCCATCGTGCCCCTGCCAGTTCTCACTACATCCCATTGCCCATTCACTTCCTGTATTTAATTCTCTTCCACATGCCCAATCAACCCCCGTTTCCCCAGCTGTTCATTTACATTGGAGCAATGGTCAGTTACACCAACCAGCTTGCATGTCTTTGGATTGTGGGATGAAAATGGAGGACCCAGCGGAAACCCCTGCAGTCACATGGAGAATGTGCAAACTCCACACAGACAGTGCCCGAGGACGGAGGCAGCAGACTATCTGCAGTGACACTGGGAAACCAAAATGAGCATTCCACCAGCTGGCACTTCGATGGCAGCCTCACCTATTCGTCTTTTTTTGTTATTTTTAGTGTGTTTAAAAAGTATGAGCTAATGTTATCTGGCTAGTTTTATGTGGGGAGTGGGCAGGGGAAACTTTTTTTTCAATCTCTTACCTTGCCGGAGATGCAATTGTTTTCCAGATCGTATCTCCGGTCGCTCTGCAGCCTAACATCGTGGTCTTGCTCGGGACTGACTTTGACCATCGAAGCTGATTCCTTGCCTGGGATCGATGCTCCAACCACAGCCTATGGACTTTACATCAAGGAGCTCGCAGTCTCGGGTTGAGACCGACTTCGGGAAGCTCCAAAAGCCGTACGACATTCGACTAGCCCCGACCCGAGGTAGATCGCCCGGCATGGGGGAGCCGAGATTCCCCACCAATGCAGGAGCTTGATCGCCCCAACGAGGAGGCCCGTCGCCGGCTGCGGCAGTAAGATCATCCCGTCAACGGAAGGTTAGAGGCCCCCTACCGCTAGAGGACAAAGAAGGGAGAGATTGAACATTTTTTTCACCTTCCATCACAATGAGGAATGTGGAGGAGTCACTGTAGTGGATGTTCATGTTAAAATGTATTTTCTGTGTTCTGTTGCTTTTTATTGGTATGATTGTATGGCAAATCAAATTCCTTGAATGCTGCAAAACATACTTGGCTAATAAAGTATGATTATGATTATGAAAATGCTCAGCAGCTAAAAAGAACAACATTCGAGGTTGAAGACTCATCAGACAAAAACAATGTGACCTGTAATGTTAACTCTGTTCCTCTTTTCATAAAATCTGATATTGAAGCACGCAAGGAGACAGAGAGGGAGATTACTAAACTGTCAAAGGTAGCGACATCTTAAGATGAAAAACAGACGAGAGACTTGCCACAGGCATTTCAGTATCGAGACACTTGGCAGTTGAAGCAATGATGCAGTAATTAAATTCAGAGATGATCAAGATCAACATGGAAGCATCCCAGAAGATTGGAAGGTGGGGAGGTTTAGAATGGGAATTTCAAATCTTGGAGCCTTAGAAGTTGAAAGCCCAAAGTGATTAAAACACTAGGCTGGAAATAGAGGGGCATTCACAAGATGGAGACTGAACAACGCGACTAAACTTAGCTTGCAGGTCATAAACAATGCCGCTCCAATCCTATTTATGTCTGGCCAGCATTCCTTCTTGTGCACCATTCCACCAGGACACAGACTCAACAGTCTGAACAAGCCATCAAGCTGCACAGTTTCTGCAGCATGTTGGTAGATTCGATACTCTCTCCACACGGATCACACGTTTGGGTGTGGCTAGAGGATCAGCTGCTAAAAAAGACGCAGCAAGTTTTGACTTGCACAACTCATTAGGGTTTCCTCCTTTGCTTTGGAAAAAGGTTTGCTTCAAAAACTAGCTCCAGACAAATACAAATTCTTTGCTTTCCAAAGATTGAATATACCAGGTACTTAATGACAACCTGCTTAATTGGGCCAGGGCTCCCTCCATTTGAAAAGGGAAGAGTTAATCCCTTGGAAAAGAAACCTCAAAACGCTTTTGGCTTCACTCATTTCTTCCAACAGACCATGAAAATTCCACGCATTAGTGAAACCAGTTGTTCAAAGAATTGAGCAGTAGCAAACAAAACAGCATATGTTAGCATTAGCACTGTGCAGATTGGATTGTAGATAATGACAAGAAACAAACCAAGAATTAGTACTACAGCATTTTGAAAGAAAAAAATTGGGACACGTGTGGCCTTGCCCGTGCTGTTCTGAGCCAACCTCAGCTGCAATGAACCAGGCGTGTTACACGTGCATGCACACTTGCATTGATACTTGACTGGCCAGGTGGTTGACAGAAGTGTGGTTGCATGTTTCCGCAAAGCAAGTTCCAATCACACTCATGGAACATCAACCAACCCAGGGGAAGTAAGGGAGTGCACTCTCCTTACCAAGTCAACCAAGGAAGAAAGGCTACGTATTTTTACGGGATCTTCCATTGGATTCAAGCAGATATGCACACAGCAATTCCTTGCAAGCTTCAATGTGATAATTAATAGGTAATCTGTTTTTCTGATGTTAGAGGATTCTCTCTCTCTCTGGGGCATGTGGGAGTACCGTCTTGGGAATCATCCTCAGCCCCCTGGGGTGACAAACAGGACTTAATGCCTGGTTTGGAAGATGGTACCTTCTTCAGAGCCTTGATTACATAGCCAGCTCTCAAGAGCGGCACTTAAGGTCAGAACCCAATCCTTCAACCACACAAAGTGGGACAAGACTGTAATTAAAGCAGATGTGTACAAAAGCAATATTCTTTCTTCTTGAAGCTCAAGACCAGGTAGACAAAGCAGCTTAACTGATTAACACCCAATCTACAATGCTTGGGGTGGCACAGGGCAGCACGGTGGCGCAGCGATTGATTAGTTGCCTTACTGCGCTTACAGCACCAGAGACCCGGATTCAATCCTGACAACGGATGCTGGCTGTATAGAGTTTGTACGTTCTCCCCGATATGGATTTTCTCCAAGATCTTCGGTTTCCTCCCACACTCCAAAGACATACGGGTTTGTAGGTCAATTGGCTAAGTATAAATGTAAATTGTCCTTCTCCGTCTGCAGTTGTAGAGCCCTAGTGAGACCACACCTGGAGTATTGTGTGCAGTTTTGGTCCCCTAATTTAAGGAAGGACATTCTTGCTATTGAGGGAGTGCAGCGTAGGTTTACAAGGTTAATTCCCGGGATGGCGGGACTGTCATATGCTGAGAGAATGGAGCAGCTGGGCTTGTACACTCTGGTGTTTAGAAGGATGAGAGGAGATCTCATTGAAACATATAAGATTGTTAAGGGCTTGGACACATTAGAGGCAGGAAACATGTTCCTGATGTTGGGGGAGTCCAGAACCAGGGGCCGCAGTTTAAGGAGTAAGCCATTTAGAACGGAGACGAGGAAACACTTTTTCTCACAGAGAGTGGTGAGTCTGTGGAATTCTCTGCCTTAGAGGGCAGTGGAGGCAGGTTCTCTGGATGCTTTCAAGAGAGAGCTAGATAGGGCTCTTAAAAATAGCAGAGTCAGGGGATATGGGGAGAAGGCAGGAACGGGGTACTGATTGGGGATGATCAGCCATGATCACATTGAAGGGCCAATGGCCTGCTCCTGCACCTATTGTCTATTGACCCTAGTGTGTAGGAGAGTGTTACTGTGTGGGAATCACTGGTCGGTGTGGACTCGGTGGGCCGAAGGCTCCCGCACTGTATCTCTAAACAAAACTAAGCTATTTGTTCCCTCCACCATGGACACAACATGTCCTGTGTGCATCACCTGCAAAATGCAGTTACTCAACCAGGCGACGCCAGCAGGATCTCCTTAACTTTCAACCACCACCACCAATGAGCACAGGAGCAGCCTTAACAATTCCAAAGGAAATGGGCAAAATACTCCCAGTTGAATTATTCTCCTTTGTTACTGATGGCAAATTATATGGATGGAGATGGGAAAATTTTGGAGAGAAAAACAAGAAGAAAAAAATCACAATTTTCAGAAAGAGGGGACAGCAGCGTGATCTGACCAACTGCGCCACCTCTTTCAAGGTTGCTTTCTCTCCACCTGCACACATTCCCCTCATAACACTCGGTGAGAATCTCCTTGCAACTGTGACGCAGCGGAGATGGTCACTTGACAACATATGGCAGCCCTGGGCACAGGTCCAAATCCCAGCGTTCTGCGCCCTGTTACATGGTCACGTAGAGTGAGGTAACACTATTTTACAAGGTCATTGCTGAAAACTGCAATTAATAAAACTGCAACCATTTCCATAAACAAGAATAAGCAATAGAGTCAACAGAGGCCCATCTGTCCTTTCTTATTTTTAATCACTACATGTCAATCATTTATTAATATAAGGACCATCTAAAGTATGACTGACCTTGCTTATGCGAGTCACTTGAGTTTGCGTCTGGTATCAGAGACGACACAAAGTTTAAATGAATGTACGATTCATACTTCAGAATGTGTTTTTATTGTCAAAGTGGTCCAATGCAGAGTGGAGAGCCTGCAAGATCGTATCCCCCGTGCATCTAATGTGGCAGTAGGCAAATTGTAGCGGATCCGGGTTCTGACCAAGGTTGGAGTTGATATGCGCCATAACCTGAAGAACCATGGACTGATCTTCAAGTCACAAATTCATGAACTACTGTACTTCACCCTATTCAATTTCACAAAAGCATTCAACTCTATCAATTAAGGGGGATTATTTAAAATGTCACAAGATCCACAAAACTTTCTTCATCGACAGCTCAGTGGTGGAGAGAATCACCAACTTCAAGTTCCAGGGCATGTATATCTCTGAAGATCTGCCCTGGACCCCACACTGGTGCAATCATAAAGAGAGCCTGCCAACGCCATTACTTCCTTAAAAGATTGAGGAGGTTCAGTATTTCGAAGCTCTCTTGAACTTCAAGGGGTGTATGGTAGAGAGCATGGGTTGCATCATGGCCTGGTTCAGCAATTCGATTGCTCAGAAATAAAGGAGATTACAAAAAGTGGTGGACACCACCCAGTCCATCATGGATACTGACCTCCCACCATCGAAGGGATCTATAGGAGGCACTGCATTATAAAGGCAGCCAACATCATCAAGGACCCACATCATCCTGGCCGCACTCTCATTTCATTCCTGCCTTTGGGAAGAAGATTTAGGAGTCTGAAAACCATGACCTCCAGTTTCAGGAACAGCTTCTTCCCAACAACTATCAGGTTAATGAACACTACAAACGCCAACTAAACTTCAAACTACAAACTGTCTTGGTTGCATTAGGGACTTTGGATTTTTGTTTTGTTTTGCATTAATGTTTTTTTTTTAATTTATTGAACATTTTTTCCTTATCATATTATCTATTGAGTAGCATGTTTGCAGACAGTTACGCTGCTGCAAGTAAGAATCTCATTGTTCTCTTTCGGTGCATATGACAATTAAACACACTTGATATTTGACCCGACAGATAACAAATCCATAACTCTGGGAGACAGTTGAGGAGGATCCTTGTGCCAACTTTCTCTGTGGCAGACAACAGGAAGAGTCCGCTGATGCTGCCATAATTGGGCTTGTCGCTTGTCTTATTGATTTTAAGGTCATAAGTTCATAAGAAACAGGAGTAGAATTAGGCCATTTGGCCCATCCAGTCTACTCCATCATTCAATCATGGCTGATCTATCTCTCCCTCCTAACCCCATAATCTTTCCTTCTCCCCATAACCTCTGAGACCTGTACTAATCAATAATTTTCTGCCTTAAAAATATCCACTGACTGGCCTCTACAGCCTTCTGTGTCAAAGAATTCCACAGATTCACCACCCTATGACTATAGAAATTTCTCCACATCTCCTTCCTAAAAGAACGTCCTTTAATTCTGAGGCTATGACGTCTAGTTCTAGACTCTCCAACTAATGGAAACATCCTCTCCACATCCACTCTATACAAGCCTTTCACTATTCTGTATGTTTCAATGAGGTCCCCCCTCGTTCTTCTAAACTTCAGCGAGTAGAGGCCCAGTGCCGACAAACGCTCATCATAGGTTAACCTACTCAGTCCTGGGATCATTCTTGTAAACAGTTACAGTTTGTTTCTGTTAGAATGTTATGGTTAGACCGTCGTGGAGGTCTCCTGGCAAATGTCCGTCTGCCCAAAATGGGAGAGATGAGATCATGAATTTCTTCTGGAAACACTTCTCAGAACTTCAGCAGGAATGTTATCTGCTGCAGAGACCCCACGACCCCAACCAACAGGACCTGCAGAGAAAACAGTAACCGGAGTCCACCATAATCATAGCTGCGTAGAACTGAAGTCACCTGAACTGTGTAGAACGTAGTCTGAAGAAGGGTCCCGACCCGAAACGTCACCCATGCTTTTCCCCCCAGAGATGCTGCCTGATCTGTTGAATTACTCCAGCACTGTTTGTCTTGCTGCGTAGAACTACTTGAGTTCTCTCCTTGAAAACAAGGGGACTGATTTGGTGAGACTAAGAAGCTAATTAACTGCAACGCATTCCTCAACTGGAATCATTATTTATCAATAAAGCGAAAGAGAAAGATGTACAGGCAACTGAAAGCATGGTCCAACAAAAGAAACAAACTTGTAAGCCTAAGAACAGATGGCGGGGAAAAAGAATTTAAGGTACAGCAACTTGTTGATAATGATGACATGCGCAGATTCTTTGGTGCTCTGGAGACCATCTAGTGTGGAACATGCCAGTGACAACCTGTTGCAAGCTAAGAACAGAGGAGAGCACATCAAGGGGAGACTAGGTTAGCATCTGATGCAAGGAGCACTCTGCAACACCTCTCAACCAAGTATTGATCTTTGACACAAGTGCCTTTCACTCCAAGGCATGATACCCTCCGTGCTAAATCTCAATCCAACCAAAATATTGAAAGGTTTACCAGCAAGCAAGCCAGTAAAAATGGTACCTATTGACAGGCGAAAAGACGTACGCCTACGAGCCAGTGATGACTTTGCATCAGTAGTAAACTGGCACTGGCAACAACTTCAAGCACCTTGACATTTAATTTCTTGGGCCCATAACATGAGGATTTAAAAGTTCCTGGAATCAGCGATAGGATGCAAGAGAAGCCCATCTTCTCTGATCCACTACAATCTTAATGCCAAGTAAAGACAGTAATGTCCTGCACAACTCTGCCTTGGAGTCAATATTGCCCCAACAAACAATTTGAATCATCACTCATGCAATCTACATTTTTATAGCCACACGCAATCAAAGGCAGATGTGATTGTACAAAATGCCATAAGCCTTTGTGTTTACTGTGGCAATAAAGCAACCTACAAATCAAACAAATTAGTATCACAAACAGTGCCAAGTCCGCTGAGGTTTTTCAGAAGAGTTGGGATATGGGTGTTATCGTCAAGGTTTTCTATTTATTATGCATCCGTGGTTATTCAAGGGGTGTGGTGTAAGCCTCAGTGAACCACTGGCATCAGAGTAGGGAGAGGCAGATGGGACATTTGTCAAAATGAGATAGCACACTGCGGATTAGATAAGACATGGCCAATCAGTTGGCCTGCATTAGCACTCTCTCTCTATCGCTCTGCACAGTGGCTGGTGCCTACATAGGTTCCTTGGGATGGCTTTTGGCCGATCTCATCTTGGAGGCCAGTACCTCGGTGCAAGGGTTGGCCGTGAGTGTGTGCACCACATCCTATCACTAGTGGAACGGTGGGTAATTGTACCAATAAGCAGCTTCACTGCGAAACTGCCTGTGGCGGCACCTTCTCCAATCCCCACACTACAAAATAATTTGTCAGCAATCACCTATTCATAGAATCCCACATGCAAACGCATGCAACTTGAAGACTAATGGTCGTCAACTGGCATCATCCAAATTGCGTAGGAAGGAACTGCAGATGCTGGTTTAAACCAAAGATAGACACAAAAAGCTGGAGTAACTAAGCGGGTCAGACAGCATCTCTGGAGAAAAGGAATAGGTGACATTGTGGGTCGAGACCCTTCTTCTGAAGAAATGTCACCCTATTCCTTTTCTCCAGAGATGCTGTCTGACCCACTGAGTTACTCGAGCGTTTTGTGTCTATCTTCATCCAAACTGTGCCAATCTACCAGTGGTGGTGTACACGGGAAGCAATGCCGAACACAGCCAATCCTGTACTCCATTAACCACTGCATTGTAGCCAGCCTCATCTCACGAACGCAAACACATGACCACATTCTCACCAACACAAACATATGACCATACATGCACTCAAGAACGGCACAAACTTTGGCAGGATTTAAGCATCACTTGTACTTCCTATAAAATGAAAGCCAGAGACAAAGCAAGCTCTGACATCTTCACTCCGTGGGTACAGAATACATTTTCCCTTAGATAAACACTCACAATAAGTCAATGCATTTCACAGACGAAGTCCAAGTCACTGCAGTCATCAACTTACTCACAAGTATGATGCCAAAAACATCAGCAACATTCTTAATTAATTTTGTATTGTTAAGCTCTGATTGAGCAATAAATTGGCCAGAGTGACCAAGGAGAAGAGGCCTGCTTTTCTAATGCTAGACACCCCTTCTTTGCAGTTTGGTCCCTTGCATATTAGCTGGCAGCGTATCTCAGCCCTGTACTCTGAATGGCTCTGGAGTCCTCTAATTGAATGGCTTCTGTCAACTTATAATGACATCTCTCAATGCCTCTCTCTCTCTCTCTCTCTCTGAAGAAAAATCTAATGTCAGCCACAATCAAGTCCTTTGGTGAAATGAATACCCGAGTTGCTGACGATCTGAAAAGTCTAATCTTTCATTCACTTATCTTCAGTGTCTGAGACGCGATGCATGGTTCAATAGGTTAGCTCAATACAGGTTGCAGGTGCTAAACACACAAAGACCAACAGACAGTAGAGTCAAATATTCAAAATCATCTGGAAGATAAATCTGAAGGGGTAGGTTGGTGCAATGTCTAACCATCAATACACAGTGGCGTAACAGGTGCCTCACAACTGCAGTGACCCAGGTTCAATCCCAACCTTAGATGTCCGTCTGGGTGCAATTTGCATATTCTCTCCGTGACTGTGTGGGTTTCGTCTGAGTGATCTGGTTTCCTCCCACATACCAAAGACGTACAGGTTGAGTGATCTACTAACACTAACTTGGCCCTAGTTTGGAGGCGAGAGGTAGAATATAGGGGAGTTAATGGGAATGTGGGTGGAATATATGGGTGCTTGATATAACGCAATGGTCTCGTTGAACCAAAGGGCCTGTTTCCACGTCTTTATCACCTCACCTTATGTTATTGCCCTGTATAATCCAAATGAAGAAACGGCAGCAATGTGGTTGATCTCCAGTTGTTTGGCTTTATTCACAAGTAGAAATACAATTACGGACAAAAGTGGAGCTTCTGGTCTTTCTAGATTATCCCACACTATTTATAACATTTGGTGCCTTGGAGACCCCTCTCCATACTGCCTACCCAAATAAAGCCAAAAAAGGACCGATTTTGGCTCAGGAGGTGGAACCCAGTCCAGGATATCAGCTTCAATCCTCATTATTATAGTTTGCCAAACTGCAATTTTACACTACATACCATTTCATTTCTCAATTTGTGGTGTGGAGTTAAAGTCAGTCATTTAGCACAGCAACAGATCCTTCAGTCTACCAGGTCAGTGGCAACAATCAAGCAGCCACTTACACTTATGCCACTTTATTCCCCCCACCTTCCCATCAACTCCCCTACACACTAAGGGAAATTTACAGTGGCCTATTAACTTACCACCCCACAGACTGTTAGAGTGTGGGAGGAAACCCAAGCACCAGGGTCGGAAGGCTGTGGAGGCCAAGTCAGTGGATATCTTTAAGCCAGAGATAGATAGATTCTTGATTAGTACAGGTGTCAGAGGTTATGGGGAGAAGGCAGGAGAATGAGGTTAGGAGGGAGAGATAGATCAGCCATGATTGAATAGCGGAGTAGACGATGGGCTGAATGGCCTAATTTTACTCCTAATCCATATGACTTTATGAAACGCACAAGGACACAGTTCGAACAAGCAAATTCCACACAGTCGGCACTAGGGCAAACTGGAGAACATGATAACTCCACGCAGACAGCACTGGGGCAACAGCGTTGCAAGGCAGCAGCTCCACCAGCTGCACCACTAATTGATGGAAATAGCACAGAAACAAGGACAAGCTGATAAACACATGGAAAATCATAGGAAGGTGTCTTGAAAGGGTAAGATGAAACAGTACTGGAGACGGCCAAGTGGAGTGGTGAAATGACTTACTTCTGTGCTAGACATCCTATATCTTTTCTACATAATGAATGGAGATTTGGCATCAAGCTAAGAAATGGAAATGGAGCTTCAGTTTAAAGTCTCACCTAACAGATGGCCTTTAGTGCTCTCGATCCTCTGATGAAGGCTCCTCCATTGACAAAGGTTTGATTACCAAAGATGTACTGTCCCCACTCCTCGTTCAAGATAACACTCAATTTTGCAAAGCTTTCATATGACGTTCGAGTGATGATGATACCAGCTGGTATTTTCTCTGTTCCTACAGTGTATTGCAGCCCCATTTCTCTTCAGCCCGTTCTGGAGGTAACTTCTACCTCTTGCTACTGTTGCACCAACCCTTGGTCTTCCATTTGTGTAAATAGCTTTCCCTGTTTCCCAACTCAAGCCTCAGCACCCACTGCTTCCGCTCCAGTGTCTATCTTGCTGAACCTGCACTGGTTTGAAGCCTGAAGTTAAAGGTAAAAGGCGTGCAATATACGAAGCAATTTTCACAGCCTTTTCGGGATATCCTGGATCGCACTGGATCACAAATAACTGGTCACGTAGGAAACAGTCAATGACCGGTCGCATGGGAAATGCTACACAGCCAATGACTGGTTGGCGGTTGGCAGGACCACACCCGACAGCTCGTTGGTCGGCGGGACCGGTAAACGGCCCGAAGGTTCATCGGTCCGGGAGGGAGCTGGAGAAGTCAGGCGCTAGGAGTGGGGCGGTAGGAGGGTGAACTGGGGTAATGCTTCCAGCACCTCACGGTCGGCTGCAGGAGGTGCCCCAGGGACACAGAGATGGCCGGATGAGGATAGACATAAAAAGCTGGAGTAACTCAGCGGGACAGACAGCATCTGTGGAAAGAAGGAATGGGTGACGTTTCGGGTCGAGGCCCTTCCGGATGAGGAGAGGGTGAGTGGGAAGTGCTCCAGTACATCAAGCGTGCGGGCTGACAGGACTTTGAATAATGGCACCAAAAATGGCGGCGCCAACATGTGTAATATACGCAAAAATAATTTCACTGTGCAGTTGCATACGTGACAAATAAAGGCCCATTGAAGCGGGAAACGCTGCATAGCCAATGACTGGTCACGTGGGATTACTGTGCAGCCATCTTGTGCTCCCACAAATTGCAACGTGTTACTAATCTTCAGTGGTACTGTTGAGCCTGTGATACAGTGATACTGTAATGGCCGGGGCACCAAAGACAACCTGCAGCTCTTGCTCAAAATTGTGCTGAGACTTTTTATTTTAGCTTGAGAAAGCAGACGGAGCATTTTAATAAAGGTCAAGCATCACACCGACTTGAGTCAAAAATCACACGGATCAACCGCACGTATCACTATGGTAGATTGGAACATTAGTATTTCAGTTATATATTAACCGTCAACTGAGAAATTAAACTAACGTTGACATGATGGAACAAAGTATACCATATAATTTCTGTATGAACTATGTGCTCCAGTTGATCTTTATTAATCTATATCCATGATCAACAGTCCTCGCTATCTACCATGATCTTCATATCGTCAGCAAACTGTATTAGCAAACCACAGACTTGCTTATCCAAGTTATTTATATGTACATGACAAACAATAAATGTAAAAACACTTCACGTTGGCACAACACTGGTTACACAGACTGCCAGTCGGAGAAACAACCCGCCAGCACCATCCACTGCCTCCTATCAACAAGCCAGTTTTGAATCCTGTTTGACAAAACACCTTGGAACCCATTTGTCCTAACTTTCTGGACCAGTCCACACTGAAGAAACGTCAAAAGACTAGCAGAACTCCATGTATACTACATCTACTGCTTGTCTTCAATTTTCTTAGTAACCTGGAGAGTGGTGGGTGCCTGCAATAGGCTGCCAGGAAAGGTGGAACATAGTGGAGACACACAACCACCTCCTCAAAAATCTCAATCAGATTTGAGAGGTCGGATCTCCTGTGCACAATACTATGCTCCTTGACGGGTTTCAAACTTAATAGATGGAATCGTCTCCACTTATTGAGAATAAGGGGAGAAGGTGGGGGCATTGGAATCAGGATCATGTGTGCAAATACAGAATAAGTTCCAATAAAGAAGTGTACAGTGAAAAGGCTCCTTTGCCTGACCAAGTCTTGCTATCATTTAAGCAGTTGTGAAAATGGGAAATGGCTCATGGAATCAGTAATGCAAAACCCAAAGAAAATAGGCAGGATAGAAACATCAAAGGCATCAACACCGTTGAACATTAAATGCTGCTGGACAAACTTCTCTTGTCCCTTAAGGGCCTGTCCCACTTGTGCCGTCACATATGCGACAGGCCGGGAGTGACGGTCGCGCAACGGTTCCGCGAGTCGCGCGCGTCATCATGCGCCCGCACAGCCGTCTGGAGTGCGTGACGTCATTTGAAGATGGACACAAAATGCAGGAGTAACTCAGCGGGACCGGCAGCATCTCTGGAGAGAAGCAATGGATGATGTTTCGGGTCGAGACTCTTCTTCAGTCTGAAAGAAGGGTCTTGACCTGAAACGTCATCCATTCCTTCTCTCCAGAGATGCTGCCGGTCCCGCTGAGTTACTCCAGAATTTTGTGTCTATCTTCAATTTTCTTTGCCCCGCTCTGGGAGTAGGAGTGGGGGCGGATCCGGACCGCAACGGCCGTGAGCCCCAGGCTGAGTTCAACGATCGTTTGCCTGCTTCTGCTGCTGTTGGAGGTGAGACGTTGCGTCGCGCCAGGGTCTTGGGCCTGTCCCACTTTGGCCGTCAGTTACGTGACAGGCCAGTGGCGCGCGAAGATTTCGTGAAGGACAAAATCCACACTCCTCCACGCCACTCCACACTCCTCCACACCACTCCATGCGCCCGTCCCCGCGCTACACACGCGCTACCCACACGTTAGCAGGTCACGTAAATGGCGCGCGAAAGACAACCAAGTGGGACAGGCCCTTTACTCTCTCATTTATACAAATTATTGAGGATTGCAATTTGAACGATCCCCTTCACCAACTAGGCCCAGCCATCTTCAGCTGCTTTAATTGTCAACGTCACTTTGACATACACCATCTGATCCAACTTGCATCAACACTGATGCCATGCAAGTGCCTGGTAACAACCACAAAGACCCAAACACTATGCCCTGGCCTTCAGCAGAACACACTCACTCAACAATCCATGGGCACTCGCAGAGCAGTTAATTTTATTTAATTTCAAAAAATAAACTTTATTCTGAATTTTTTAAATATACAAAACATGAACAGTGCCAAAGTTCTTCAGCCATTCTCAGCATCTATACATTTAGTTGTTGATGAGTTCTGCTGATGACACATTTTGTCAGACAAACTGGGCAATTTGCTCAGGGAACCATGCAACAGGATCCATCGAGTCTTTGTCCTGCAGTACCTGCAGGATGTGCCGTGCAGACCACTGCCGGATGGACTTGGTCACGGTGGTGCAGCGGTAGAATTGCTGCCTTACAGCGAATGCAGCGCCGGAGACCCCGGTTTGATAGGTGCTGTCTGTACTGTATGGAGTTTGTACGATCTCCCCGTGATCTGCGTGGGTTTTCTCCGAGATCTTCGGTATCCTGCCACACTCCAAAGACGTACAGGTTTGTAGGTTAATTGTCATGGTAAATGTAAAAATTGTTCCTAGTGGGTGTAGGATACTTCCAGTATAGTCCCTAGTAGACTCTTCGGGAGTGATGACCACAAGACAAGACTTGCGGTCAAAGGTATTGGTCTGGAAGAACCTTTTCACAGAGGACAGATGGTGCGGCAATGTCCAGCTGACTGGCTCAGTGTATGGCTTCGAAGGCCAAGTCCATCATTCGCAAGACCACGGACAGGTAGAACCTCAGCAGATAATGACACCTAGTGCCCATGTGCTTCCACTCTGCACACGCTAATGCAACTATACAAGAATGTGGCCTTCAGGGTGAGGGTGACGCTGGGTTCACCCTTGACCCCATTGTCTGCCAACGTGCGTCGTGACCTGTCGTAACCACAATCAACACCTTTTCTGTGTCATCCATTTGACGAACATCTATAAACGTGCCGAGGAAGTGAACCACAAGCAGTTCACTTCCTGTTAAATATGAGCACTCTCTGTTAAAAGATGAAGGGTTCCAGTTAAATGCGAGCACACTCAGTCAGAAGGTGGAGGAGTCACATCCCAGTCCAGACCCAAATCTGGACTAAGACACTGAAGCAATGCCAAGGAAGCAAAGGTTACAGCTGTTGATTTGTGGATGAAATCTTCAATTAATGATACCACTGCCATCTCAGATGGACATTGGAGATCTCATGAACACAAAGTAAAAGAAGAACAGAAGATACTACCCCTGTATCCTAATTTTACTTTGGAGTCACGTGAGTGACAACGTGAAGAACCCCGCCAGTGCGCCTGCGCGTCATTACGTCAGACGCCTTGACGCAAACAGACGTGAGGAGCAGAGCTCCTCCAGTGGTTTGTAGTTTTTCAACTACAAGGTAAGTAGAATTTTTTTCATGTTTTCCAGGTCCGTTTAATGTGGGTCTGTGGGGATTTTTTCCACAGACGCCATGGGAAAAAACGGGCAGGGGAAGAGGCGAGCGACACAGCCGACAGAAAGTCGGGAAAGTCGGGAGTCCGCGGTTAGAGACCAACCGCCTCTAAACCCCGGTACAGTCGCCAGCGGTGAGCATAGCGACTGTGGACCTGGGGCTGGTGAAAACACAGTCAGCGCCTGTCGGGCAAAAGACGAAGTTTAAATCCCAACGGCCCACGGAGGGTCCCAGGCAATGGAAGTAGCTCCAGGGCTAGATACTGCTTTCGAGCGTATTGCTCAAATAGAAAGCATTTTACATAGGCTGTTGGAGCAAAGTTCACTCAGGGAGGAGTGTACTGAAATCCAGGCTGCTGGAAGCAGCTCAACAGCTCCTGGTACAGAGCTAGATACTGCTTTCGAGCGTATTGCCCAAATAGAAAGCCTTTTACATAGGCTCTTGGAGCAAAATTCACTCAGGAAGGAGTGTACTAAAATCCAAGCTGCTGGAAGCAGCTCAACAGCACCTGGCACAGGGCTGATGGAATGCACCCTCAGGGATGAGGAGCGTGCTACGGGTCATGAGATTTCAGACCCCGACTCTGACGGTGAGGCTGTACAAGGCGATGAACGGCAGCTGCCAGATGTTCCACCCCTGGCAGTAGGATTCACTGCCCCGTCAGGGTCAGGAGAGCCATTAGGAGAAGAACTGGCCTCCTTAATAAATTACTTGGTTTACCATCAGCTGGAACAGCAGGAGATCGATGAGACTGCAAGAAAGCAGGAGACCCCAAGTAACTGTGGGTTGCTGAAAGCAGCAGCAGTGAACCAAATTATCTGGAATCAGTTGCAGAGAATATTAAAGCTGCTGGGTTCTGGAATAACTGCTTTTTACCAGAATAGCAGATAACAGCCAAGAGATGACGAAGTTGCATCAGGAAGCACTGGGGTTGCTATGCAGCACCCATTTCGAGATCAATTATCTGAGGAAGGTGCTATACGGCCTACTATGAATCCGAAATTCGCAGCACTCTGCAAACCAAGTGATATACAATTACCCAACTTACTCTTTGGAGAGGATCTCGGGAGACGTATTAAAGAGTTGGAAGATGAAGCGAAAACAGGATTGATAAAAACATCAATGGTTGCAAAGTCTGTAAAGAGGAAGTATCCTTTCAGACGTCATACGGATCCTAGACCAGGACCAAGTCGCTCATCAACTCAGGGACGTAGCTGGCGGCCTGCAGCGGGAGTAAGAACCAGTGGTGGTGCTTCCGGGAGAATCCAGGGATCTCAGAATACTCAAATGACTCAAGAGGTAGGTGGACCTGGTTCTCATGAGAACATACTAACTGGATTAAGTCCAAAAGTTGGATGCAGATTACGTCTCTTCTATAAACATTGGAAGAAGATTACTTCAGATGTGGTAATTCTGAATAATATACAAGGATTTCGAATTGAATTCAATCCAAATTATGATTTGCCTGTCCAGCATGTTCCTAGCAGAACTCTCCACTTTGCGAAGTAATGGAGGTTCAAGCTGCGCTTCAAAACCCTATATATAAACGGTGTTATTGAAGAATCAGTCTACCAAATTCACCAATTTGGGTCAAATATATTCCCTCGATCAAAAAAGGATGGAGGATGTAGGATTATTATAGACTTGACAAGTCTGAATCCTTTTGTTCAGTGTCTGTTCACTTGCAAGATATGAAGTATCTTAAATTTACATGGATGAACCAATTAGGGCAGTTCAAATCTCTGCCTAATGGGTTAACGTTCGCTCCCAGAATATTCATAAAATTGTTTAAATCAATTCTGGGGTTGCTGAGAGCCAGGGGCATGTACTAATGGCATACCTGGATGATGTCCTGATTATAGGAAGAACAAAACAGTCAACAGAAGCATCGGTTGCCGTTATGAAATCAAACTTTTGAAAGTTTGGGGGTTTCTAAATTCATCCAAAGAAATCAAGGTTAAAAACATGTACCTCGATTGATTATTTGGGGTTCACAATTGATTCAGCCCAAATGCAAATTACTTTGCCCAGTGAAAAAAGGGTGGAGTTGATTAAAGATTGCAGTAATCTGTTAAACGAGCAAAAACCTCTAATCAGACAGGTGGCTCGAGTACTGGGAAAATTAATAGATTCCCAGCAGTCCAGTATGGACCATTACATTATCAACAGCTGCAGAAAATCAAAGAACAGGCACTGAGAGTAAATGCTGGTCATTTTGATAGAACCATGCAAGTAACAACAAATGCTGTTTCTAATCTGCAGTGGTGGATTCTACATGTCTCAAGCAGTTCAGGCAAAGTGCTGATTGAACAACCTTCCATGATATTACAAACTGATGCCAGTGCACTAGGATGGGGTGCAACTGACTTAACATCTAGCTGCGGAGGCAGATGGAATCAGGAAGAGTTATTGTTACTGCAGACATGGGGAATTACCTATTTGGAGCTTTTAGGAGGTTTCTATGGACTCCAAGCTTATGGTTCTAACACAACTAAAAGGAAGGTTCAAGTTCAACTTAATAAACACAACAGCAGTTGCCTATATTAATGATATGGGTGGAATTAAGTCGGTGTCATGTGACAAAATGGTTAAATCAACTTTGGTCTTGGTGTATTGAAAAGAACATTTGGATTTCAGCTATCTATCTACCAGGTAGAATGAACACGATAGCAGACACCAGGTCACGAAAGTTCCATGATAATAAAGAATGGATGTTGAATCAAGAGGTATTCAATGATATAGTAATCAGATTTAGAATGCCCGACATCGACTTGAATCATCAGCTATCGAGATATGTCTCATGGAAACCAGATTCAGGAGCAGTGGCGATTGATGCTTTCTCGCTACATTGGGGTGGTATGTTTTCATATATATTTCCACCTTTCTTCCTCATAAGCCAATGTTTGCTTAAAATCAGGCAAGATGCTGCTTCAAGGGTATTTTTAGTACCAGATTGGCCTACACAGCCATGGTATCCGTTGATATTAGAATTAACAACACAAATGTTGATGAAAGTCCCAAAAATGAGTAATTTATTGCTGCACCCTGTAACAGGGTAACAACATCCATTATATTATTGTTTGGATTTGTTGATTTGCAGGTTTTAAGAATGCCTTTTCTGGGACGAGGACTGTCTGAGCGTACTGTGGACATGCTTACGGCAGCCTGGAGGAAGAGCACTCAAAAACAGTACCTGTCTTATATTAAGAAATGGGAAGAGTTCTGTGTACAAAAGAATGTGCAATAAAGTACTGCAGATATTTCAAATGTTTAGAATTTCTGTCAAAACTTTATTATGATGAAGGTCTGAGTTGTAGTGCAATTAATTCAGCCAGAAGTGCATTGTCCTCATATTTGGTTCTGGAGTCAGAAAGAAACCCAATTGGGTACCCAATTGTTTCCAGACTAATGAAAGGAATCTTTAATTCCAAACCACCGAAACCTAGGTACATGACAATCTGGGATGTAAGTGTGGTACTGAAACTACTTCGTGAATGGTCATCAAGTGTGTCTTTACCTTTGGCTAAGCTCAGTATGAAAGTATTAATGCTTATGGCATGAGTGACAGCACAACGAGTGCAAACACTTGGAAAATTACAAATAGACAGTATGGAAGTAACTGAAGATAAGGTTACATTCTATATCTATGACCTACTAAAGCAAATTAGGCCAGGTGTGACAGGATTTAAAATTATGCTAGCAGCATATCCAAATGATCCTTGTCTCTGTGTTAAGACATATTTGTTACAATACATTGAGGTCACAAAGAATTTGAGAATACGGAAACTGGGTTGTTGATCACACACAAGAAACCACAATACAGTTTCAATACAGACTATTTCCAGATGGATAAAAGAAGTCTTAACAGCTGCTGGTATTAACACTTATGTTTTTACGTCTCACTCGACTAGGGCAGCAGAAACGTCGGCGGCCAGGGCAAAAGACGTCCCCGTCGACCATATCCTCGCAGCCGCCGGGTGGTCCAATGAGTTGATGTTTCAACATTTTTACCATCGGCCTATTGTTAATGCGGGATTGTTTGCAGAAACTATTTTAAGTTCTGTGTAAATTCCTCTGGTTTAAAGGGGATCTGATTAATTTCATTATTGAAATGAATTACTGCATTTGTGGTACAAATGTTATTATGAATGCATGATTGATTATTTCTCATTCCGAGTCAATCAATGCAGTGAGAAGCCGGGATTGATCCATGGCATGAAATCACAAATCTTTAAAATCTTCACGTAGTCACTCACGTGACTCCGAAGTAAAATAGTAAGATTAAACGAGAACTTACCTAAGTTTGAAGTTTGATCTTTATTTTATGAGGAGTTACGTAGGTGATTATGTGCCCGCCACGACCCTACCCTCTATCATAAAGGTCAGATGGAAGTTCTTGTATTACTAGTTTTATTATGAGACTATATTACTTCGGTTGTTGTTTTTTGTGATTTCACAGCGCTGCTTTGAAGATTGACGCGCAGGCGCACTGGCGGGGTTCTTCACGTAATCACCTACGCAACTCCTCATAAAATAAAGATCAAACTTCAAACTTAGGTAAGCTCGTTTAATCTTACTATATTGTTGCCTTTCCAAGATCTTCCATCAGTCAGAAAACCTTGCTTCTGGTGTCTGCAGTAAACTGCGAGCACAGGAGGGGCTACAACTGAGATATACAGTGCCCTCCATAATGTTTGGGACAAAGACCCGTCATTTATTTATTTGCCTCTGTACTCCACAATTTGAGATTTGTAATAGAAAAAATCACATGTGGTTAAAGTGCACATTGTCAGATTTTATTAAAGGCCATTTTTATCCATTTTGGTTTCACCATGTGGAAATTACAGCAGTGTTTATACAACAGTGTTTATGGTGTCCCATTAATCAGGGCACCATAATGTTTGGGACACATGGCTTCACAGGTGTTTGTAATTTCTCAGGTGTGTTTAAATGCCTCCTTAATGCAGGTATAAGAGAGCTCTCAGCACCTGGTCTTTCCTCCAGTCTTTCCATCACCTTTTTGAAACTTTTATTGCTGTTTATCAACATGAGGACCAAAGTTATGCCAATGAAAGTCAAAAAAGCCATTATAAGACTGAGAAACAAGAATAAAACTGTTAGAGACATCAGCCAAACCTCAGGCTTACCAAAATCAACTGTTTGGAACATCATTGAGAAGAAAGAGAGCACTGGTGAGCTTAGTAATCGCAAAGGGAATGGCAGGCCAAGGAAGACCTCCATAGCTGATGACAGAAGAATTCTCTCTATAATAAAGAAAAATCCCCAAACACTTGTCCGGCAGATCAGAAACACTCTTCAGGAGTCAGGTGTGGATTTGTCAATGACCACTGTCCACAGAAGACTTCATGAACAGAAATACAGAGGCTACACTGCAAGATGTAAACCACTGGTTAGCCGCAAAAATAGGATGGCCAGGTTACAGTTTGCCAAGAAGTACTTAAAAGTGCAATCATAGTTCTGGAAAAAAAGGGCTTGTGGACAGATGAGATGAAGATGAACTTATATCAGAGTGATGACAAGAGCAAAGTATGGAGGAGAGAAGGAACTGCCCAAGATCCAAAGCCTACCACCTCATCTGTGAAACACGGTGGTGGGGATTTTATGGCCTGGGCACGTAGTCACAGGGAGGGCATGAACACTCCACACAGAGAACACAGGTCAGGACTAAACCCAGGTCACTGGAGTTGAGTCTCCAACTCTGCAAGCTGCACTACTGTGCTGCCCATATAATACCAAATTTGAAAAGAGAATAGTGGAAAGGAAAACTGTTGAGGAATAAGAGCAGTGATGGCTAGTAACCATATAGCTCCATTAGATGGGATTTATAAATCATGCACAGTGTGTCCATACATCTGCAAAAGCTGGTCACAGGGACTCGGCTGTGGTGAGAAGAGCCCAGATCTCGAGTAGCATATCCCACCATGCCTATATATACCAGCACCAGGCAGATCTCAGAGCAGACTCTGTTCCATTGAGTCCTTAGGACCTCAACCTGGGTTACCTCATTCCAGAATGACTGGGCCAGCCCTGAGCGTCCTCTGAGGGTTTCCCCATCTGACAACAGAAATGCCAAATTCCTTGACCCCTGCTTGTAATTCTCATTCTGTTGGAGACTTAGACTTATTCTGTGCACAGGAACGTCCAGGCTGGTCTTCAGCACCAACTGCAACGCTCCATCTTGGCTTGTGTCCCAGCCGTCTCTACGCATACAGTTTAAAATCTGCTGGCTCGAAAAGCCAAAAAATGCTGTCTCGAAGGGCCGAATTTTCTATGTTTCTAATCAGGGAAAGGGAGAGAGCAGAAGGATTTAAGGAGAGAATTTCAAAGACAGGGGACTTACTGTAATATCGGAAAACTGGCGCAAAAGGACAAGGCTTTTATAATAAATAAGAATTTGATTTTTTTAGGTCAGCAGAACAGTAAAGTGGAAGTCCAAACATGGGCAAGTGGAAGATGCAGGATAGGATCAGGAAGGGCTTGACCCGAAGCGTCACCTTTTCCTTTTCTCCAGAGATGCTGTGTGACCCGTTGAGTTACTCCAGCTTTTTGTGTCTATCTTGCAGGCCCCAATACAATACAATACCATTTATTGTCATTTGAACCTCAAATGAAGTTCAAACGAAATTTGGTTTCTGCAGTCATACAAACAAGTAAAAAGAACCAAGACACAACACAATTTACACAAACATCCATCACAACGAATCTCCTCGCTGTGATGGAACGCAAAGTCTTATCTCTCCCCTGCACTCCCCATTCTCCACCCGATGTCAGAGTCAGAGCCCCCGGCGGGCGATGGAAAATAAGTCCCGTGGCCATTAAAGCAGCGCCGGGCGATGCAAGGCCGCCCTCCGGGTCTGGGTGTTGGAGCCCCCGGTAGCGCTAGCAAGTCCCGCGGCCATTAAAGCCGCGCCGGGCAATGTTAGACCCAGCTCCAGGTCATCTTCAACCCCGCAACTCGGGCGGGAGAAGTTGCCGTTGCAGGAGCCCCGAAAAGCGGTCTCCCACCAGGGACCCGCGAGCTCCCGATGTCACCGTCCACCAGACCTGCGGCTGGAGCCTCCGAATCTCCGGGGTCGGGTCACAGCCGCGCGTCACCGCAGCTCTCCACGCTCCGAATTCGGCCAGCTCCACGATGGTGAGTAGTCCGCAGGCTCCGCGACTGGAGCCCCAGGTCGTTCCGGTTGGAGGCCGCTCCACGGTGCTAGGCCCCAACGACAACGGAGACCCGACAGAGAAAGGTCGGGTCCTCCATACAGGGAAGAGATTTTTTTAAGTTTCCCCACCCCCCACATATACACAGTTAAAAACAATATAAAAAAACACAAACAACTACATTTAACTAGACAAAAATAAAAAAAGACAGACGGACTGCAGTCGAGCCGCTGCCGTTAGGCGCCGCCACTTCCCGGAAGTGCAGGTGCTGGCACGCATGGAGGTATGTGCTGCACAAGTAGCCCTCCCTGTTGCAGTTGGTGCCTGTCTGGCCTCCAATCAGAAGGCTGCACATTTCAAGACTCACTCCTGAGACTACCCGAATAGTGAAAGGCTTGGAGAGAGTGGATGTGGAGAGTTTAAGAAGGAACTGCAGATGCTTCAGACCTGAAGAAGGTTTCTGAAGAAGGGTTTCGGCCCGAAACATTGCCTATTTCCTTCGCTCCATAGATGCTGCTGCACCCGCTGAGTTTCTCCAGCACTTTTGTCTACCGTGGATGTGGAGAGGATGTTTCCACTAGTGGGAGAGTCTAGGACTAGAGGGCACAGGCTCAGAATTAAAGGACATTCCTCTGGGTTGGAGATTATGAAGAATTTCTTTAGTCAGAGGGTGGTTAATCTGTGGAATTTTTTGCCAGAGAAGGCTGTGAAGGCCAAGTCAATTGATATTTTTAAGGCAGAGAAAGATAGATTATTGATTAGTACGGGTGTCGGGGGTTATGGGGAGAAGGCAGGAGAATGGTGTTAGGACGGAGAGACGTATCAGCCATGACTGAATGGCAGAGTAGACTTGATGGGCTGAATGGCCTAATTCTGCTCCTATCACTTATGACCTTATGAGACTCATGCACATAAATTGAAGCTGACCGTCCATCACAGCGCTGATGAAATGGAAATCGTTTGGCCACAGACATATAAACCAAGCCTTGATGCTCCCTCAAGAGCAAGTGCAGACCTCATGGCATTATTTTCAAGAGGAACAGGAAATTGTCAAATGTGTACTCACCAATATTTATCCTTTAATCAAAATCACGCAATCAGATTATCTAGTCATCGCCAAGCTGCAGCTTGTGGGCGTTGAATATTGTTTTTCCTATTATACGTTTCAGAACTCTTTCAATAACTGGTCATGAAAGACATTTAACACAAGCCCTACCTTTAAAACTGCAAAGTCTGCAATATTCAGCCTCTTCAGGTGTTCTAACACAAGCCATCAGTGCCCTTGTTAACATCCTTTCACACAGACAAATTAGTAATGTGACGTGCGCAACTATTTAACAGGCCCACCAAGCTCACAAACCAACCTCAGCAGAACCTCAACTCTGAATACTCATTGACTTCTGTAAACCTCACAGCCTTGCGTACCAAGAATATACCTCCCTCTGCTTAAAAATATCTAAGGAGTCAACTTTCACCATTTGTGGGAAGAGGGCAGCAAAGATACGCAACCCTCAGAGAACTATTTCCACCTGTGGGCTCATTCAACTCTGTGCTGGCTCTCAGAGCAATCCCATCAATCTAATTCCCTGTAACATTTTCTCCCCCACACATGTCCATTAACAATCTCCCCAATTCTCCCACTTAGTCTGGGAGTAATACATCATGGCCAATTAATCTAGCAACCAGGGATGTGGGAGGAAACCAGAGCACCTGGAGGAAATTCATGCAGTCAACGTACAAACTCCACGCCATCAGTACCCAAGGTCAGAATCAAACTTGGATCACTGGAGCTGTAAGGCAGCAGCTCCACTGTGCATCTAGCTCCCCACTTCATGCTAAGAGTGATGGTTGGCAGCCAGGGAGTGAGAGAAGCTACCTCCCAACACAAGACAAAAGACAAAGACATCATCGGCCAAGTAAAATAAGTTACAACTCTTCTTTCCACGAGGATCCAAAAACTTGTCTTCATTCACGGGTCGATGGTGGAGTTCCTGACTGTGCATAGCTCTGAAGATCTGTCCTGGACCCAGAACATTGATGCAATCATAAAGCAAGCCCATCAACCCTTCTACTTCCTTAGAAGACTTGGCATGTCGATAAATATTTGCTTGAACTTCTACAGCAGTGTCCACCACTTTTTTTAAACTGTGTTTACCAACCCGTTGGGCTGCTGCAAGTAAGAATTTCATTGTTCCATTTCAGTACATATGACAATAAAACACTCTTGACATACAAACATGCTGACACTTGCAAAATTAGTACTATTGATAAAATGTCGACATTTTCAGCAACTTTATCTGATCTGAATTTGGCCACAGGTTTTTGAACCTAACCCTTCATTTCTGATTGGGCCTTATCTGTACACATGCAAGTCCTGCCTTCAACCAAGAGGAAGCTGTGGTGAACACAGAATCTGATCGCCCTGTTGAACAGACTTGCACAGAGCACCCATGCAGGTGATGTTTTCTTCTGAACGGCTCACTCCAAACAAGTTCCCATTTGCAACTCGCCATCAAATGTCCTCCATGTCCGCACTTGGATAATACCGTTGATTCCAGGCAGACCCTGCTCTAATAAAACTGGTATACAGAACCTCAGTCTGAGGAGGAGGAGGAGGTGCATTATTCTCTGTTAATTGCTCCAATACAAGGCTCCCTATGAGTTATTAATATCCCTCTCCAGAACAGCTTTTTGCAAATATATATAGTAATAGTCTCGCTTCCTACAATAGGATGAACGAGTTGGTCGAAAGGAACAGTTTCTGTGGTGAAATACCCATTGACATTATAATAGTTTTGGTAACACACGGATTTGTCTTTCTCTGGCAATATTAGACCTTTTGACTTTAAAGATACAGCAGTGAAACAGGGCCTTTGGCACACTGAGTCCGTGTTGACCGGCAATCACCCAGTGCACTAGTATATCCTACACACTACAGACAATTTACAAGCCAATTAACCTACAAACCTGTACGTCTTTGGAGTGTGGGAGGAAATCGGAGCATCTGGAGAAAACCCATGTGGTTGCAGGGAGAACATACAAACTCCGTACAGACAGCACCCGTCGTCAGGATCGAACCCGATTTCAGGCGCTGTAAAGCAGCAGCTATACAGCTATAGTGCACCAATCATTATACAGCTTTATCGCTCAGAGAGCTTTTCCCTAATTTGTGTTGCGGCCAGGATGTGATAACATATGCCATCACTGAATTGGGATCAACGGCAGATGAAGGTTTGACTTGCTACTTGTACATTAAGTGGTCCTATTGTTTAGAACCACCTATAGCCTTTGAGACAGATGGAAGTCAGGGCAGCATGCCATTAGGTCTTCAGTGAGCACTTTGTTTTGGATGATGGTCACAGTTCAGGTTTATTCCATTCACTGTCACTGCCAAAGCTTATGAGCCAAAAGTTAGCGTGAACAGAAAAGGTTCCTTGAATCCATGCAGTGGTACCAATGGTTAGGTTGGGATTTGTGTAGCTTGCACCACCTCTCCGCTGGTGGTGGTGAGGAGAACTGGCATTCAACAGCACCGGAAGCTTCAGTTGGAGAAGACTTAACTTTCGAGTTATGGGGTCGGGCCACATGGTCATATTCAGCAGCTTGTCCTTGAGTTTAGCTGGTCAAACTAGAGAGGGGTACTCAGCACCAGAGTCTGAGAATGTGGGAGCTCTGATCTATTGAATTCTTGTCGCTGTGCACTTGATGTTGTTATACCACGGTCTGATTTATGATTGCAGCCTTCCAAAGATGGCCACAAAAGGTCTGTGACCTGGAGTCATACAGCACCGAAACAGTCTCTTCAGCCCAACTCAGCCATGTCAACCAAGATGCCCCATCTATGCTCGTCCCATTTACCCGAGTTTATCCCATATTCCTCTAAACCTTTCTTATCCATGTACCTATCCAAATGTATTTTAAACGTTACCCATGCTCTCTTGATTCCCTGCTCCGTAGTCGACTGTGTTCCCTCCCTTTCAACACACACATCTCTCCCTTATTCCAAATTCCCACCTTCTTTCTTTGGAAAGTGCTATTCATCCGCAAGCATCATTGTGAATGCAATGTCATCTCCCAAGACTGTGCCCACTGCTCCCACAACCAAAACACTCCCCGCTCAAACTGTTTACTGTGCTTGCAGAAACCCTTCCTCAATGTTGCATGATCAACCACTCCATTCAGCTCTGTGAGAATATTTTACGTGGCTCCACTATTTCAGAATTACATCTAAAGCATCTACTCCAATAGATCTCTAGGTAGCCTCAGGACATACACAAGTCAAGTACTGAAAGAACGAGATCTAATGCAATGCATCACAGAAGTGATTAGAATTGTCAACAGCTGAAGTTGACTTTAGACCATGACCAAAGTTACTGGGTAAAAATTGGCTTAGACTAAAGATGGATTGAGCAGGTGTATTTACTGTTGAAGCTGATGGTCTACCAATGATATCAAAACCACAATCTTTACCAGACACATAGTAGAGGGTAATAGATGTGATTTTCCAATCAACACTGTAAAGACAAAACAGAAAGGTAACCTTCTGAAATTACACAAGGAGAAAGTCCCAAAGGTAGGGCCAATTAAGATAAGCATGTCAAAGATGTTCCAAAGTGGAGACAAAGAATAGTAATTTCCATTGCAAGGAGATGACAAATCTCACATGAATGCCACCCAGAACACTTGGCATGGTAATGTGAAGGCTACTGCTGGAAGCAATGTATGTTGGTAAGTCATGAACAAAGATTGAAAAAACTTGTTAACAAAGTACGGACGTTCAGAACAAGGCCATCAGAATAAAGCCACCGGAGACACTCTTATGGACACAGAAGTGTCCAATATCATTATTTCAGTGTCTATGTTGATTCTTGTCAAAAGGCAACAACTTCCTATTCCTCTCGGCACCCATTCTAAATGGACTCAAGTTACACACATAGGATCAAGCACTTCAGCAGAACATACAATTGTAAAAGGCAAAATTTATATTTATAACCTATGATATGCCTGATGATTTGGACTGAAAACAGGCACTAATTCATGCCATATTTGTTTGATGCTGCTTGAGGTGGAACAATATCAAATATTCATTACTGTCACCATTCTCCCCAGTCTCCAACATTGGAGCTGAAAGAACTGTACACATTCTTAAAGAAGGTTGAGGAGAGACTTTTACCAAAACTAATCAAGTTTAACGCAAATCATTATTTTGTTATCATCTTGTTCAAGTATTCTAGAAACTATCTCAGCATGAGTGTTGACATGTCACAGACTTCAAATGTGCTTGAATTTGTTGCAGCCCAGCTTGGAGGACAGAGTACAGAGTTTGCTGCAAGTAACTGCAGCAAGATACAAAGAAAAGCTACTCTGGCAATGTGAAGAAGTGAGAAGTGGAAACATAAGAGACTGCTTGAGCAAAACACAAAATGTTGGAGGAATTCAGCAGATCAGGCACGTCTGGGGAGGGAATGGACGTGATGTTTCAGGCCAAGACACATCTTCAGACAAAAGTAAGAGAAGTAGGCTGATGAGTGAGTATGGCATACATATAGAGTAATCGTGAGATAGTATAAGCTTGCACTACTAAATAAAACCCAAGAAAGAGAGAAGTGCTGTCAGCATCCATAAGGACTCATCACACCCTTGTAACGGACTGTTTGAACTACTTCCCTCCGGCAGACGTTACAAGGCCTTCTATGCCCGAACCTCCAGACTCAGAAACAGCTTTATTCCAAGAGCTACAGCGGCTCTGAACCGGCCCTGCTGAGTGCCCCCCCCACCCCCCCCCCCCCCGCTGGACAGTCTCCCTCGGATGGTCACGTCACTCAGCTTGCTTATTTATTTATTTTACTTTTCTTGTACATCGGTGGAGCTGCATACTAAATCTCGTTGCACTGACGTGCAATGACAATAAAAGATATTATTATTATTATTATTATTATTAAGTGTGCAACTTCACCCCTTAAGCCAACCTTGCCATTTAATGAGATGATAACTGATCCAAATGTAACCTTAACAGAGCATTCCTGTCTACTTCTGGTAACCTTTCACTCCCTTCATTACTAAATATCCACCTTATTCTGCTTTAGTAATGGACGTTTGGGAGGAATGGTGTACCACAGGGAATGAAGCTGTGATCCTTGCTGTTTTTATATACATTAGTGACTTGCATACAAATGTTATGATAGATGGAAGGAAGCATGATCAGTAAGTTTACAGAAATCATGAAAACATTGGTGTTGTTGATATTGAGGTGGGTAGTCGTAGGCTACAGAATAGTATTGATCAGATGGTAAATTTGGGCAGGACAATGCCAGACAAAATTTAGTTTAGTTTAGTTTAGTTTAGAGATACAGCGCGGAAATAGGCCCTTCGGCCCACCGGGTCCGCGCCAACCAATGATCCCTGCATATTAACCCCATCCTACACCCACTAGGAACAATTTTCTTTTACCAAGCCAATTAACCTACATACCTACACTCCTTTGCAGTGTGGGAGGAAACCAAAGATCTCGGAGAAAACGCATGCAGGTCACGGAGAGAATGTACAAACTCCGTACAGACAGCTCCCGTAGTCTGGATCAAATCCAGGTCTCTGGCATTGCATTCGCTGTTAGGCAGCAACTCTACCGCTGCACCACCGTGCCGCCCTTCTAGATGTGTGAAGTAATGCATTTTGGAGGACGGGTTTAATAAAGGTATGACATACAACATGAATGGTTGGCCCTATGGAGTATTGAGGAAAAGGGATCGTTGCGTACTAGTTCAAATATCCCTGAAAGTAGCAGCACAGATAAATATGGCGGTGAAAGCTGCATATGAGGTGCTTCCCATCATTAGCCAGGGTATAGAGCAGGGAGGTCTTGAAACAACTACATAAAACATTGGTTAAGCCTCAGATTGAATATTGTGAGCAGTTTGGGTCACCACACTGTAAGGAGGACAGAATGCACTGGGGAAGACTCACCATGATGTCCCCTAGGCTGGAATATTTCAGTTATGATGAAGACTGGATAAGGTGGGTTTAATTTTCTTGAGAGCAGGAGTAGGTTGAGGAATATCTGACAGAGGTATAAAACAAATCCTGAGGCATATAGATCGGCTGCACAGAGATAAATCTTTCCCTGCTGAAGAGAGGCCCAAGAACATTTCCGAAGAGGTTTAGAGGGGATCCAAGAAAAACATTTCACCCAGAGAGTGGCTGTAATCTGGATGCTTTGCCTGAGAAGGTGGTGGAAGCAGGGACTTAAACAACATTTAAGAATCATCTGGAAATGCCATGGTTAAAATCAGGTACGCAATAAATGCTAGTAAATGTATGGTGTAGATCGGTACATGGTCTGCATTGATATGATGAACCAACAAGCCTGATTCTGTGCTGTATATATTAAAGCACTCTGCTTCTACTGCTCTTTAGGGTATGGGGTTCCAAAGACTCAGCCCTCTGAGAGAAAAAAAAAGCTTCTGTCTTAAATGGTTGTCCCTTTATTTTATAGCAGTGATCCCAAGTCCCCTCACAACACTTCTTACACAGCGAGAACATAGAGAGATGCCTAATAACAGATTTATCCCCGAGATGGATATAGAACCACTAATGAGAAAGGAACCAATCAACAATGCTGCACATTCGTCAGATCTCGGACCAGAGACAATGTAAGAGATGCAGATAAGAAAACCACTCAACGGGCTGGACATTTATCTGCTGTTTTTACATGAAACACTTCTGCAAAGAGAGAAAGCAGTGTGGTGTATTTGCACGTAAATATATAAATGTCAATACATGATTATATCGCATGTGTCACACATATGTGATATACTGCGTCACACATATGTTTGATGCGGTAAATCATGCATGCGATACAAGTCCATGTGTTATTTGCTGTTAGTCTACAGCGAAGTACACAGCAATGTTTTGACGCTCCGAAGATCATTGTGGATATTAGCTGCCAACAAAAACCTGGCCCACAGACCACCTCCGAATGCATTACGCTCTCCTCCAAGACCATTCTATAAATTGGACTATTGGACCACACTTATATACATTTTCTCATTGTACCTCTACAAATTTGCATCCATTTTTTTCTGTTTTGATTATACATCTGTGAGGTTTACCTGGAAACTTCTTCTTCATTCAGGATACCACACAGATGCAACTCACTGCTACTTTTAGTCTAACGTTATTTTGATCAAAAAGGTCCCAAACCATTCATATGCTGCCTATCTTTACATTTAACCTTTCAGCATTCAAACAGATAACCCACAAGAAACAGAACAAAGCATGAATTCACAGTTCAGGAGGAGAACAACAGGAAAATTAGATTAGATAGGCCTTTTAAGCGTGCCTTGGCTGGCGTTTGACTCTCATTCTGCTTTGCAAATGCTGATCTTGCGAGTTTAGCGCCTACTGAAATCAAGAAAAGTCCCTGCAACCTCGTCAACACAATTACTTATCCTCAGAATCTTTCAAGAAGCCAGTCGTGTCAAAGTTGAAAAGCAGAACAAATCACCGTTACACAGAATAGCTCAACTGCACATTTATTTCTCTGGAGTTTCTTCAAAGGAAAAAATATATAATAAATAAATCTTTCTGTAAACAGAATCAAAGCCAAGTTTCTGCACTTTCATCTAACTGCACCTTGGGCTCTGTGCAGGAGGCACTAACTGAATGACGCTACAGTCCCCAATTTGGGACGGTTCAGAATGAACTGGAGAAACTTTTGCACACGGAAGTAGAACCTTTCAAGATAAAGATTTGGAATAGGACCCAACATCATACAGATATATGGGTGTTCAGAAATATATTACGTACTCTTGCTTGCTCAGTAGCTTTGTCCAGACTCATTATTGATGACATACATTCACTGTAGTTTAGGTCAGAAATCATAAACTACACTTATTTCTTGATTTTCGAATATTCAATTTGTGAGTGTTTGCTGCAATTCCACTGACTATTTTTTGCTACAACAAAGAATTGATCATTCCTTGCACATTAGAACACAGCACAGGTCACCTCTCCTTTTCAATTTACTAAGTTCTATTAAACAAAATGTTTTCCAGAAGGATATCCTTTTCATAAATCTAGGAATTGTTGTATTCAGTGAAACTAACGCTTGCTCATCTACAGGTTCATGCAGAGAAACATATCCCACATGTGTAAGAAGGAACTGCAGATGCTGGTTTACACCGAAGATAGACACAAAATGCTGGAGTAACTCCTTGGGACAGGCAGCATCTCTGGATAGAATGAATGGGTGGCATTTTGGGTCGAGACCCTTCTTCGGACTTTCTTCTGAAGAAGTGTCTCGACTGAAACGTCACCCATTCCTTCTTCCCAGAGAAGATGCCTGTCCCACTGAGTTACTCTAGCATTTTGTGTCTATCATATCCCACATGTTCCCAAACACATTGCCTCCCGAACTAGTCAGTTTAAAACTATTACATTGCTTGGGATAATCCAATTTGTTTTAGTACTTGTCTGCAGACTTGAAATTGTTGGCAAGCCAATCATTGGTGTCCACCGGTAACTTACCTTGTCAATGTTGCAATGTGCCTTATTCTTAACCACCTGTGTGTTGAGGTAGCTCCACAATGTGGCCTGGCCAAGAGTTCCAGAAGTTGAACAAGTTTAACAACTTGAACAACATTTAAAAGATATTTGGATAGATATATGGATAGGAAGGGTTTAGAGGGATATGGGCCAAACACAGGCAGACAGGACTAGTGTAGATGGAGCAACTTGGTCAGCATGGGAAAGTTGCGCTGAAGAGCCTGTTTCCGTACTGTATGGTTCTAAGTGAACAGAAAGGAACAGTAATATCTGTCCAAGTATAGACCCTTGAAAGATTATGATACCGCATTGTTGTTCTGTATTGCTAACTGCTGGAGTTCATGAGTTTTTGAATCAGGGGTCATTTAATTTGCTGAGTAAAAATCCCAGTGTTCTCCCTCATCAATGTTGCCCTGGAAAAACAGATAGATCAAGCAACAAGTTTGGAATATTGACATTATTTTCCATAATGCAACCTACATCTTTGGCCAGTAACACTCCTTTGTAAAGGCATGTGCAACATCACAGTAGCTCAGCAACCTCCATGCCCCAACCACATGTTTGCTCATCTCCAGCTGCATGTAACCCCTATAGCACATTTAAAACTGGATATTCTTCCAGTGAGGGATAAATGCAATCCATTATTAGTCGGCAGCTGGAAAGTGAAATCGGGGGATATCTGAAGGCATGACACACCACAGGAAATTATCCACCTAAAGCCGAGACAATCAAATGCCTGGTAGCAACATGAACAGCACTATTTTTAGTTCACAGTTGCTGTTGATCTCATTACAATTCCTCCAAAAACAACTCGAGGCCTAAAATTACCTACGGCAAACTGTTTAGAAATTCTGAGCAGTAACTAATACCTCATTGAAGGATACTCTTGCAATCATATTCATTGTTACATGCACGGGTTGATTCCTGCTCTCCTCTCTCACACATCATGTGCACAGCTTATGACATTAGCCCGCGGAGCTGTTCATGGAGCGAAAAAAAATAAGTGCCTTCATAGATAACTTAAAAACATTTCTCAGCACCATTTCAAGAAGAGCCTTCAATCCAAAAGGGAAGATGTCAGCATGAAAGCTTAATTGTTTTGTGTGGGGTGGTTCCTTGAGGCAGCCGCCGCATCGCACACACGGGTTCAATCCTAACATCCAATACTGTCTGCGTGGAGTTTGCACGCTCTCCCTGTGATAGAGTGAATTTCTCCTGGTTGCTCTAGTTTCCTCCCACATCCCAGAAATGTGCAAATTAGTGGGCTAATTGTGCATGGCAAATGGTTGATGGTATGTAGACGAGTGGGAGAATCTGGGACAGAGTCGATAGAAATGTGGGGTGAGTAAAATAGAGAAATAAAACACTACTGAAAGAACTCAAAAGGACACCAAGTGCTGGAATAACTCAGCAGGTCAGGCAGTATCTTTGGAGAGCTAGAAACCTCACCTATTCATGTTCTCAATTGATGCTGCTTGACCTGCTGAAATTTTCCCAGCACTCTGCATCTTTTTGTTTATTAAACAGAATCTGCAGTTCTTTGTTTCTACACTGAAAAAAATCTCAGCGGGCCAAGCAGTATGTGCGGAGGGAAATGGACAGTCAATGTTTGGAACTCCCCGAGTTCATCCCGTAGTTTGTTTTTTGCTCCCAGATTTCACCGTCTGCAATCTTGTGTCTCCAGAATAAAAATGAGATTAGTAGAAGATTGGTGGACAGCAAGGAGTCTCTCAGCTAAAGGTCCTGTTTCACTGCTGTCTGACTATAGTTCTATGAATAAAGTTATTGCTCTAAGCAAAAAAGCCAAGTGCACTATAAAGTCCTTCAGGTACACCTGTGTGTATTTTACGCTATGCTTACAACCAGTGTTCCAAATTCAGGACTGACGAATACTCATAGGGTTTGCCAGCATTGAGACACCTCCCCACCACCCTCTCCTCCAACTGGTGCCATGGTACCAATTACCTCCCAAAGCAAATTAGAAGCAGGGAAAGACCTGATTAGACCTCTTCAACATAAAGCTACAGGCAGCCGCATTTGGGTACTTTGAACTGAATAGGAAAATCTAATATTTTCAGTATTTATTGAGATAATTAATTCAATGTCTCAAGGCACTGCCAGTTAATTCCTGCATTTTTTTAAAAGTATATTTCACAATAATTGTACAGTCAGTAGCACATTCAATGATATGTTAACATCCCATTAATTAAACCCCAGAAAATTCAACATTCCTCTCAAGCCAACACAAAAGAATGTTGCCTGGGCAATAAACCTGAAGAGATGAATTGTAATCACAGTTTCTATAGGAATGCTGCCTTGAAAGAGAGTATCGTACAAAGTCCCCAGCTCAGGGCCATCATAATTCCTTACCAGATGGACTGAGGCTCAGCGATCAGACAGCGTTGTATGGTGATTTAAGGGTCGGCATTATACACCAATTTAGGCTCACTGCATCAACTTTACCATAATCTGCAATAACTGCCTCAGAATAATAACTGCATCAGACAGAGTGAAAAAAATTGGGGAAGGTCGAGGAAAAGCATGTCCCAAAACAAGCCACAGCTCACAACTATTCTATTGCCCAACACCCTGGGTTCAGCAGGGTCAATAGGAGAACTACCCAATCTCATTTTTACTTTATAATGAAACCCCAAGACACCAAGTCAGCTTATTTCTTCAGTATCAATTTTGAGTTGACTGTATGACCAGTAGCACATTCGTGGGAAAATTAGCATCCCGTTAATGAAACCTCATAACATTCAAAGTTGCTTTCAAACTGACACAAACGGTTAGAGCTGAATTATGACTAAGGTTGCACCTTATTCCGTTATCATAGGGGTGTATATTTTGCACTGATTTCATTTATCCTTACGATTAGTTCCAAGGTTGGTGGTTATAAACATTCACAGTGCGATGGTCACAGGAGAGAAAGCATGCCACACTTGTCGCCAGTTACAGATATAAATAACCACCCAATTAACCACTGCAGCTATTCACTGCTGAGGTGCCTGTGTATGGGTCCACTGCAATTTCTTTCTAGAGCACATCAACATTCAACATCAGCATAAGCACAACACCCAGCACACTGCCTATACACAACAAGGAAGGCTGACTTCAAATGCACACATACTGTGATCACATTCCCTCATCTCATCAGTGTACACTTGACTACTGTGATGATAACATGAGCATAGTTAAACGTCAGTGATACTCACTATTACTATGGTTAATGTACCCTATGTAAAGTACCTGGATCTATTCATGGTTACCTGCATGCTCTGCCACATGCAGGTAGATGCATATATGATGCACATATGTGGCGAGTTCACATCTACTACAGGCTGGTGTCAGAATAAATGGAAATTGGTACAATAACGCAAGAAGCCAACGTCACTGAACTTGTGACAACATTGTCTTGTAAATTTACATATGTTATTGCGGAAGCATGTTCACAAATATGAGTGAGAGTGCATGAGACTGCAGAAACACATGCTTGTGAGTGTGTGGAAGTGACAGTGTGCGAGATGGTGAGATTTGTGCGGAGATGGATGCAAGTGTGTGAGGGGCAGCAATCTGACCCCCCCCCCCCCCCCTCTGCCTGTACACAGAACATGGGGCTGGGGTTCCAGCACCCCTCCAGGTTTGCCCCGTCCCCTGGAGAGAGTGAATGGCCATCCAGAGGAAGGAGGGAGGGGGGCAAGCGAAGAAGGTGGACAGCTGGCGGGGAGCCTGCCCGGGGTGGAGTGGGCTGGGGAGGTAGGGAGGAAAGAGAAGGGGTGGGGAGGGAAGGGATGGAGAGGGGGGGAGTGGAGGGAATGGTGGGGAGAGAGGAGGGGGCGGACGCGTCCAGCTAACCCCGGGTAACACATTCACTGTCAAACTCTCGCTCACTCACTCACCTCCGCCCGAAGAACTTGAGGCCGCCGAAGGATTTGTTTTGGTTTTGGTGGTGGTGGTGGTGGTGGTGGTGAGAGGACACCGGGCTCCCGTCGGTCTCACATAACGTGGGCACGTCCGAGGACGAGGATCCGGACGCGCTGGATTCCTCCAACTCCGGCGCCAGCTCTTCTTCCCCTCCTTCGTCCATCTCTTGTTTGTTGAGAGACTCCGTGTGTGTGTGTGTGTGTGTGAGTGTGTGTGTGTGAGTGTGTGAGTGAGTGTGTGTGTGTGTGTGAGTGAGTGTGTGTGTGTGTGTGTGTGTGAGTGTGTGTGTGTGTGTGTGTGTGTGTGTGTGTGTGTGTGTGTGTGTGAGTGAGTGTGTGTGTGTGTGTGTGTGTGTGTGTGTGAGTGAGTGTGTGGGCGAGCTCAGGTTGCGCACACACGGTCACCTCCTCATCCAGGAACCAGCCAGGGAGAAGAGGCCGGGGAGCAGAGACAACGCCGGGCAGGAGAAGCCGAGCCGGATCATCTGGAGCAAGGAGTCGCCACTCTTCAGCAGCGCGACAGTCGTCTCCAACGCTGTTACTGCCGCTCCTGCTGCTGTTGCTGCCACTGCTGTAGCGGGGCTGGTACGCGGAAGCTGCGGGCTGGGCTGGGTTGTGCTGGGCTGGGTTGTGCTGGGCTGGGCTGGGTTGGGCTGGGCTGGGCGAGGGGAGCAGCGGCAGCAGCGGGAGCCCTGGCTCTGTGCACGGGCTGCCCAGAGATCACACAGCGGAGCTGCCCGCTGCTCCAGCAACACCAGTCGGATGCTGCACGGTCAGAACCAACAGGAAGTTTCATTGCCTGCAGTGAGAGGAGCGCCAGGACCCTGATAGTCGCCTGCTGATCTGCCTCCTGGAGCATGAATGGATGAAACGAAACCTCCGGGGACTCTAGCAAGCGCGGAGTGCCGCCACTGGCCCGGCCTGGGGTGCCCGCTCCTCCCCGGGCCTGCTGGGGGGGAGACCGTGTCTGTGTGTGTGTGTGTGTCTGCCAATCGTGGAGACTTGCCAAGTGTGGCTCGTCAGGACAGCCAGTCATCCAGCGGTTTAAAGTGTAACCCGCTTTGATGGATGTCAACAGTCGAGGTTAATTTACTGCAAAATCTTCATTATGTGCTATTGCAAAGGGGGCATTAATTCCCGAGTTTGTATTTCATGGACTGCAAACATTCAGTATGAATAAAACGAGTCAGGTTCTTCACTACTGTCCCAGCCTGGTCCCGTTTAAGTTTGTAATTTCCCCATCATAAATCATCGGTGAAGTTGGGCATTGCACCCATTATCATTACCAGGCTGGCTAATGGATGTTAGACTGCAATAAGAGTTCACATTAACACAGCCCTAACCAACACCAGACTGTGCAGGAAGGAAGTGCAGATGCTGGGGTTTTTTCTCCGAAGATAGACACAAAATGCTGGAGTAACTCAGCGGGACAGGCAGCATCTCTGGAGAGAAGGATTGGGTGACGTTTCGGGTCGAGACCCTTCTTCAGAGATCAAACTCTTCTGTTTATTTGATCGCTGGTCCCGTACTCCAGCTATTTTAGTCACAAATTCAGGGGCAAAATTCAGAACAGTTTTGTCCAACCCCTTCTTGTTCTGCCAATAAGTTACCAGGACTATTTCATCCGTGCAATTCCTGATTGGTTGTAGCTTGAATGTGTAGTCTCATTCTTCCAAAAATAACTCAAGTGGAATAAATAAAGTTGAAATGGCATTTCCTTATCTACTTCACTGAGAAGCAGTTAAGTTAAGGAGCAGGCATTAAAATCACAAATGTATCCTCAGTATATTTTTCTTAGGCAGTCCCTTATGATCGAGGATGTCTTACCCCCCCCCCCCCCCCCCCCTCTCATTCCTATGGCTGACAAGAACAATGTGGGAATCGCAGTATCTTCTGCAAATGAGAGGCAGCGGGCAGATTGTTCTTAATGCCATCCTGGACGCTCCTTCGGCACTCTGAGCAATCTTGGGCCATTGCTTCCAATGTATAATGGGGATGTTGTACAGTATTTCTTCAAAGAAGCTTTGAACACACATCTTCAAATCATGCCTTGCTGTCACCTTCCCCTCAGTCAACAATGAACCATTCTACATTTCCTTGAACATTGTCTGCTTTGATCTGTCGTTTTCACACCCTACCCTTCCATATCTCTAGTTTCCCTCTCCCCTGACTCGGTCTGAAGAAGGGTCTCGACCTGAAACGACACCCATTCCTTCTCTCCAGAGATGCTGCCTGCCCCGCTGAGTTATTCCAGCATTTCGTATCTATCCTTGAATCAATTATTTCATTGGTCCTTCCATGCCAGAGATTGAAATATAATGTTAGTTTTCTGGGTCTGGTGTTGAACGAGTGAATGATGTGGCCTGCCTAATTTAGTCAAATGAGTGCAACAAGGGTCCCAAAACTGAGGAGGTTGGTCTGGATAATGTTAATTTGCTCATCCTTCCATTGAATTTGGCGAATCTTGAGGGGATACAATTATTGGTATTTTTCCAGTACCTTTTAAAGTCTACTATGGGTATTCCAGGTCTCAGTACAGGAGCCTAACAACTGTTACCTCCAGATTCAAGAACAGCTTCTTCCTATCAACCATCAGATTCTTGAGCCACCCTGCACAACCCTAACCATAACCTTAGTTCAGTAGCGAACCATTACCGACTTAGCACTTTAATGGTCAGTCCATGTATTTTGGTTTTTGCACAATCATGGTCTAATTACTTCGAATAACCGATAATTTATTGTACACTTATTGTTGTTGCCACATCCAAATTGCCTGTAAATCTGCAGCAAGTAAAATGTCATTGTTCTGGTTCACATTCGGTACATGTGACAAATAAACACTCTTGACTCTTGTCTCTTATCTCCATTTCGAGCATAAGATATAGGAGTAGAATTAGGCTATTTGTCCATCAAGTTTGTTCCACCATTCGATCGTAGGTGATTTATTTTTCTCCCTCACTCACTTTCTTTTGCTTTCTCCCCGTAACTTTTGATGCTCTCATTAATCACGAACTTCTCAATCTCCACTTTAAAAATACCCAATGACTTGGCCTCCACCACTATCTGTAGCAATGAATTACACAGATTCAGCACCCTCTGGCTAAAGAAATTCCTCCTCATCTCAATCCATTTATCACATTGCTATTAGTTCAGTTCAGTATACAGCGCGGGAACAGGCCCTTCGTCCTACCGGGTCCACGCGCCCAGCGGGTACAATTTTTACATTTACCAAGCCAATGAACCTACATACCTCTACGTCTTTGGAGTGTAGGAGGAAACCGAAGATCTTGGAGAAAACCTACACAGGTCATGGGGAGAACATACAAACTCCGCACAGATAGTGCCCGTAGTCGGGATTGAACCCGGATCTCCGGCGCTGCATTCGCTGTAAGGCAGCAGCTCTACCGCTGTGCCACCATGCCATGGTGGACACATACTTGTTACTTATTACTATAGTTTCTAAGTAAAACATCATCTTCGTGTAATTGGACGTTAAGCGCATTGAAGACCATGAGATGGGAAACAAGTAGGTTCTTCAGCAGGTGGTGAACAACAACCCTACTGCAAAGTAGAGTCAGCATCAATGTGTCCCATCATACACATATCATGATGATTCCCAATGTGAGTCTCAAAGAGTCCCATGAGTGACTAATGAGCTCTTTAGAGCTTTAGTGTTTGTTTTCTTTCCAGGTTGTTATAATTTAGTTGATGGCACCCATGAGCTTGGCGTGGGGTGTATGAGATATGAAGGGGCCATGTGCTGAAGCTTCAGCTGGCAGCAAAGCCACTCAGTTGTACGGATTGGACAGGATGCAATGTACCCAAGAACCGCAGAAGGTAATATTGAGCACTACAAGGATTGATCTGTTCTCAGAAACAATACAGCAACATAATGGAGAGGAAATAAACACAGAATCACCCTGTTTGTGTCGAGCAGTATTATCTTACAATGTGATATGAAGATGATGGCATTTGATCACACCCTCAAATTTTTGAGCAAATGTAACTGCACTGTCTTGTCATGAATAAAAGACCTATTAACCAGAAGTGACAAAAGTTGATGGCTGAGTCCCATGGCTCTGGATTACATAGACTGTGCTGGCTCCATTTTTCTTGAAATCCCAACAGAAATTAAGATACCCAAAGGGCCTCAGAACTTGCCAGACCTGTGGGACCTTTACTGTTTAAGTCCAACTTCTGGTTGTAACCTCAGACCTGGTTGTCTCTCAGATGGAACTTCAGTTAGAGTGCAAATAAATTCAAAGAGGCAGTGAGGAAGCAGTTGGTTCCTGGACAAGAGTAAAACTGTTGTGAGAAACCCAAGCCAGCAGAAAAGCAAACAGAGACACACAGGACAAGACGATCAAAACTAAGGAACAGGCGATGATTATTTAAGGAATTAGAGAGGTCTGGGATTAGCTCATTACCTTAGTCTCGGGATAAAATGCTATGCTCTATTTGCATATTAATAGTATCTTCAAATTAATACAATAAGTGCATCTGGATTTAAAAAAACAAATTGCTAGAGTAATGCAGCGGGTCAAGCAATATCTCTTTGACTATCCATGACCAGCAGAGTTGCAGCCTGACCCATTGAGTTATTCCAGCACTTGTTTTTATAAACCAGCATCTGCAGTTCCTTGTTTTCGATTGGATTCAAAGTCGTTAACAGATATTGTGGGACAGTCAGGTTATGTGATATTGGGAGGGATTTGGGGTAATGGGTTATGCACCTCATGTCTTATTTGTGTTTCCTTTCCTTGACGGGTTCCTCTTCCTGATCAGTTATTTTCTCTTTTGCAACAGGTATCCAAGGCAGGAATACTTCACGCAAGAACCAAGAACGGGTCCCGGTTTTTGAAGTTCATGATTCATTAAACACAGTCGACACAATGCAAGCCAATCAAAACCAACAAAGATATTAAAGACAGCTGATATCTATGCATAGATATCTGATTGTGGATGATCAGCCGTGATAATATTGAATGGCGGTGCTGGCTCCAAGGGCCGAATGGCCTACTCCTGCACCTATTATCTATTGTCTATTGTCATGGAAGAAATGCTAGCTGCTGAATGTACTTAATCCCAACAGTACTGTACTTAATCTGGAAGCCCTGCAGTTAATAGTGCAGCAGTGAGATTGGTATAACATCTTTACTATTGTTGACGGGGGGGGGGGGGGGGGGGAGATAAGACCCACTGCTAAGGGAGTTATTGCGGTTTCAATGGAATAGATTAAAAGCCCTGTTGAATTCAGAACACTACTCACATTAAGAGATTGTACAAGGTATTGTTCACTGCAATTAATCAAACTTCAGACATCATTGAATTTGATGGGATCTCTTAAATTCAAAGGCTGATGAATTATTGATGCAAAGGGATACCTTGATAGATCATTATCTATTAAATAAATCTCCATTTAATGCTCCAGAACCTGCCTCCTTTGCTTTCTTATTTAAACTAAAAAATAGACTTGTATGTACGTTAGGGCATTTTGAAATGATCTTATTTTCATTATCATAATTGCAACCATGCCCACACAGATAAACATCCCTCAGAAACACAATGAAAGGTGCAATCAGATGCCTGTTATCTTCTGGCAAAATGTCTTTCACAAAATGACCAGGTTATACTCCTGATCATAGTACGGATGCCAAATGTAATACTTTTATCTTCTTAGGATATATTTTATTATTCTGAGGTAAAACGCTCTTTCATCCTGAGTTTATTTGGTTGGTGGTGCCATCGAGTGTGGCAGCCTGTAGCTGTTCGTTCTTCACCCTTTATTAAATTTTTAGTTTGTCAAAAAGTTTTGTTCTGGAGGCCTTTTAGTCTTTTTATGTGGGGGATGGGGGGGGTTGAGGGGGAAACCATTTTTTCCGACCCCTCCTCGCGGCCTTTCCTGCCGGAGACTGGACAGAGCTTCGAGCTGCACCTTCAGCACTGAAGTACCATTGCAGAGCGGGGCGATGCCTCACCCGGGTCGCTGTGTGGAGCTCTGGAGTGCCGACTTCAACATCGTGGAGCTGTGGTCCGCGGAGCTTCCAGCCGCGGCGGCGCTGACTTTATCAACACGGAGCCTGGGATCTTTCTCCGAGGTCACCAGTGTTGGAGCTCTGCCCAACGCGGCCTGTGGACTTCGGGAGCCGCGGTCTCCAGGAGGAAGCGGCCGTTTCGGAACTCCAAGCCACTGAGAGCGTTCTTCCGACACCGGAGTTTCATCATTCCAGCGAGAGGGCCTGAAACATCGGGCCGCCGTAGCGGCGACTGCTAAGGCCTCAATAGGCCCCGACCAAGGGTGAACATGGAGGAAGTGGACTGAACTTTGCTGCCTTCTCTCACAGTGAGAAACGTTGATCCCGCTGTGGGGGGGGGGGGGTTTATGTTTAATGTTAAATTCTATAATGTTGTGTTTATTTTATTTGTGTGCTGCAATGGCAACTCAAATTTCACTGCGCCAATTGGTGTATGTGACAATAAATGTCCTTTGTCCTTGTCCTTGTCCTATTCTCTTCCAGGTGGTATAGCATAGCCCTTTTAATCATAATCATAATTTATTAGCCAAGTATGTTTTGCAATATACGAGGAATTTGATTTGCAATACAGTCATACCAATAAAAAGCAACAAGACGCACAGAATACATTTTAAATTAAACATCCACCACAGTGACTCCTCCACATTCCTCACTGTGATGGAAGACAAAAAAAAAAGTCAATCTCTTTCCCTTCTTTGTTCTCCCATGGTCGGGTGCTTCGAACCTTCTGTTGATGGGACGATCTTGGCTCCCCATAGCCGGTGGTCGGGGCATCTGCATCGGGGCGATCAAGATACCGCATCGGGGGATATCAGCTCCCCGCGCAGGGCGATCGACCCCGGGTCGGGGCTGGTTGAACATTGTGTGACTTTGGAGCTTCCCAACATCGGTCTCTACCGGAGACTGCGAGCTCCTCGGTGGTGAAATCCGCAGGCCATGGTTGAAGCGTCAATCCCAGGCAAGGGATTGGCTCTGATGGTAAGTCCACGTCCCCGCAGTGGGGCTCAAAGTCAGTCCCGAGCAAGGCCTCCAGCTTCATGATGTAAGGCCGCAGAGTGACCGGAGATACGATCCGGAAAACAATCGCATCTCCCACAAGGTAAGAGATTGAAAAAAAGTTTCCCCCGACCCCCTCCCCCGACCCCCCACATTCAAGACCAGAGAACATTAACACAAATATATATTAAAAATAACAAAAAGACTAAAAGACAGACAAACCGTTGGTGAGGCTGCCATCGCTCACGGCACCACCCGTTGGTATTTACCATCTAAATCCAGGAATTATCAATAGACAATTGCAGATAGACACAAAATGTTGGAGTAACTCAGCGGAATAGGCAGCATCTCTGGATAGAAGGAATGGGTGACATTTCGGGTCGAGACCCTTCTTCAGACTGAAAGTCAGGGGAGAGGGAGACACAGAGATAAGGAAATGTAAGATGTGAAAAGACATCAAAGGGGATGAGAACCAAGGAAAATGTAGAATAGATCATTGTTGGTGAGGAGAAGATGACAACGAAGCATACTGAGATAAAATGTAATCAAGACAACAGTCAGGCTAGTCGGAGAACGAGGAAGGGGAAAGATGGAGAGAGAGGGAAAGCAAGGATTACTTGAAGTTAGAGGTCAATATTCATACCGTGGGGCTAGAAGCTGCCCACGCAAAATATTATCAATATGCATTCAGGTTCGCCATTCCAGCTTCTTCCAGCATCCTGGCTAGTAGCAAGTCAGAGGGGACATGGCTCCACTAAAGCTAATGCTGCAGTAGATGTGATCTCTGCTGTCACTCTGTCACTGCTGTCACCAAACATCCAGCAATGCCGAACCCCTTTAAGTGTTGCATTGAATTTTAAATCTAACCTTCATTTCCCCTTAACCTGAATGTAAAAAAGAAAATACGACACTTTATTTGAAAGGGGGGTAGGGGAATCAGGGTGAAGTTGATGGGCATGTGAGAGAAAATGGGTTACAGGGAGAGTAAATCTTTTTAGCTGAAATATGTATCACCCCCAGCAATGTGCAACAAATATTACTCAACATCTCTTCCAACTTCCTGATGGCGTTTACCAGGCTTACAGGGTGAGACATAAGCTGCCTTAACACCTCAGCTTTGCTGTATAATTTATGACTTACTTTGGAAAACTGGCTTTTTGTTAGCAAGGTTTGATGATGTGGATCAGTGTTTCCCCAAACATTTTCGGTCCACCATTCCCTTGGCTCCATGAACACATCCCCAATACCCCCTGACCCTACCCTATAAAAAGCATCATTCAGAATAGCGGTTTGCACGACCCACCAAGATCAGTAGTAGTAACTCATGCAGAGCACTATTTACTAACATTGCTAATAAAATAAAATGCTGGTTTAGGGACAATACAAGCGTGAGTGCACTAACAACACCGCTTAGACTATTATCTCAATAATTACACATGAATCCTTAGATAATATGCAAGTAATAACCTTGGAAAGTTCCAAGAAATACGATTTCCTAGTTCCTAGAAAAACAATGCACTTTTATAGAGGTCAGTGGAGTGCAAGGCAGTACAACCACCCGAGAGCATGTCAAGTGTGTACTGACACCTCTCTTGCCCAGTGCCCTGCTCATCTCCGGCACCATGTGCCACCCCCTTGCCCCTTAGTCCCCCTTGCCCCAAGGTATTCACACAGCCCCCCAGGGGGTAGTACTGTCAACTTTGGCAACCACCACTAATGTAGATTACAGTTTGAATTGCAGTAGAACCATAGCCTCCCTATGATCCCCCTTTCCCATTGGCAATCATTTCTTCAGATGCATGGACCTTGGAATTCCTTCTACAAACTCCCAATCCTTCCTAAATATCAAAGAGCTTCCAAAAAATTGAATCATAAACATCTTAACTGCAGATGCAGGGATCTTGATTAACTAACCTAAGTAACTAACCAAAAGTTAAAAGCCCACTGTCTAATTAAGTATTGTACTGTTGCCATTAGACATCATAAGGTCATAAGTGATAGGAGCAACATTAGGCCATTCGGCCCATCAAGTCCACTCCACCATTCAATCATGGCAGATCTATCTCTCCCTCCTAACCCCATTCACCTGGCGTCTCCCCATAACCCCTGACACCCATACTAATCAATATCTATATATATCTGCCTTAAAAATATCCATTGATATGGCCTCCCACAGCCTTCTGTGGTAAAGAATTCCACAGATTCACCACCCTCTAACTAAAGAAATTCCTCCTCATATCCTTCCTAAAGGAACGTCCTTTAATTCTGAGGCTATGACCTCTAGTCCTAGACTCTCCCACTGGTGGAAACATCTTCTCCACATCCACTCTATCAAAGCCTTTCACTATTCGGTAAGTTTCAATGAGGTCCCCCCTCAAACCTTCTAAACTCCAGTGAGTACAGGCCCAGTGCCATCAACGCTCATCATATGTTAACCCACTCATTCCTGAGATCATTCTTGTAAACCTCCTCTGGACGCTCTCCAGAGTCAGCACATCCTTCCGCAGATATGGTGCCGAAAATTGCTCAGATTACAAGATTCTGAGTTATATGATTCTGGATTTTAAGGCTCAGCCTTACTTACGTGTCATTTCTTGGCCCACAATTCAGTGTAGTGCACAGAGGGGGCAGCATGTTTAGAGGTGCTGTTCATCAGATGAACCTGAAGAATCCATTTAATTCATTTGAAGAAAAGCAAGAAGGGTTTCACAATCCCAGAGCAATACGAGCCCATCATTTATCATTTGCCATTTGTCACATCTTGCTGTGCCAACCAGCTTTCCCTATCTCACAGTGATCAAGTCTCAAGCAATTCACTTGTTACAATGCACTATGGGTCAGATGTCATAAAGCTTTATGTAAATGTGGACATCAGCTTCATCTCAGCTGCCTTCACTCCAAGTCAGGTCATTCTGGGTCAAATCCACAGTTCACAAACCTGGGTGCAAAGGTCTGGGCCACCAAGGTGGGGCTGAAAAAGAGCTGAACTCTCACAGATAGTGTCTTTTAGATGAGATTTCAAACTGAATTCCTCTCTGCTTTCTCAGATGGATGAAGACCACTCTTTAAGCTATTTAAATGAAAAGCAACCTCTGGAGCTCTGGGCCATGTTTATAGCGTCACATGTGGTTATTCTCACTGTATTAAAAGAGGTGTTCACTCATAGAGTCATCCAGCACTGAAATATGTCCTTCAGCCCACCAAGTCTGCACCAAATAAACATTTACCCTCATCCTACACTGCTCTATTCTCCCCTCAATCCCATCAACTCAACCCAGATTCTCCCTCACATTCACATGGGCACATGGAGCAATTTAAAATGGAGATACGACCCAATATGAAGATGGGTCCCGACCCAAAAGACCTTGAGCCTTTTTCCTTCCACTGAATGATAACTGGTCTGCTGACTTCCTCCAGCACTTTGTTTATTGAGCAATCTAGAGTGGTCAATTAAACCACCAAACCGTGGCTCATTAGGATGTGGGAGGAAACTGGAGCACAAGGGAGACATTTATGTGGTCACAGGAAGAGCTTGCAAACTGCCACACATACAGCCACCAGAGGTCAAGATTGAACTTGAGTTACTGGGGCTGTGAAGCAGCAAATCTACTGGCTGTGCCAGAATGCTGATGCAGTTGCTACAGTCCCTTTCCTGCATTATTTTTTTCATTTTCAGTCATTATTAATTCCTTCCCAGGTTCGATGGGTGAAGGGAAGATGTCAGTACTTTGGCCAAGACTGCTATAAAGCTTGCGGATATATATCCCAGAATGGTCAAAGTGGTTACCTAATGGTGGATGAAAGCATGAGGCGGAGGGAGGGGGAGTTAAAGACAAGGATGACAACTTCAAACTGAGCCACTGTTTAACCAGGAGCCTGTACCGTCTGTATGAGTAGCAATGATGGATGAATGGGACGTAATGTGAGGTTTAGCTTAGTTTATTGTCACGTGTACCGAGGTACAGTGAAAAGCTTTTAGAATGCAGACAGCAGGGAGGGAAGGACTCAAATGACCACATCAATTGGACAGTAATGGCCCAGATAGGTCTCCAAAAGCCGATGAAGTGAATGAGATGGGGAGATGGCACTAGCTCAGAATGCCAACTTGATCGGCATGGACAAGGTGGGCAAAGGGCCTGTTTTGGTGCTCCATGTGGTAACCAATGTTACTGGGATGGTCTTGCTGACAGAGTGGATGTGGAGTTCGAAGCTTAAAGTTGAGTAAGCTGCTTTAGATGCAAACAGTCTGGCTCAGCCTTAGTGCCTGACCAGCAAAAATGGGGAATTTGATGGCTGGAACACAGTGTTTGTGGCAAGGATAGAAGATAATGGATTTTGTCTTCATAACTGTAAGATATTTCAATTTACTCAGACCTAAATGTTGAACAGGCACCGAGGCCTATCAAGGGTCAGCACATACCCGTAGATGAAGAAAAACTCACCCAGGTAAATGCTTGTCTCTGACTGAAAAACATCTACAATGGCAGTAATATTTAGAATCATTTTGCCTGCAAAAACACATAGTTAAGAATAATGGCACCAATACATAAATGAATATTAGAACAGGAGAATTAATAATTTCCCATTACTCTTTGGACAGAGAATAGAAAATACTTGGATGTTAGAATACTTTATGCACAGAATAATGAATGGATGGAGTGAGCTACTGGTTAGACTCGCATTGAGGGATATATCTAAATGTATGTCTAAAATAAAGCATGGGTTACTGGCTACAACCAAATCAAGGGATTCAGGTCATTTATATATAGAATAATTGGTAGTGCTTTGATTCTAATCCAGTGGTTCAGCGTAATATTATAATTAGATTGCTTTTTATTATATGGTTTGATTGTACAGTGCCTGATATTGTTTCAGATATACAGATTATTTTGATATTTTGCTGGCAATCTTTTCTTCTGCTGATAACAGTGGTCCACACGTAATTGTTCTGTTGGGACTTTCAGTAAATGTGCATTGATAACACATGATGTCTGATAAAAGGGTATTCAAGATCTTTGGAGAACAATATATTATCACTAATGTCCTATTAAGAGACATGGTATTGAATAAAAACAGAACTAGCTGGAACCACCTGCTGTTCACATAGTGCCTGACCTATAGAGTGTTTCCATCATTTACTGATCTATTTCATATTGTGATTGTTCGGAGCCTGGAAAGTGCTACCAGGGGTGGTGCGTGGACGTAGATTACAACAGTAGCATTTGAAGAGACTTTTAGATAGGCAAGTGTATAAGCAGGTAATGGCGGGATGTGGATCATGTACAGGCAGAGGTACCTGATAGTATGTTTGGCATGGACATTGTGAGCTGAAGGGTTTGTTCCTGGGCTGCACTATTCTATGTTCTAAGATAGACACAAAATGCTGGAGTAACTCAGCGGGACAGGTAGCTTCTCTGGAGAAAAGGAATGGTTGAGACCCTTCTTCAGACTGAAGAAAGGTCTCAACCCGGAACGTCACCCATTCCTTCTTTCCAGAGATGCTGCCTGTCCTGCTGAGTTGCACCATCATTTTATGTCTATCTTCGGTTTAAACCAGCGTCTGCAGTTCCTTCCCACACTGTTCTATGTTCTGTTCTATATTTCCAGCATATGCAGGGTTTTTTTTAATGTTCAATCTTAATATGTAATTTCATTAACAGAAATATAATTATGGAATTGGAAACCTAACAAATGTTTTCCTGAGGTTGCAAGAACACTTTGACACCAGTGCTGCGATTCTAATACTAAACACAAAAGTCTGTCTCTGTTGACAAGGTCTTCCTGGTGTACACATTCCTTCATGAATAGAATTACCCAGACAAAGTAAGCTGACTGGACACTAAAGTGCTTCAATGTTCATGGATGTGGGCAGGAACCCTATAAGTTACAAAGCATTTGAGAACGTGTACAATAGATATACCAGATGCACTACAACCATCTGAGCCAATAAATAAGTTTACTCATATGAACAAACAATATTGAATTTAATCTACAAACAGGGATGTTTCAGCCAATTTGAGAATTAGAAATAAACTTTGAAATGGATTGTTTGGATCCTTTGGCCTCATTTTTTCTGATTTATGCTAGCTGGGCTATTTTGGTGCCAAATGTGATAGAGTCATGGAGAGCTAACTGTGTATATGGAGCCCACAGGGGCCACAGTATGTGAAAGGTTTACTCCACCAGCTACCCTTCCACATCATTGGCATCAAATATCTAACTGCTCTACTGGTATCCAAAGAGTTCTGGGCTAGACATCCTACTGCGTAGCAGGCTTTCATCTGCAAAATATATTCACTAAAACAATCACAACTCCCTGCAGGAACAGCAAGATTTGAGGAACCTATGCTGAATTCTACCTGTTCCAAGAAGCTAATGCCCTCACAACTGGCATCAAACCCCTGGAGGCTGTTTGGGTAGATGACAGCAATATCAGTCAATGGTCCATATAAGATTGATGCGACTACGGTGAAATTCCAGCACAAATCTGAGCCAGGGGGCTGGGTACACAGCATAATCCTTCATTTTGTTTAGTTTTCTAGTGATACAGCTTGGAAACAGGCCATTTGGCCCACTGAGTCCACACCGGCCAGCACATTAACACAATCCTACACACACTGGGGACAATTTACACAAACACCAAGCCAATTAAACTACATACCTGAACATCCTTTGGAGGTGGGGAGGAATCCGGAGATCTTGGAGAAAACCTATACGGTCATGGGGAGAATGTACAAACTCCGTACAGACAGCACCTGTAGGCGGAATCAAACACGGGCCTCTGGCGCTGCCAAGCGCTGTAAGGCTTCAAGCAATTCTACCGCTGCATCACCATGGTCACCCTGAGCTCCAATGCCAACTCCAGCACTAAAGGACACATCCTTCCTGAATGCAATGCTTGGAATTCATACGGATGTCCATCATCTCCCAGGGAACTCCTTTTTAATGGGACTATGGAAGGAAAAGACCAAACTGACAATAACCCCAGCCTAGTTGAGCTCTCCATAGGCAAAATATCCCATTGGCGGTGGGCAACATGTGGTGCCCTTGCTCCATCACAGACCCACACCACTCCAGGGCAAACCTGTCCTCAAAGCAGCAGATTGTCGGAGACCTGCCATTGCAGGAGCCTGCGCAATCAAGGTTGCAATGTCCACACAACTTCAGAGCTCCTGCACTTCAATCATAAGGGCTGCACAGTGGCACAGCTGGTATAGCTGCTGCCTCACAGCAGTCGGGGACCCGGGTTTAATCCTGACCTTGGGTGCTGCCGGTGTGGAGTTTGCACGGTCTCCCTGTGACTGTGTGGGTTTCTTCCAGGTGCTCTGGTTTTCTCACACCTCCAAAGACATGCGGGTTTGCAGCTTAATTGGCCTCTGTAAAATGTCTTCTAATGTGCAGGGAGTAAATGCCAAAGTGAATAACAGGGAACTAGTGTGAAACGAACATGTAACATGAAGATAGACACAAATAGCTGGAGTAACTCAGGAGGTTAGACATCATCACTGGAGAAAGGATAGGTAACATTTCGGGTCAAGACCATTCTTCAGACTGAGAGTCAGGGCAAAGGGAACCTGGAATATGGGCCTGTTCCATGCTGCAGCTTTAAATTAAATTAAACTAATTCATACTTTAATATTGTGAAGCTATTACTTCACCTGTATCCACCTATTGCTTGCCAGGCTTTGTTCTGCCCTCTCCCATACTCACAATCAGTCTGAAGAAGGGAGCCAAAATGTCATCTATCCATGTTCTCCAGAGATGTTGCCTGACTTACCGAGTTACTCCAGCATTTTGTGTCTATTTTTCGTAAACCAGCACCTGCAGTTCTTTGTATCTACATTTTACTCTTGAATTGTATCGTTGAAACTGCCATGAACCACCTCACAGTGACGTTTTCAAACACATGTTTTATGTGGTCGACACAAAAAGTTAAGTTACTCCAGCTTTTTGTGTCTATCTTCAGTTTAAACCAGCATCTGCAGTTCCTTCGTACAATTCTTTGTGGTAGGATTTTCTGGCCTCGATGACCTTAACAGCTGCACTTCACCTTCCCGTGTTCCTTGTCAACAGGGATATAAAAGATGATGATAGACACAAAAAGCTGGAGTAACTCAGCGGGTCAGGCAGCATCTCTGAAGAAAATGAATAGGTGCCGTTTTTCAGGTCGAGACCCTTCTACGCGGTTCTTATTTCTTATTCTCACTGTCCCGATCTTTGTTCTCACTCAGAGTAGAGGGGTGGCTGTCAAAAAATACGCACATTCTTCTAACTAAACAACAATTCATTCAAAACCTCAAAACCTCACTGCCATACACAAGAGAATCCATCAACTCTATTTCCCAGTGGAGCTTGTGATTCTTACAGATAATTTTACCATTACTTTTCCTCTTGGATTAGCGGTAATAACACTTGGAGCTTGCTAGCATCAGCTCAATGCTTATTATTCTTTCTGCATCCATCATCGTTTTAGACACAGTATGAATTTGTTCTGGCAAAAGTGTGGATTTCAGAGCCACTGGATTAGCGAACACTGGAACTGTTCAGAGAGAATGCTCTCTGGTGTGTAGCCAAGACTGCCACCTAGTGCAACTCTACAGGCAGTGCAGGGCTCTCATTCAATCAGCACCCCAGGCCACCATCTCGAACAAAACACTCAAACAGCTCCGCTGTGTGGCCACTTCATCTGCATGCTTGACAATACACTTCTGAAACTAGCACTCCACTCTGAGCTTCGTACCAGCAACAAAAGCACTTCTTGAACATTGTCAATTTCTTATTCTCACTAACTCATGATAATTTCTGGCATGTGACTACTGAAACTAGGGGACGAAGCATCAGAAGGCTCCGAGCTTTTGTGTCTTGTATGGAGGTATAAAATGATCCAATAAAACCTAGTGCAGTTCTGGTCACCACACTGAAAGAAGAACATAGTTGTGTGCTGGAGAGAGTGCCCAGCAGATTCACCAGTTTCCCGACTTGAAACGTCGCCTATTCCCTTTCTCCAGAGATGCTGTCTGACCCGCTGAGTTATTCGGCTTTTTGCATCTATCACCAGGATGTTTCCTGGATTGGAGGAACTTAAGTGAGGGGAAGAAATTGGATAGGTTAAACCTGTTTTCCCTGGGTCAACGTAGACTGAGCGGTGACCTGATAAGAGATATATAATGTATATGGGGAATTAGAAGTAACACACCTGGTTTTGAGGCTCTGAGCGATAGGAAAAAGTTGGGCACGTTAGGACCATTCATTGGAAAGCAGGAGGCTGAATGGTTATACAGGTGTATGAAATCATGTTTTTTTTACCCAGGGTAGGAAAATCAACCACTAAAGGGTAAAGGTTTAAGAAGAGAGTAGAAATATTTACATAGAAACATAGAAAATAGGTGCAGGAGGAGGCCATTCGGCCCTTCGAGCCAGCACCGCCATTCATTGTGATCATGGCTGATCATCCTCAATCAATAACCCATGCCTGCCTTCTCCCCATATCCCTTGATTCCACCAGCCCCAAGAGCTCTATCTAACTCTATCTTAAATCCATCCAGTGATTTGGCCTCCACTGCCCTATGTGGTAGGGAATTCCACAAATTCACAACTCTCTGGGTGAAAAAGTTTTTTCTCACCTCAGTCTTAAATGGCTTCCCCTTTATTCTAAGACTGTGGCTCCTGGTTCTGGACTCGCCCAACATTGGGAACATTTTTCCTGCATCTAGCTTGTCCAGTCCTTTTATAATTTTATATGTTTCTATAAGATCCCCCCTCTTCCTTCTAAACTCCAGTGAATACAAGCCTAGCCTTTTCAATCTTTCCTCATATGACATCCCAGGGATCAATCTCATGAACCTATGCTGCACTGCCTCAATCACAAGAATGTCCTTCCTCAAATTAGGAGACCAAAACTGGACATAATACTCCAGATGTGGTCTCACCAGAGCCCTATACAACTGCAGAAGAACCTCTTTACTCCTATACTGAAATCCTCTTGTTATGAAGGCCAACATTCCATTAGGTTTCTTCACTGCCTGCTGTACCTGCACGCCAACTTTCAGTGACTGGTGTACAAGGACGCCCAGGTCTCGCTGCACCTCCCCCTTGCCTAACCTAATCCCGTTGAGATAATAATCTGCCCCCTTATTTTTGCCGCCAAAGTGGATAACCTCACATTTATCTATATTACACTGCATCTGCCACGTATCTGCCCACTCACTCAACCTGTCCAGGTCACCTTTAATAGGAACCTGAGGGGTAACTTTCTCACATAGAGGATAGTGAGTATATGGAACAAGCAGTAGTTGATGCAGATGTAATAACAACATTTTAAATACATTTGATCAGGTACATGGATTGGAATGGCTTCATAGGATATGGACCAGGCTTGGGTAAATGGGATTAGCTTGGATGATGCATCTTGGTTGGCAGGGATGAGTTGGTCCTTTTTCCATGCTATATGACTCTATGACAGAATCAAACACAGACTGATGGTCATCATCACATTGGCGTTGGTGAGAGCTTCCTGTGCTAAATTGATTGCCATGTTTCCTATGTTAAAACTCCAAAAGTACCATGTTTGTTGTGAAATTAAAGATATTCCTTTTCTATTTGCCTATAAACTCAACCCCTGACTATATTCAGATACGAACATACCATTTGAAGCAGGAATGGGTCATTCAATGCCTTTTCCTGCTTCTTATTGATGTGTTAAGCCTCAGGACCAAAACACTATTCAATAAGATCATGTCTGATCTGACTGTAACTTCAACTTTGCATTCTCACCTTAATCTGGATAACTTTTCCCTCTAACTCATTAAGAATATGTCTCACATTGACAAAAATGTTTGTAGACTACCATCTCCCTTTAAGGAAGAATCATGACTCTTTGAGAGAGAGAAACAAAAACTTCCCTTAATTAACGATTCCCATTTAAGGGCCTGTCCCACTTGGGCGTCATTTGCGCGTCATTTACGCGACATACTTTATGTGTCACGACGCACGACGCGCGTACGTGATGTGTGCACGGCGTGCATTATGCGCGCATGGTGCGTGGTGACGTACGCAGTGACGCGTGCGGCGCCCCAGGATTTTGGGATTCACAAAATCTTCGTGCGCCCCCTGCGTGACACACAAATGACAGGCCCTTTAGGCTTCATAGATAGCTTCCTCCCACATAGAATTTGAAAATCATTGCAAGGCAAGACCAATTAGCAAAGTGTCAGTAACCCTTAGAGATTATGCCAGCAGGAGCAAAGTCTCATCAGATTGAGGGATCAATGCCCTGCCTTCACTGAGACTCGGCTAGGATTAGTTGCAATGTTCAGCATGAATGAAATGTTTAATGGTTTTTGGCTAAAAATAAAAACCCTCAGTTCAGTATCATGTGAATTCTCAGTGGAGGGGAATGTGATCTTTCAAGATATTAATTCTGTGACGTTGAAATAGAAAATGCTGCAATCATTCTAGAGCTCAGAGGGAATAGGATTTTTATTGGGAGGATTAGGGGTAAGTGATTGCAGATAGATTAGCCAGAACTGCTGGTAATGCAGAGTCCTGTCCAATTTAACTCCATTTTCAAACAGCAGCAAGCCTGGTTAACTGCTGTGATGGAAAAACCTGTCAAACAGGGACAGCCTTTTGGACCGAGTCTGACAGTCAGAGAAGGTGATGACTTGGTGGGAGTGGGAGGTACATTAGGTAGCATCCAGATGCGATCACTGTGGGAGGGATGGCAGGGTAAAGAGGGATCCATGGCAGGAGGTTTGTTTCCAGTTTTGCCAGATGTACTGATCTGCTGCGTCAGGCACATTGCACCTCTCATGGCCTGACCTAAGGTTGACATCACTTTTATAGTCAAAGGAACCATGTACTGAAAGTTTCCCCCTATCCCCCCCACCCCCCCCCCCCCCCCGCCCACACACACACATACATAAACTAGCCAAGAAACATACATTGAAGACATACTTAACATAATAAAAACAGAGAAGGGACGTGACAGGCTGCTGGTGAGGCGGCCATGACAGGCGGCACCCGGTGGTGAATTGTTTGTGCTGCATTGTTCCAAAATATCACAGAGCTAAACGGTATCATGCATTTCTTAGTCCTCTTACCATCCAACATCGCATGGTGCAGCCAAAAAGTCAGTCAGGATAGCCAAGGAGGCTCTAAAGAAAAAGGTTCTTGAAGGAAATTTGAAATTCAATATTCAGCGGTTACCTCGTTTCTTACTGCAAAACTCCACAGTCTACCATAGGGATTACCCCAGCTGAACTTCTCATGAAACGAAGGTTCAGAACTTGACTGAATTTGATTCTACCTATCCTGCCTCCCAAGGTTAGTCAAAAAGTATGTAGGTTCAATACACATGATTAGGTTTGTGTTCTCAGCCCCCCTTACAAAGCAAACAAAATGGAGGTTGGAACAGTATTTGAAGTGGGTGGTACCAGGAGATGCTTAGTACAAATTGGAGGACGTGTGAGAAGTGTACACTCAAATCATATAAACCCAGCAAGGATGAACCATTTCAAGAACAAAACAAAGATGAAGATCTTTTATGTTTAGGTATTATACCAAGTTCAGATGAAGATCAGATTCTCCAAAGAAAGTAGAGACAAAGACAAATGACCCAGAACCTGACTCTCATTCTGAACCACAAACTGACTCTCACTCAGTACCACAACCTGACTCTCCCCCTAAACCAGTCAGGAGGACAGAAAGAGCACATAAACCAGTTGTTAGATTAGGTTTGTAAAGTAAAGAAAATTGCCCTTGATTAGCTAAATTTCAAATTATATTCTAAGGGGAGAGCAGTGTAGTGTATAAAATGGCAACTGTACCTTTAGCAACTGAGTGTACCAGATGGTGTGATGAGTCATGGGATGTATTCATATTTCATCAGTCTCGTGAATATATCTGTGAGCACATGCAGTGTACCATTGTAAAATAAAGAAGACCTACACTGGCAATTGTTTGACGGAAACCCATGTCTGTTTCTGTCGACATGCCACGACAGTAGTATCTCACACGTCTACAAAGCTGCATCTGCAAACTGGTGCAGTGTTGCACTTGGTTGATTTACCTCACTGGATATTGAGCGATATTGGGGTGGAAATTTGATCAGTTTGCTAAATGTGTTCTGTGATAACCTTTGTGCATTGAATTCTGTTTTCGGAAATAAGAATCCACTGACTTTAACACTAATTTCTGCAAGCCCTTCAAACTGGGGGATGGCAGTTTCCTCTGACACTTTAACCATATTCCGAAACAACATGAATGGAATCATTCATCTCTGCTTTGAACTCAATTATCAGTAAAATTGCAATTAATAGAACAATTTCCGTCAAGGACTTGACGTACGATCACACCACTCATTCACTCAATTTACGCAGCCTCTCTGGAATCCTATACAAGTGGCTGACTGCCTTTGATCATTAGTGCTAACAACCTTGCTTATTGACATCACAGTTAAACAGTGCAGAAAGAGGTCATATAGCCCATTATACCAGCCTGGACCTTTGAAAGTTTTCATTTTCCTGCTGCAATGCCTATCCTCTGTGAAAACTGTACACATTTTTCTTTCTCTTGTACACTGTCATTATCCTAAGGGTTAGGATCATGAATTTTCGTAGAAAACCAAAGTCCCCTCTTATGTACTCAATAAATATAAATATTCTTTAAAATGTTCGAAAAGCAGTAACATTTAATCTGAAAAGTTTTAAAGTACTTAAATAATAAAATTAATTATATCAGCAAACATATTACTGACTAAAATGTATATGTTATCTTCAGTGCCTCATGCTCTTTTCATTTTGGAGAGACAAACAGATTTGATGGTTTTGATTTTTAGAGGCATTTACAATCCCCCCCCCCCCCCCCCCATAATCATACTATATTAGCCAAGTATGTTTTGCAACATACGAGGAATTTGATTTGCTCTGCAGTCATACCAATAAAAAGCAACAGAACACACAAAGTGCATTTTAACATAAACATCCACCACAGTGACTTCCCCACATTCCTCACTGTGATGTAAGGCGAACAAAAGTTCAAACCGTTCCCTTCTTTGTCCTCCAGCAGTCGGGGGTCTCCTCGTCGGGGCGATCAAGCTCCTGCATCAGGGGGGAATCTCAGCTACCCCGCGCCGGGCAATCTACCCCGGGTCGGGGCTAGTCGAACGTCGTGCGGCTTTTGGAGCTTCCCAACGTTGGTCTCTTACCCGAGACTGCGAGCTCCTTGATGTTAAAGTCTGCAGGCCGTGGTTGGAGCGTCGATCCCAGGCAAGGAATTGGCTTCGATGGTAAGTCCACGCCCCACAGTGAGGCTCAAAGTCAGTCCCGAGCAAGGCCTCCAGCTCCACGATGTTAGGCTACGACCGTATGATCAACTTGCTAAATAACGAAATTACGAGTATATAAAATTATGAGAGGCATAGACAGAGTAGACATTCAGAACCATTTTCCCAGGGTGGACATGTCAAAGACTACAGGACTTAGCTTTAAGGAGAGAGGGTTAACATTTAAAGGAGATGTGTGGGGCAAGTCTTTTACACAGAGAGTGGTGGGTGCCCGGAATACATTGCCAGGGGTGGTGGTGGAAGCATATACGATAGTGGCATTTAAGAGGCTTTTGGATAGGCACATGGATATGCTGGGTATGGAGAGATAGGAACCACATGCAGGCAGGGGAGGTTAATTTAACTTAGTATCTAGTTTGGAAGGAACATTGTTAGACTGAAGGGATAGTTCCTGTGCTGTGCTTAGTTTAGTTTTAGTTTAGAGATACCGTACCGACCAGCGATCTCCGAACACAAGCTCTATTCCACACACTAGGGACAATTTACAACAGAAGCCCATTAAATCTACATGTCTTTGGAGTGTGGAAGGAAACTGGAGCACCTGGGGAAAACCCACGTGGTCAGGGGGAGAATGTATAAACAGACATCACCCATAGTCAGGATTGAAACCAGGTCCCTTGTGCTGTAACGCAGCAACTTTACCACTGCGCTGCCCTGTACTATGTAATAATCGGATTTGAAGTCGCATTGTGCATTGTGCAAACATTGACCATCCTCTGTGCAGGGAGCCACTTGACACGTGATCTGCAAACTAATCACTCTATCTTTAAGGGCCTGTCCCACTTGGGCGTCATTTGCGCGTCACGTAGGACAGGCCCTCTGCAGATTATTATTGTTTCCTTAACCTGCAAAAATATAGATAGGAGATAAGAGGAACCACAGATGTTGGTTCAGAGAATGAACAGAGAATGGTGGTAAGGAGTTGCTTTTCATTCTGTAGCCTAGAACAAGAGGAGTACCAAAGGGATCGGTGTTGGGTCCATTGTTGTTTGTTATTTTTTTCAATGATTTGGATGTGAATGTCAGTGGCATGGTTAGTAAGTTTGTGGAAAATCAATAGTATTGTGGGCAGCAAGGAAGGTTTTCTACAATTACGATGAGATCTTGACTCCATGCCTCTTGTAGTATATATTTAAATCAGTTCATCCCTCAGCCTACTTTGCTCCAGATAAAACAACCCAGACTATCCAATTCTTCCCATAACTAAGGCTGTCCAGTGCAGGTAACATCCTGGTGAATTTCCTCTGCACTCTCTCCAGCACAACCAGATACATCTTGTAGTGTGGTAACCAGATCTACATACAATACCGCATTTAATGCAGCATGCATTCCAAGTGCAGACAAATGTTTTGGATGATCTAGCCAATTGTCTCAGACCCTTGATAATATGGGATCTTCAACTTCCCACAAGATTACACTTTAGGTTGGGAACCATGCGTGATATCTTTCAAATCCGGAAGTTCCTGTATTCCTGATCCTCACTGCCCATCTTGGAGCTGAATTCAATAACCTATGACCAATGTTTGGTTCCGATTAACTCTGAACATTCAGGTCTGGTTTCCCCACCATGTGCTTGACTAACTTAATTCTAGTTGTCCACTGGTTCAGCCTGTGTAATTGCTAATTTCGTAAATATATAGTAATTCTGTCAAATCTGATGGAAAGTCGGTATTTGGAATATTAATATTATAGGTCTACCACCGATTTTCCGGTACCCTTAGTTCCAGAGCCTTTCTGGATTATCTGTTCTGCTGAACCAAGAGAGGTCACTGCTTTGTGGGGCTAAAATATTGGTTTGTAAAGTTGGTCGTCAAAGTCGGCTATGGAAAAGATCTGCCGGCGCCGGCCAGGCCAGAGTTCCAGAACACTGGCCGCAGGCGGCAAAATCGACCCACTGATTGACCGCAGAAGTCAGCTATGTGGACAGATCTGCCAGCTCTGGCCTAGCCGGAGTTCCAGAGCCCTGGTCGCAGGGGGAAAATTTGACCCCCGATCGGCGCGGAAGTCCCGATGAGGTCAAGACCAGCTGCCTCACCTGGCCTGGGCGCCACAGTTTCAGGGAAACGTCCAGGGGGGATTTTGTCTGGATTAAAAGAAGGGCCAGACCACCAGTTGCCGGTAAATCAGTGGTGGACCTGTATGTGGCATATACGGTGCAGATTCAGGCCACAGAACGTATTCAACTAATTCTGTCAGTATTATCCTCTACTCCCTTTTCTCTTTTTTTTAAATACAGTACTGCCCATGATAAGGAATCAAAATAAAATCTGCAGATGCTGCAAATCTGAAATAATATGCTCAGCAGATCAGGCAGTGTATTTGGGACCAGAAAAGAGTTAGCTTTTTGACCCATATTCAGTTCTGATGAAAGGGGTCTGACCTGAAACATTAACTCTGTTTCTCTTTCCACGGATTCTGCTAAGTATTTCCAGCGTTTTCACTTTTAATAACCATTATGGCAGCTAGTGCCACATTCTCAGTAAAGATGCTTCTCGATTCTGGATTGAATTTCTTGGAGATTATCGAGACAACATTAGTTTTTCAGCTTCTTCGTAACTGGAAATACTATTGCCTAGAGATTCATCCCCAACTAGTTCTGCTAAATGTGATACAGTAGCAGTACATGGTAGTAGTTTGAACGCCACCGATCAGTAATAAATTGCTTGGCATCTGTGTTGAGCCAAGAGTACTTTACATGACTTTAAGGGCCCTAAGGACCACTCTCAGCCTTTTTCTTTGATCAAGTCTTGACCTGATAGTAACTTCATTTCTGATTTTAACCTTTTTTCCATCTTCTTCAGTGTTTCATTTCAGCTATAATAATGACAGCTAAATTTGTGCACAATGCTGCCTTTGTGATCTGACTCAGGTTTGATTCAAGTATAATCAAACCTCTGGTTTTCAATTAACACTAGAAACAAACATTTATGTTTAGATTTTGTTTTAAGGGACATTAACGTACTTTTAATGACTTCCAGGATCCATTTGCTCCTCTCCCCCAATTTAGTTTAGTTTAGAGTAACAGCCTTCCGAGTCGGCACTGACCAGCAAACCCAACACACTGACACTATCCCGCACACACTAGGGACATTTTGTTTTACATTTATAGCAAGCCAATTAACCTACAAACCTGTACGCTTTTGGAGTGTGGGAGGAAACTGAAGATCTCGGAGAAAACCCATGCGGTCACGGGGAGAACGTACAAACTCTGTACGGACAGCACCCGTAGTCAGGATTGAACCTGGGCCTCTGGTGCTATGAGGCAGCAACTCTACCGCTGTACCACTGTGCCGCCCGCTCGCCACCTTACCGCCCAATCAGATTATTATTTTTCAATACACAAACCCTTTATTTTTCTTAGTAAATCAAAATACATTGCAATTATTGCTTTATAATTATTTTGATAATATATGCCAATCACTAGTTTATTCCTGTTAATTGCGTTTCTCTACTGCCATATTAAGCCCTGCTACACCCATATAAGAATTGGTTATCACCTGCAAATTCAGACATTGCATTCTTTATTTCAACATCTAAGTTATTAATGTAATCCATTAATAACCGCAGTAATCCCAAAACTGATCTTGTGAAGTGTTTTGTCTTGTATGGATTTTATTTTATTTCTTGTCATTTGAACCTCAAAGAGGCTCAAACGAAACTCCGTTTCCACAGCCATACAAACAAAACAATTCAATTTACAGAAAAACATCCATCACAGTGAATCTCCTCCTCACTGTGATGGAAGGCAAAGTCATTTCTCTCCCCTGCACCATTTTTCTCCCGATGTTGAAGCCCCAGGCGGGCAATGTTAAGTCCCACGGCCGTTGAGGCCGCGCCGGGCGGTATACAGCTTCGCTCCGGGCCCAAAGTCACAAGTTGGAGCCCCGGCGGGCGCTGGAATGTCCCGCGGCTTTAACATTAAAGCCGCGCCGGGCGATTTACAACCCCGCGACTCGAGCTGGAGAAGTTGCGTTGCGGGAGCTCCGGAAAGCGGTCTCTCACCCGGACCCGCGAGCTCCCGATGTCCCAGTCCACCGGTCTGCAGCTGCAGCTGGAGCTCCGGAGTGAGCAGCAACGAGTCACCACCGCTCCCCGCGCTCCGAGGACGGCCAGCCCCACGATGGTGAGTCCGCAGCTCCACAGGCTCCGCGACTGGAGCCCCCAGGTCGTCCTGGTCGGAGGCCGCTCCACGGAGCTCGGCCCCAACGACAACGGAGACCCGACAGGGAAAAGGTCGGGTCTCCCGTGCAGGGAAGAGATTTTTTTAAAGTTTCCCCCTCCCCCCCCCACATATACACAATTAAAATAGTACAAAAAAACCACAAACAACTACATTTAACTAGACAAAAATAAAAAAAAGACAGACGGGCTGATGGGGCCGCTGCAGCAATCCGCGCCGCCGCTCTCCAGATACTGGTTGTACGGATCATATTGTACGGATTGTACGGATTGTACAATTGTACGGATCGTATCAGATCAATCCTCCATAACTGATAGCCATGCATGAATCACACATCACACTGATTGAGTGTTCCCCCTCATCACAGAAAATAGCTAATAACAAACCAACGAAAGATAAAACCAAAGAACAAATAACTACCATCAGATTCCAGGACTATTTGGATAGGATAGGTTTGGAGGGATATGGACCAAGCGCAGGCAGGTGGGACTAGTGTAGCTGGGACATGTTGGCCGGTGTGGGCATGTTGGGCCGAAGGGCCTGTTTCCACACTATATCACTCTATGACTCTATTTCACAGACTATATAGGTCAATCGGAAACAATTTTTCGATATTTTTTGTCTTCAGTTTACAAGACTCTTAAATTCAGTTTAACATCATCCCAATGGTGGAAGTATATATTTGCAAACCAATCAAAGGCATATATAAAATCATATTTTACTTGTGTCTTCCTGGTACAGTACTTGTTGGAGGATGTATCAGTGCAATAAAAGTATACTACCATAAAGTCTAGAAGAAGCATCTATTTAATTGGCCCATTGAGCTCTTAGATGTTGTGTTCAGATATAACAGTTCTGAGCAATAGTTTTCATATTCAAACAGTTTTATAGAGTCACTTGGAGCTCATTAACTCTTCTGCAGGAATAAAAACAGTGTGTACTCGTAAATGCAGTTTACAAGGCAGTGAGGCATATATGTATGTGTGTGCAGACCAATAAAACACATATGCTTCCTCTTTCTTGAGAGTTCCCAGTGCGTTACTTGAAGCTGTGCAAAGTAAGGGAAAATGTACAAGTGTAATGCAAAGTTTATCATATAGCAAGGAGTAGGCAACTATTTATCATCTGTATTGAACTCTTAGATACTGGCTCCAGATATAACAGTTCTGTTGAGCAGGTCGTACTCCAAAGAGAAGACACAAGAAACCGCAGACGCTGGTTTACAAAAAAGGCACAAAGTGCTGGAGTAACTTAATGGGCCAGGCAGCATCTCTTGAGAACATGGACAGGTGACATTTTGGGTCGAGACCCCTCTTCAGACTGGATCCTGCATGACCCACTCCATTACTTTGTGTCGTACATCCAAAGAGTTTTATAGACTCACTTGGGGCTCATTAATTCTTCTCGTAGAGAAAAAAATATTTTGCAAGAGTGCATACAGAATTTACAAGGCAAAGCAACATTAGGAACACAATCTATAATCCAAAGGAGTACAGTAATCCATAAACCTATTCAATATATAAAACTGGGCTATTATAGGAGTATAATATGACCTAAATTTTAAATTATAAAAGGGTCTCACTCCATGAGAGTGGTTGTCAGCTGTTGCAATTACTAATCATTGTGAAATTACACTGCTAGTATGAGATGAGGCAGACCCTGGTTGGGTCTCTCAAGCAACAGAACACCCTTTCTCAGTTAGCAGAGAAAAGGAGAAATACAGACTTTTTGTAGCGCCTCTTGCAAATTCAAGACATCCAAAAGTGCTCAATGGCCAATCATACATTTTTGAATTGTAGTCTTTACAAAAGGGTAAGGGGTGGGCGAAGGGGGTGTTTGGGAGTGAATTGCAGGGAGATTCAAAACACAAGACATGTGAGTTTAGACCAGTAGCTGAACACTGCCTATGGTGTGCCTGTGTACATTTCAGCAGAGGCTGAACTGAGGCAGAATTTCATTTTAAACCAAAGTGATATTTCGATCTCATTTAAATTAGTACGTAACTGGTAACTTCCTTCCTGAGAACAATATAGACATTGCTCTACATCTCTTCATTGCTGGCTCCTCAGAGCTGTTTGAGCCAAACCACCTCTCAGGTTCCAGAAAATCCTCCCCCCTCTCACCTTAAACCTATGTCCTCTGGTTCTCGATTCCCCTATGCTGGACAAGAGACTCTGTGTGTCTACCCGATCTATTCCGCTCGTGATTTCATGATGAATTCATAGTGATTTCATATTTGCTTGATTAAAATACAATGTGGAGTAACACAGTCCTGCCACTGCAGGAAGTTAGTGTACAGATTGAATGGCAACATCTTGCTCAATAACTGGGTGGGGTTTTAACTCTTGTGGTGAAGGCTTCTGCAAATAAGTGATTCTCACAGAAAATAATTATTACATCCAATAGATAAGGAATAATTTGTAAGGGATAGATAATTATCATAAAATGTAAATTAATTTGTGAAAAAGCAAATGGATAACGAGAAGCCTATAGATAGGAAGCAGTAAAGTCTACGAGAACACAATACTTTTCCGACCTTATTTCCAAAAACTCCCATAACTCCAAGGTCCTTTTTAGTACCATTACCTCTATCATATGTCCTGCCCCCAGTACCAGCTTAGCTGGGTCCCCTGCTAAGTGCGAAGAATTTACTACATTTTTCACCAGCAAAGTTAAGAACATCAGATTGAATATTTCCCCTCCCATCCGTGACCCAGCTGTCTCATTGGTCTGTTCTTCAAAATTAGACTGTTTCCAACCCGGTACTCTACCCTCCCTGGTAAAGCTGGTCACCACCATGAAACCTGCTACCTGCCCCCTTGACATTGTCTCCTCTGCCCTTCTGAAGGATGTCATTGCAATAGCCGGTCCCAGCCTCCTTGCCATCTTCAACAGTTCTCTGGCCACTGGCAGTGTTCCTACCTGCTTCAAGCATGCGGTGGTCAAGCCCCTCCTGAAAAAACCTAACCTAGACCCCACCTTGCCTAGCAACTACATACCTATTTCCAAACTGCCCTTCCTTTCAAAAGTTCTCGAAAAGGTAATTTTAAGTCAACTTATGCCTTACCTTCACCAAAATACCATCCTGGAAACTTTTTTCAGGGCCCACCACAGCACAGAGTCTGCCTTGTTGAAGGTACATGATGACCTGCTTCTCACCATTGACTGTGCAATCCTGCTCCTTCTCCATCTCAGCGCAGCATTTGATACTGTCGACCACACCATCCTAATTGACCGTCTCCGGTACGGGGTTGGTATTGATGGCACTGCCCTGAACTGGTTCGTCTCCTTCCTCAAAGATAGGAGTTTCTCTACAAACATAGGCAATTCTTTCTCTTCCCCAGCTAGTCTTTGCTGCGGGGTTCCACAAGGCTCCATCCTAGGCCCCATTCTCTTCTCCCTGTATATGCTCCCCTTAGGCCAAGTCATTCAAAGGCACGGCATTTCCTTCCATTGCTATGCAGACGATACACAACTCTATCTCCCCCTGAAACCCAACAACCAATCTAATCTTCTTAGCCTTATCCACTGCCTCGAGGATATAAAGTGTTGGCTGGCCCAGAACTTCCTCCAACTAAACTAGAGTAAGTCTGAGGTCATCCTACTCGGCCCCTCAGACTCAATCAAAACGATAGCAGGCAGCCTTGGAAGCCTTACCCCATTACTCAAACCTCACGTCAAAAACCTTAGCGTGATATTTGACACCGCGTTGAAATTTGACAAACAAGTCAATGCCGTGGTAAAAGCTAGCTTCTTCCAGCTTCGGACGATAGCTAAAATAAAACAATTCCTCCAATTTGACGACCTCGAAAAGATCATCCACTCATTTATCTCCTCCCGCCTTGATTACCGCAACTCCCTTTGCACTGGCATCAGCCAATCATCTCTGTCCCACCTGCAATTGGTCCAAAACGCCGCAGCGAGACTCTTGACGGGCACCCGAAAAAGGGACCACATCACTCCGATTCTGGCCTCTCTCCTCTGGCTCCCAGTGCAGTTCCGAATCAATTTCAAGCTCCTTCTTTATGTATACAAAGCCCTTAACGGGCTTGCCCCCACCTACATCAAAAATCTGCTTACCCACCACACCACCTCCAGGTCCCTCAAATCGTCCGACTTGGGGTTACTGACCATCCCGCGGTCTAGGCATAAGCTCAGGGGCGACCGCGCTTTTGCGGTTGCAGCTCCTAGACTATGAAACTGCATCCCTCTTCCCATCAGAACTGCCCCCTCCATCGACTCTTTTAAGTCTAGACAAAACTTATTTCTAATCTCAAGCCTTTCTTAAGGTCTTCTGAAGGAGCGCTGTATGTATACATCTATTTATGTATGTATTGTTGATCTATGTATCACTGTTTGTAGCACGTTAGTACCTGCCCCAATGTAAAGCACTTTGGTCAACGAGAGTTGTTTTTAAATGCGCTATAGAAATAAAATTGACGACTTGACTTGACATTACCAATAATGTTATTTCATGAAGTGCCTCTCAAAAAACAGTTAGGATTACTTGAAGCTCTTCGGATTTAAGGCATTTTATAGGACTCACGCTGAAACTGGCTGGTGGTAGGAGAGAGAGTGTAAGGTTAGGAGTGACTATTCAAGCTTTTGAATCTCTCATGGATCTTTATTGGGGCTGGAACTATTTACAGTATTTATAAACCACTTAGATGATAGGGATACAAAGTCGAGTCCGTTCGGTAAGTTAGCTTTTCGGCGTTGCGTCCGTTCGGTAAGTTGGCTTTTCGGCATCATTTCCGTTTGGTTATTTGGCTTCCACTTCTTCGCTTCGGCTTCTCGTCCTTCGACGCCACGTCCGCACACGTTGTCGCTAAGCTTACTCTCAGTTGAGAATTCTCCTCCGAGCTGGCTCCAAACCAATCTCAGAAGCCCTGCATGATGCCAAGCCTCCCAGTTGAAGATGACCATTGAAATGATTCGAGAGCCTATTTATCCATGACCCAGACAGGTCCAGATGCTGACATATCACAAAAATTCACACTAGTCACAAATATTCCAAAAATGCGAGATTCATTGAAATAAAACATAATTGAATAAATATTTTACTCTTAATTAACATAATTAAATGGTTAAACACTATTAAAGATAATTAACAATGAAGTGCATTTTAATTAATTCTATTACCTCATTAAATAATAAATTATCACACCTGCTTCTTGTTTTGCAGCTATTCAATGAAATTAATGCGCTCATTTTTTCGTATATCAGGTCGAACTGGCACAGATCCAATGAACAGTCCTCCCAGCATCAGTGTTGGGAAATCAGACGTGTACATTGTGAACGGATTTGATAATATATATGAATTGGCTTGAAACATCTGCATGTCTGTGGAGGATTCCTGCCAATTAACACTTTGGGCAAGTTGGCAAATCTAGGGCAAATGGATTTCAAGGTGAGCAAATGTGGGGACAGAGTACTTCCTGGGTAATAACAAGCTGGAAGCAGTGGGATCCAAGATCAGTTGGGGATCCATGTATGGAGGATATCAAAATAAGATGAATAGATGCTGAAAATACTCAAAAGCCTTTAGATCTAGACCGAAGATAGAAGTTATGATACAATGACATAACCCTGTTGAAACCCACAGCTGGATAAGAGTGTAATTTGCACTGCACAGTACATGGTTGGAAGATAAATTGATCTGCAGCACTAATATGCTAGACTAATGGCTGGATTCCAATAATTAATTTGCACAAGATTATAAAATAATTACAAAATATTCACTGGGATTTAGAATATAAGGTATTAATTTGATCAAATTTTGAAGAATCTGATGGAGAAATGGGTATCCAGAAAGCCGTATGTACAATTCTGTTATTTTTCTCAGGATAGATTATAACTGTGACCAATTCCTGTAGACCGACCATGGCCTGATTTCATCGCCAGACATACAGGATGACATCAAAACCTGTCCCAAGATCCTTTTAGGACATTATGAGAGTACCTGTCCCTCAATGAAATGGAGAGATTGCAAGCTAAGGCAATTCTTTACCTATATCCTAGTCCACTCCACTACACTCTGCTGTGGAGAGGGTGCAGGAGATGTTTACCAGAATTTTGCCTGCATTAGAAGATATTAGCTATAAGATGAGGTTGGGTGAATTTGGGTTCTATTCTCTGGAGCATTGGAGTCTGAGGGGAGATCTGATAGAAAATTACGAGAGACATCCAGTCAGAATCTTTTTCCCCAGAGTGAAAATATCAAAGACTAGAGGGCATAACTTAAAGGTGAGAGGGGCAAAGTTTAAAGGTTATGTGCATGGCAAGTTTTTTTAATACAGATTGGTGGGTGTCTGGAATGCGCAGTCAGGAATGGTGCCTGGGGGAGGCAGATACGATTGTGTCATTTTAAGGGGCTTTTGGAAAGGAAAATGGATAAGCGGGAAGTGATGGGATATGTATCACATGCAGGCAGATTAGATTATTAGTCAATGTGGGCCAAAGGGCCTGTTGCTGTGCTGTGTTCTTACTGAAATCACCATCCCTCAATGGTCTCTTATCTCCAACTTCTGCCCATCTCCCAGATCAGAGTTCTTCTTCCAATCCCACAATCCCCTCTAGCAAGCACAATTTCCTGAACCACACCCCAACCCCTGCCCTGGACAGGAAACATTTAGGGGTTCAGACCTTTCTTCAGACTCACAAAGTGCTGGAGTAACACAGCAAATCAGGCAGCATCTCTGGAGTCTGAAGAATTGTCCCAACCTGAAACTTCACGTATCGATTTTCTCCAGAGATGCCGATTGACCCAGTAAATAGAAGTCATTTCCCAACCATCCAAAACAACCCACCTATCCACCTCACCCCCGAAAAAATGCACCACTCCTTGGCCCACAACACACATCCAACATTAACTCCCAGACCCAATGCACGTCCAACATAGGATCCTGGGTGGAGCCAATAACTAAAATGATAACTGGTGTCTCACTGTTGCACTCTTCCAGTCCACCTTGACAGCAGAATTTCGAAGAAAGGGGAAGGGAGAAACTGCTTATTCTGACTGGGGAACTGAGAAATGAGAAAAGATTAAGAACAGGAGCCTGTCAAGAAACATAGTTTAATTAAACAAATTAAATGGGAGAAAGAACATACTGTACAGTTCATCAGGTAGGGCCACACTATCACCAGTGATATTGTGATATCACTATCACCAGATATCAACATGTTGATACTTGCACAACTAAGCTAATTTCTTAAGTGAACTGGTTCACACCATTTTCAAGACAGAAGTGTTTTCAATTTTTGATAGGGGATGATAGAGACATACAACATCGAAGGAGGCCATCCTGGTCTGCCTTGTCCATTCCAATACTAATCCACATTCACCATTTGCCAGCATTAGGCCCATATGCCTTTATGCATTTCCTATCCAAGAACTTGCCCAAATGTCTTTTAACCCCAGTATAATTATGCGGACATGCAGAATGGGGCAAGGTCTGAATATTATAACTGGCTGCAAAGTGAAGTCAGGCAATATCACTGGTGATAGTGCAGCCCTACCTGATGAACCAATGCTTTCTATGCTCGCTTTGAGCAGAAGGCCAACAGGGCAATGACAGCCGTCCCATCAGACTCATGAGTGCCTCTTCCCAGGGTCACTATTGTAGAAGTTAGATCGGCCATCCTGCGGGTGAACCCACGGAAAGCAGCTGGCCCGGACGGAGTCCCCAGCCGTATCCTTCGAAGCTGTGCAGACCAACCAGCAGGAATATTCACGGACATCTTTAATCTCTCCCTACTCCGTTCTGAGGTATCCATTTGCTTCAAGAAAGCCACTATCATCCCAGTGCCGAATAAAAGCAAGATCTCATGCCTTGACGACTATCGTCCAATGGCCTTGACATCCACCATCAGTGCTTTGAGAGGCTAGTTATGGAACTATTGAAAATTATATATTATACTTATGAAAATTAAATCCAGTCTGCCAAGCAGCCTTAAACCATTGCAGTTCGCCTACAGCCACAACAGGTCCACAGCTGATGCCTTATTCCTTGCCCTACGCTCATCCCTGGGACACCTGGATAAGTCAACATTCAATTCCTAGACTGCAACCCTGCCTTTAACACCATTATCCCATCGAATCTCATCACCAACAACTCAACACTCATCTCTGCAACTGGATCCTTGACTTCCTGACCAACAGAACAATCAATGAGGATCGGGGAAAAAATCACCCTCTATGATAATCCTCAATACTGATGCTCTGCAAGGATGTGTTCTCAGCCCCCTTTTCCTCCTTATACACCCACAACTGTGCAGATAAGTACAAACCCAATTCAATCTACAAATTCACGGATGACACCACTGTGGTGGGCCGGATATCTAATAATGACGAGTTGGACTACAGGATGGAGATTGAAGGAGAACCTCGTGAGCTGGTGTCAAGACAACAATCTTTCTCTCAGTGCCAGCAAGACAAAGGATATAGTGATCGACTTCAGGAAGTGAACCGGTACACATATCCTGGTGTGCATTGATGGCACTGAAGTAGAGATCATTGAAAGCTGTAAGTTCCTCGGAGTCAATATCACCAACAAGTCCTGGATCAGCCATATCAAAACATTGGCCAAGAAAGCACGCCAACGCCTCTACTCCCTTGGAAGGCTTAGGAAGTTTGGCATGTCCCCAACAACTTTCACCGACTTCTACAGATGTGCCATAGAAAGCATTTTATCGGGATGCATCACAGCATGGTTTGGGAACAGCTCCATCAAAGACCGCAAGGAATTGCAGAGAATTGTGGACGTAGCCCAGACCATCACACAAACCTACCTCCCTTCCATTGACTCTATCCACACTTCATGCTACCTTGGCAAGGCCACCGACATAATCAAGGACAAGTCTCACCCTGGTCACACCCTCTTCTCCCCTCACCCATCAGGCAAGAGGTACAGAAGTGTGAAAACGCAAACTTTCAGTCCAGATTCAGGGACAGTTTCTTCCCAGCTGTTATCAGGCAACTGAACCATCCTATCAACACTAGAGAGCAGTCCTGAGCTACTATCTACCTCACTGGAGACCTTTGGACTGTCTTTAATTGGACTTTATCTTGAACTAAATGTTATTCCCTTAATCATGTATCTGTACACTGTGGATGGCTCGACTGTAATCATGTCTTTCCACTGACTGGTTAGCACGCAACAAATGCTTTTCACTGTACGTGAAAATAAACTAAACTGAAAAAAACATTGTAATTGTTTCTGCCTTCACTAGATCCTCTGGCAGCTTGTTCCAGATATTCGCTACTCTCAAATGTACCCTTCAGATCTCCTTTAAATTTCTCCCTTCTCCATCAAACATGTACCCGCTCCTTTTAACGTTCCATTCTTAGCAACATCTGAGCGAACCTCTTCTGCATGCTCACGGCTGCTATCGTATCTTTCCTGTCGTGTGGTGACCAGAACTGTACACAATGCAGACGAACCAATGTTTTATACAATTGCAGCAAGACTTCCCAACACTTATACTCAGTATCTCGGCCTATGAGGCCAAGCCTTTTTCGCTACCCTATCCACCTGAATTGCTACTTTCAAGGAGCTATGGACTTGGTCTCCAAGGTCTCTCTGAATCAATAATGCTACAGCCTATGCTATTTACTCCATATGTCCTAGGGGGAGAAAGAGTGGAGACAACTTTTAAGAAGCCAGACAACTTTTAATAAGCCAGACATACACAGCTGTGAAGTTCGGCGGGCATTTAACATTACCGGTCGGTTATCCTTGGTTCTGAAAATTCTTGCTTACGTTTTTTCCCCCCAATGAGCCAATGAAATTGACTGGTCAGCAAAGGCGATTAACTAAAACTACCTACGACTACCTCGACTACCCATAACTACATGGCGACCCCACTACAATTGCACTTGTGACTACAGGATTATCAATATTCTCCATGGCGACCAATTTTTGGTCGCAGAATATTTTTCAACATGATGAAAAATTTGCGGCGACCATACTGAGGCCGCGACTAGTTCCCAGAAAGACCATGAAGGAGACTCACCAGAGACCATCAGCGAACATGTGGCGACCATGTGGCGAACGCAGAGTCTCCTGTACTCCCCTAAAAAGTCGCCTAAGTGGGACAGGCCCATAACACATTCAATATCAATTTTTTTTTTTTGTCTGACCTACACTTCCTTCTTTTCCCTGATCAAACGTTCAATATCACGTTCAAGGAGGACTCTCTCTAACTTCTACAGATGCACAGTAGAGAGCATGCTTACCGTTTGCATCGTGGCTTGGTTCGGCAACTTGAGCGTCCTGGAGAGGAAAAGACTACAAAAAGTAGTAAACACTGCCCAGTCCATCATCGGCTCTGACCTCCCTTCCATCGAGGGGATCTATCACAGTCGCTGCCTCAAAAAGGCTGTCAGTATCATCAAGGACCCACACCATCCTGGCCACACACTCATCTCCCTACTACCTTCAGTTAGAAGGTACAGGAGCCTGAAGACTGCAACGACCAGGTTCAGGAACAGCTACTTCCCCACAGCCATCAGGCTATTAAACCTGGCTCGGACATAACACTGAACTTTATTAGTCAATACTGTTATTTGCACTTTATCAGTATATTGATTCATGTGTGTATATATTTATAGAATGCCTTGTAGTCAATGCCTACTATGTTCTGTTGTGCTGAAGCAAAGCAAGAATTTCATTGTCCTATCAGGGACACATGACAATAAACTCACTTGACTTGACTTGACTTGATATCCTACGTCAAATGAGGTTCCTTAAACTTACCATCTTTACCTCTTACACATACGAAGATATGCTGACTCTGAACTTCTAATATCTCACTTTTAATTGCTTCCAATTTACAAACCTTATACAAACATAAGAAATTGAAGCAGTAATTGTCATGTTTTACCATGTTAAGACCATGGCTGATCAGATCTTGGCCTCAACAATTTCCTGCAGCTTGAGTCCCCTATATACCAAAAACATATTTCAGTCTTGAATATATGCTGTGAGTGGCCAGCACTGCTCTCTGGGCTGTTGATTTCTGCATCATACCAGGTCATTGGAAGCTAATACAAATTCCAGGTGGCCACGGGCATGCACTTCCCTCTGTGGTGCTGGTTTCCAATGGGAACGGTGACAGACGCACACATCTCTGTCCTCCAGTTCCTGTGGACCTCCGCCACTGAAAGTATAGGATTTCGGTGTGTGTGCTTTATCATCATTCCTTACAATGCTATATACGACAGTGATCGCAACTTCTACCGAAGTGTGGATGGCCGTTGGCTCGCTAGAAGCTCATCCGCCCTTTGACAGGTCTTGTTTTTGGTATTGCTGGTGGTCCACAGCCTCCTCCTCACCTGGCAAACCAGGTGGGGAGACGGTTTAGTCTCCGACTATCTGTCCATGGAGCAGGTGGCACGGGATTACATGGTACCCGTGGCAGGGGGAACCCCCCCCCCCCCCCTGACCTGACCTGAGGTACTGTGGTACTTTGTACTAGCAGCCCAAACAGCTATCTGGAAATGAGACACCACAGAAACCCACTCCAAATACAAGGCCAGAATCATGCACAATATTTGTGGCGTTACAAAGCTGCTGGGCGAACGCTGCACCAGTGCTGGACCAGGCCCGGCTGCCAGCACAGAGCCGACCTGGATCAGCTCTAGCTGCCAGCAGAGCGACGAGAGATGTCGACGAGCAAGCAGGGACGTTGGTGAGAGTGGAGGGCCGATGCCCGCATGAGTCCCGGCGGTCATTGGGGACCAAAGAAGAACCCAGAGAGGGGGGGGGGTATTGGGGGGAGTATTGGGGGGAGTAGGAAGAGGGTCTGTATCGAACACTTTTGTAAGTTTGCCAGCGGCCTTTACGTGGGACTCCTGCATACTTGCAATTTGTGCAAAGAATCTCAAGTACATGGGACAATAAAGTATCAATCAATCTCTTCTCTCCACATTCAAGTTTAACATGGTTACCATTGCAGAAAAGCCAGGCAATTCCATACAACTGTCGTCACACACTGAGCATTTATAACCTGCCAATTCAATTCTAAGAGAGGCCAACCTTGTTCAGGGTCTTCCACTATTTCCTTCCGATGGGCTGAATGAAGGCAGATATTCATCATGGCCCTCTCTACCTGTAGCACATTAGCACCTCAGTACCCCCAGAGAACCGGAGCAGAAGCAAGGCATTCTCTATCCCAGGGGAATGACTGCGAAGGAGAAAGGCTGTGGTCAGCCTTTTCATGGCTTGCCAATGTGTACAACATTTGCAAACCTTCATTGGTGTCTATGGACCCTACATGGCTTCTGCTAAAGAAATGTGTTGTCTACTTTTAGTTAATTTTAGTTTAGAGATACAGCACAGAAACAGGCCCTTTCACCCACTGAGTCCACGCCGTACATTAGCTCTGTCCTGCACGCTAAGGACAATTTACAATCTTTACCAAAGCCAATTAACCTACAAACCTATAGGTCTTTGGAGTGTGAGAGGAAACCAGAGCACCCAGAGAAAACCCACATGACCACAGGGAGAAAGTATAAACTCCGTAAAGATAGCACCCGTAGTCAGGATCGAACCCGGGTCTCTGGTGCTTTAAGGCAGCAGCTCTACCTCTGTGCCACCATGCTGCCCCTGTTGACATCAATAAACATTTTTATTTATTTATTTATTTTTTATTTGTTCTTATTTATTGAACATGTTAAAAGTTAAGGGGATACCATCATGTCTTTGCCAGATTTTGCAAGCTGTTCAATAAGTCCTGACCATTGCAAATCACAGAGGGACAGAACTTCCCTGAACTCCCCCTCTGGGTAATTTGCCTATAACAGCAGAAAGGGAGGCCAAATGTTAATTGTACATCATACGAATGAACATTATGCAAAGGAGTTTATAGACTCCTTACTCTGCAGTTAACATATTTTTGACAGAAGTATATTCTTGTAAATGTCATACATCTTTAAAAATAAATTACACCCTCCCAACCAAATTTGAGGTGTTGGTCAATGCTGCCGGGGTTTTAATCCTATACTTAGCTCTTCCTGTTTCCCCATCTACCAGAAGCGTTCTTGCAAAAGCAATATTCTTTTAAATAGAAGCTATTTTATCCACTGAATCTGACTCAAATTGGGCAATGTTGCTGAGTTTTTTTTTATGGTCTCTTTGGGAGTTTTGCATTGAGCTCTGTCTAAAACTGGTGCTGTTTGTCTTGGCCATAAAACAAATCTAATACAGAGAGGCCGGCATAAGAAAAGCTAAGCATCAACCTCAAATTGATAACTACAATCTTCATCAAAAGAAGCACCAATACCGAGGCAATGATATTGGTCAGTCATCGAGATATAGGTATGGAAATAGGTATGGAAATAGGTACTTTTGCCCAATAAGTCTGTACCAACAAGTCAAATACTCATTTTCACACAAATTCTACCGTAATCCATATTATTCTTCACACATTCCTATTAAATGCCCCTTCCCCCCTAGGTTCTATAACTCACCGACAAATTCGGAGAAATTCACAGTGGCTAATTTAGCCTACCAATCGCCACACCATTGGGATGTGGGAGGAACCTGCAGCACCCAGAGGAAACCCATGCAGTCACTAAGAAAACATGCAGACTCCACACAAACAGCACCAGAGGTCAGGACTGACAGCGGTTCCAGCGACTGTACTACTTCAACCAGTTCAACAAAGTGCAAAGTAAAACCTTCCAAGCATTTTGTTGCTCCCACCTGCAGATGGCAAAGGTTCCAATCCCTTTTTTAGCAATCCACGATCTCAGGCATCGGATCTGAAGTGATACAATGCTGAGCTGCAATTGAATGGGAGGAAATGACTGACCCTGGTGTTAGTGCACAATGCTGACACAGTTTCTGGTTGATGCTTCGATACCTTTGTCTAGAAGCTGAAGGAGAAGTTGGAGGCACTTGCCAGGTCTTCTTCTTTCTCCACATCTGCCCAATCGTTGTGTGGATGCTTTTTAATATGGCTGCTAGGTGCAAGGTCTTCAACAGTTCAGTAACCAGCAACCAGATACATGTTCTTGGGCCATGCTGCAGCCCAATTTATTTTGCAATGGTTCAACTGGTCACGTCTTGTTAGTTCCTCATTGACGTTTCCTGCTCACATAATATACCACAGACATGTATTGCTCTTACTCCGCACAAGTGCTTTGGACACGTGTGGCAAGTGAGCAGGAGGGTTGAAGGGTTTGTTGGAGGCAATGGCCGACAGGGTGCTAATTAACCAAAGGGAGTGCAAGGGAAATAAAAGTAGATGACTGATATCACTTTGTAAACCCAGGAAGACATACAACCATCGTTAAGTGCTGTTCTATGCATTTAGTTTACTTTAGTTCAGGTTAGAGGTACAGCGCGGAAACAGGCCCTTCGGCCCACTGAGTCCGTACTGACCAGCTATCCCCGCACATTAACACTATCCTACACACACTAGGAACAGTTTATATTTACAGAAACCTGTACGTCTTTGGGGGTTTGTAGGAAAACGAAGATCTCGGAGAAAACCCACGTGGTCACGTGGAGAACGCGCAAACTCCGCACAGCGGTATCTGTAGTCGGAATTGAACCCGAGTCTCTGGCGCTGAAAGTGCTGTAAGGCAGCAACTCTACCGCTGCGCCACCGTGCCATATTCTGACGAAGAAGGAAGCCCCCGCCCCATTCCCCCATGGCTCATTCAACGACAAGGTTTAAATTATTAATGCATGAGCCTGGAACTTCTGACCAATAACAATTTTAAAAGAGCTATTGAGACAAACCATTTCTATTAACAATAAAATAGTGTTTCAATGATGAACGGGCAGCCAAGCTGAATTTAAATGTTGCTTTCTGGTTGCTACAGGTAGCTTCCAAAATAAGCCTTGTCTACTGACCTTATGTCTCTGGGATGTGCTCATCAGGGGTTAGACTGTGGTAAAAACTTTAGAAGCGAAACAGTGCAGTCAGCAGTTTATGACTACGTGAAACGTAGAAACGTATCAGAACAGAAGGAGCAGGCTATTTAACCATTCAAGCTCACTGTACCATTCAATGCAATCATGGCTAATTTTCTCTCTCAGCGGCATATTGCTACTCTTCCACATACCATCTGATGCCCTTTGCGATGTGAAATCTAGCCTTCTTAAATATATTCAGCAACTTGACTTCCACAGCTTTCTATGGTGGAGAATTCTGCAAGTTCGCCACTTTCTAAGTGAGGAAATTTCTTCTCACCCAATCGTTAATATTTTACGCTGCACTTTTAGATTACGAACCCTGATTCCAGATCTCCCGTCAAGAGAAATATCCTCCCTTCCTCCTTGCATATTCGAATGTTAAGGGCCTGTCCCACTTGGAGGACCTCCACCGCGACCTCTGGCGACCAAAAAAAAAAATCAAGGTCGCGGTGACCTATGACCTCCTACGACTCTCCTCGACTATGTGTACGACCTCCTATGACTATGTTGAAGACCTTCCCTCGACTATGAAGAAGACCTCCTTCGACTGTGTTGAAGACTGGCTTCGATCATGTACGTTTTACTCGAGGATGGTCTCTGGCAAATTGGTCCGTGAATGAGCACGACCCTCTTCCACCTCAGAGGACGACACCGAAAACCAACAAAGACCAGTGACGAGTGTCTACGGCTCAAATGATCACCTGATAAAATGATGTCATGTCTGCATTTTTTTTCTCACTAAAAAATGCCTCCCAGGTTTTGTTTAAAATCATTCTGGACCATGCAGGCAAGGAAGGAACTAGTTTGGAGGATGTTAGTAAAAATACAACTACTGCTGTTTGCAGTAGCCCTTTTGCTTCAGCAGCCTTTTAAGAAAGGCAGAAGGGGACGAGCAAGGGTGAAGAGGAAGCACAAGAAGAGGTCTCAATGGGTGAATGGAGATGATGTGATGGACTGTCCCAGTACACCAGATGACTGGAAGAGAGTGGCGCTGGGCTTTGACAAAAGATGGAACTTTAAGCACACGTGGGGCAGTGGATGGTAAACATGCCATTCTTGTCCCTGTTCCTGTACCCCTTATTTTCCTTATCGTACACAATGGCGTTCTGCTGGAACCATTCCTCAAGGTCCCCCTCCTGCTGGCTGGTGAAGGTGTAGGGCATAACCTTCCTCCAGCCCTCCCTCACCACCAATGGGGCATCTGCCTCTGATGCTGTCAGACACAGGAGAAAGGGCTGCTTTGCTGCCTTCAAATGAGGCAGTGAAGGATGGGGTGGTGGTGGGGACATATACTACCACCCTGGTCTCCTCCTCCAGGGATCTCTCATGCAGGGCTACCTCCTCCTGCACTATCACCTCCTGTGGCATCACCTCCTGCCACTCCTCCTCCTGGGTGGGCAACACCTGCATGGCAGTTTTTTTTAGGGTTGTGCCCTCCCCCTGCGCTGCTGCCTTCTTGGTGCCATTTCTAAAACACGTCTCCTCTCCAAAAAACTCTCCAGCCATGAATGAACATGCCCTGGAGTGACAGGTCACGTGCTGCTGTTTAAATTACCTTTTTTTGTTCTACTGACCTTTTTTTCACCCCGGAGCTTTTACCTTCGACTACCTTCGACCACCTTTGACTACCTACGACTAGCATCACGACCTACTATGACCGGCTTCGACTAGACCTATGACTAAAAAATATCGATTTTTCCCAGGGCGACCTATTTTTAGTCACGGTCAATTTTTAACATCTTGAAAAATACGGCGCGACCTAGCTGAAGCCTCGACTATGCGGAGACCACTCTCGACCATGAAGGAGAGTGACAAAGACCTCCTACGACCTCGTGGTGACCTTCCCGCAACTATGGGCCGCGGGCAAGGTCGCCAGAACTCACGGTGGAGGTCGCCCAAGTGGGACAGGGGCTTTACATGTTGCAATGAGATCTGCCTCATTCTTCAGAACGCTATCAAATGCAGGCCTAGTATACCCAATCTCTTCACATAAGACAGTCCTCCCTCCCCAGGTACAGTGAACCATTTCTGCATTCCCTCTATGGAAAGTGCATCTTCTCTTGGATGAAGAGACCAAACTGCAGATAATACTCCAAGGTTCACCAAGGCCTTATGCTATTCTTTCCCCCATGTTCAAAGCTTCTTGTGCTGAGTACAACATATCATTTGCCTTCTTAATTGCTTGCTGCATGTTTACTTTCATTTAGAGAATATGGATATTTTATACATTTAATCTGTGGGCACCTGCTCCTGAGGCTGTTGTAGAGTCATTCAGCAAGGAGATAGGCCCTTTAGCCCAACTAGTCCACACCGACCAAGATGTCCACCTAAGCTAGTCTCATTTGCTGCATTTGGCCCATATCCCTCCAAACCTTTCAATATCCATGTACCTATCCAAAAGGCTTTTAAAATGTTAATATCTCTGCTTCAACTAATTCATCTACAGCTCGTTCCATATATCCTCAATATGGATAAAGTACAGGTTCCGATGAAATCTTTCCCCTCTCACTTTAAACCAATGTCCTCTGGTTCTTGATTCCACATCCCTGGGAAATATACTTTGTCCATTCATCCTATATACATGGACATTAGTGCCACCGGTTGGTAGTCATTGAGGCACGTTCCCTTACTCTTCTTGGGTGCCAGTATTATTGATGGCCTTTTAAAGCACGTGAGAACCTCAGACCTTATTAATTAGAGGTTGAAGATATCTGCAAAAACTCCAGACAGTCTGTTCACACTGGTTCTGAGAACACAACCAGGTACACCATCAGGTCCAGACGCTTTCCGAGGGTACACCCTCCTGAAGGAGTTTCTGACATCGGCCTCTGTGACATAGACGGTAATACCATCGTGGGCTATGAAGATACAGGAAGGCACATCCTTCGAAGTGTGCATAGAACGCATGGAGCTCATCTGGGAGTGATGCTTCGCTGTCGCTTGAGCTGCCTCCTGGTTAAGCCTTGTAGAAAGTGATGGTGAGCAAGCCCTGCTTAACCCGGGCTGTCATCTTTCTGTTGCCTCCTCCAGCCTTACAGTCCTCTGGGAGACCTGTACACTGTCAATTTCCACATATAGCCACCCTAAGGCATAGGGTGGCTATATGTGAAAGGCATTTAAAATGTGCAATTCCTCTACGTGTAATTTTTTGCTGTAATGTCATCGACTCTTTAGGGTACTTGTCCTCAAATTACACTGCTATTTTTTAACTATAACAAATAACATGGCATGCTCCAAAAGTTAGGAATCCAATTTATCAAAATACCTGTGAAAATTCGCACCCAGCCTTTTTGATCAAAGAAATTTTGCTAAATTAACCAACTAATTTGAGGAATTATTGCATTTCTTTCACAGCTTTGACAATGGTAAACGATGACAACATTGACCACTGTGCCCGAGTCTTAAGCTCTGGAATTCGTACTGGAATTTCAGCCACCTCTTGCAACTAGCATGCCCTCCCCGCACACACTGCCCCTCCATCACCAACCTTTAACCTTCCCTCGTTTAAGATCCTCCTTTAAAATCAACCTTTGACTAAGCTGTAGGTCATCAGTCCTCATAACCCTATTGATTATGAACATATGATGAGCGTTTGACGGCACTGGGCCTATATTCGCTGGAATTTAGAAGAATGAGGGGGGACCTCATTGAAACATACAGAATAGTGAAAAGCGTGGATGTGGAGGGGATGTGGAGGAGATGTTCCCACTAGTGGGAGAATCTAGGACTAGAGGTCATAATCTGGGATGGGGCTGCGTCTACGGCTGCGGCTGTAGTCTGTCTGTCTCTCTCCCTTCTTTGTCTTATCGTTAATGTTAGATTATGTAATAGTCTATTTTTAGTTGTGTATTATGTAGGGGGTGGGGAAACTTAAAAAAATCTTTCCTTCAACGGAAATGCACCTTTTTTCCGTGTCGCATCTTCGTTCGCGCTGCTGCCTAACATCGAGGAGCTGGGCGACCTCCAGCTGGGATAGACCTTGAGGGCTCCGGTCGCAGAGCCTGTGGACTCGTGGAGCTGGCTGACTTTCGGAGGCTGTGGTGGCGCAGCGATTGCGGCTGCAACTCGGCCGTGGGCCCTGTCGTCTGTAACATCAGGAGCTCGCAGGTCCCTGGTTGGCGACCGACTTTTCAGAAGCTCCAGCCCCAGCAGCTTCATCTGCCCCGAATCGCAAGGCTTGAATTGGCCCGTTCGCAGGGCCTTTCATCGCCTGGCATGGCTTGACCGCAGGATCCTCCATCGCCCGGCGGGGGCTTCAATATCGGGAGCCTCAATCGCCTCGACCGCAGCAGTTTGACTGCCTGACCGCGGGAGAAGAAGCAAGGAAGAGATGACTTTTTTTACCTTCCATTATAGTGAGGAGAGTCACTGTGATGGATGTTTATTTTAAATTTATGTCATTGTGTGTTTTGTTTGCTTCTTATTGTTATAGCTGTAAGGTAATGACATTTTGTTCAAATTATATTTTTTTGAATGACTAATAAATTCAATTCAATTCAATTCATTAGCCTCAGAATTAAAGGACATTCTTTTAGGCAGGCGATGAGGAGGAATATCTGTAGTCAGAAGGAGGTGAATCTGTGGAATTCTTTGCCACATAAGGCTGTGGAGGCAGTCAGTGGGTGTATTTAAGGCAGGGATAGATATATTCTTGATTAGTATAGGTGTCAGAGGTTATGAGGAGAAGGCAGGAGAATGGAGTTAGGAGGGAGAGATAGATCAGCCATGATTGAATGACGGAATAGACTTGATGGGCCGAATGGCCTATTTCTACTCGTATTACTTATGATTTGATCTTATGACTGGATGCTAATATTGCTTGGTAATTCTCATGTTAAGTGCTTTGGGGGCATTTCATTAGGTTACTATCTCTGTTTGATTACAACTGTCCTTGTGGTTCTGCATTTAACATTTCTGAGCATGTTCTAATAAGGGTACAAAAGCAGAAGCTTGTTTCTGCCTGACTGATGAGTTAATGGGTCAAAGCAACAATTCAGTGAACCCTTCACCCATCAAACTCACTCCCCAGTGTCCTGGTCTGAGCTCTTGCTCAGTGCTGAAGGTGGCATTCTTGTACGAGATAAACCCAAATGCTGTTTCAGATGATGAGAGGATGTTTCTTCTAATGAGGAAATCTAGAACAATGGGGCATAGTTTCAAAATAAATTAGAGGATGAGGAGGAATTTCTTCTCTCATCTATGGAATTAATCTATTGGATTAACTCTCTCCCCCAGAGAACTACTGAGGGTGAAATATTTAGTCTAATAAAGTCTGCGGCAGATAGATCTTTGGTCCATAAGTAAGTTGACAGGTATGTGGAACAGGCAGGAAACTACCATGGCTTTATTGAAAGACAGAGAAGGCTTGAGGTCCCCAAATTATAATATTTTCATTTACTGAAAAAAAAAATAGCAGAATATAATTCACACTAATGTAGAAGTCAAATGACCCCCCTCCTCCCCCCCCCCCCCCCCCCCCCCTCCAACCACACACACCTTTTTTGGGACAGATATTGGGAAAGTAGGTGCCTTGGGTTTAAATACACTTGGCTTTTCCTCAGTAATCTTGAAATAAAATGAAATAATGAAATGAAAGTTTCAAAACTTTATCTGTTCCATTAATAATAAACTATATTATGTTTTGACAGTTTTATTGCTTCAAGAAAACTGTAGCAAAAAATATGAACTTTTTTGAAAACAGACAACCACAAGTGCTATTTTAAAAAGATAAATGTTAAATTCTAATATGCCTAAACTTAATGAGGTACCAGGGAATAAGATGCCCTTCTAAAAATACCCAGACTAATGGACCAATTTTTACATTAATTACTTTAACAACTGGTTATTTCAAAAACAGTTACTCATTTTAGATGTGCTCTTCAGTAAAACTCCTCAACTACTCTACCTGTCTGTGTTGAATTGGGATGACTAATCTAATTTAGTAATGAAAATCTATGCAAGTTAAATAAACTATCCCATCGCACTTGATATGGAGGTATAAATGGAATAATGGAATTGTTTGGTTTTTATCTGCAGCACTCATGAACAAACACACCTTTGTGCAACTGAAATAAATGCAGCAAAGTATCACTAATGGTGCATGATCCTCTACATAATATATGGTAAACAAGGCTCTTGTGCTAAGATACCAGTTAAGCCCAAGAAAAATTCCACAGATAGAATCAAAGGCTGTGGCTGAAATATTTGAAAATTAGTGTTCTCTGTTTCCAATCTTTGATCAAGTTTTAAATAACATAAACTAAAAGCTTATTTAGTTTAATATAGAGCATGGAAATTGGCCTTTCGGCTCACCGAGTCCTCACCGACCAGCAATCCCCGCACATTAACACTATCCATCACACACTAGGGGCAATTTACAATTACACCAAGCCAATGTATGGACAATGAAGGGATGGGTGATAAATTCAGGTATTTGCCAGTGAGGCACCGAACCTGAGAAGTTAATGAATAAAAAAGAGATGTTTTGCTTTTCATTTCATGTGATAGGAGCAGAATTAGGCCATTCGGCCCATCAAGTCTACTCTGCCATTCAATCATGGCTGATCTATCTTATCCTCTTCACCCCATTCTCCTGCCTTCTCCCCATAACCCCTGACACCAGTACTAATCAAGAATCTTTCTATCTGCCTTAAAAATATCCATTGACCTGGCATCCACAGCCTTCTGTGGCAATGAATTCCACAGATTCACCACCCTTTTATTAATATTTCAGTCTCTCAAAATGCTTTAAAATGTCTTCCTTTGATAAATCAGTCAACTCGTGAAAATGCAAAAAAATTATAAAAAGTAATAGTATACAGACTATCTAAAAATTATAGAATGTAACGAGGACTTTAAGACTTTAAGACAGCTTATTTCTTAAGGCCATGGAGAAATAAAACATTGTTGTGGAACATCTTGGGCTAAGTCATATTTCCATATGTCCATGGATATTCAGCCTATCCAATTTACACAGAAATACTATTCCCTCACTAATTTTCTCTGTAACCTATTCTACACATATTCACACTGTAACACCCCCCCCCCCAATTCAAGAGATTCAAGATTCAAGAGACATTTATGGTCACATGCACCAATTGGTACAGTGAAATGTGTGGTCACCATACAGCCATACGAATAAAAAAAAGAACACAGAACACGATAGTCTTTAACATAGACATCCCCACACAGCGGAATCAAAGTTTCCCACTGTGAGGGACGGCACCAAAGTTCAGTCATCCTCCTCTTTGATGTTCTTTGTTGTTCACCCGTGGTCTGAGCCTCCCGAGCCCCCCGCAGTCGCCGCAACAGTGGCCCGATGCTCAGGCCCACTCACCGGGATGATGGAACTCGGACGTCGGAACGGAAGAACACCCTCAGCGGCTTGGACTTCCGAATCGGCTGCTTCTTACTGGAGACCGCGGCTCCCGAAGTCCACAGGCCGAGCTGGGCGGAGATTCACGCTGGCGGCCCTCGGCAAAGGATCCCAGGATGTTGAAGTCAGCGCCGCCCGCGGCAGGAGCTCTGGAAACCACAGCTCCACGATGTTGAAGCAGCAGGCCCAACATTCCGGAGCTTCAAACGGCGATACAGGTAAGGCATCGCCCGCTCCGCGATGAACCCAGTGCTGCGCTGCCGCTGAAGCTCTGGTCCGGTCTCCGGCAGGAAAGGCCGCGCCAATCCAGCTGGTAGGCCGCAAGTGGGGGGGGGGCGAGGATGCGACTTGGAGAATAGTCGCATCCTCGCCAGGAAGTGGCTGGGAAACAGTTTCCCCCTTACCCTACCCACCTCCCCCCACATAAAAATACTAGGAAATTCTGCTCACACTAAGGATAATTCAATGGAAGCCTATTAATCTACATCTTTATGGGAGGAAACCAGAGCACCCAGAGGAAACCAACATGGTCATGTGAAAAATGTGCAGACTCCACAAAGAAACATCAGAATTGAAGATCAAAACCAAGTCACCAGAGCTTTGAGGTACCTAACACTCACTGTGCCATCTTTTGATGGACCTTAGCTGTCACCCTCACCTATGAGAAAACAGCCATGGTGAACATTAAAACCCTGCCCAAAATGTCATCCATCTATGTTTTCCAGAGATCCTTCCTGACTCGCTGAGTTACTCCAGCATCTGTGTGTGGTTTTTTTTGTGAATCAGCATCTGCAGTTCTTTGTTTCTACAACGTGGATTGGGCTTTCGTTGCTTCACCTCCTCTTTAACCTATCCAATTGCCAATCATCTTGCCCCTTTCTCCGATCAACAGCAATGTCAACAACTATACTCTTATTTCAGTCGGAAGTGAAAAAACAATCAAATCTATGGGAAAAGTTTGTGTGGCAGCAAAAATATAACTATTCCCATACGTCACAGTTCTTGGGAGCACTGAACCTCCTCACCAGCTGCTGATTTATTCATTGGTATGAATGCTAATGATGGCTTCTTAATTACAATGCTTTTGTTAGCTGTCAAATGTTAGCTCTGCTCTGAAGAGATTCTCAGTTACATCAGCTGCACCATACAGGGACAAGTGACACCAAAAGGCAATCATAATGGGCTATGATACAAAAGCAGGCCACAAGATGGCAGTAAAAATATATATATTTTTTAATTAACAGCAACGACAGTCAAAAGCAGAGAAGCCCTCTGTAGTTTGGACCTGTTACTATCTGACTGATCCCAATGCAGTTAAGCCCTGTAACTGTCTGATTAACAGATCTATTTGCAGACCATGCAAAGAAGGAAGGGAGCATCCCATCAAGCAGCACGCCGGGAGTATCTCGGCAAAAAGGCCCAGTTCGCCCACCGCGGACCGAAGATGGATGACGTGCTCGGTAGGTCCGGCCATCGCAGGCACGTGCCGTGAGTAATTACTCAAAGTAGGCAGTCAGTCGGCTTTAAAAAAAAGTCTTAAACCGCGCATGCGCAGATTGTTTTCTCCGTAAAAAACAAAAATAAGTAACATTTCAATTTTCCCAAGGCTTCTAAATCTCCTTCATTTTTAAATTACTGAATGGGTGGGGGATGGAGGATGAAGGCAGGTGGAGAGATGGTGGGAAAAACGGGAGCACACCGGGACGTTGAATCAGTTGTCACCTTATTGAATGACAATACTAATTCAAGGGACCAATTGGAGGGAGAGTTCCTTTCACAGCATGTGGAGAGTCTGTGCCAGGGGTTAAAGATGCAGGGAGGGCAGTAGTGTTGAGAAGGAGAGGGTCGGAGATCATGTCAGATTCCCTCACCGCTGCCGCAGCGCTCCGGGCACGGACAGCAGAACTGGCCGCCACTTCCGGGGAACGAAACAGCTTGGGTGACTTCGAGCGGCCGCTGGGACCCGACAGCAGAACCGGCTGCCACTTCAGCGCCTTCTCCCAGCCCGCTCACCTCTGGCAGTGCTCTCCGTCTGAACACCTCACACCTGCCACTCACCGGCTTCGCTCATGTCAGCCGCTTCCCGCAAATCCTTAAATTCCGACAGCCGAGTAACCTCAATTGGTCCCTTGAGCGCGCTGTCGGAATTTAAGGATTTGCAGGAAGTGGCTGACATGAGTGAGGCTGGCGAGCGGCAGGAAAGAGGTTTTCAGACGGAGAGCACTGCCAGAGGTGTGCGGGGACCGGCAGAAGGGGCTGTCCGGTACCGGCGGCCACTCGCAGCCACCCAGGCTAATTCACTCCCCGGCCACAATGCGGTGGCTCCGTGCCCGGAGCATCGCAAGTGGGTTACTGGCCCCGATCACCTCCTTCACAACGCTCCTGCCCTCCCCGCAACTTTACCCCGGGTCAGACTCCCCAAACACTGTGACAGGAGCTCTCCCCACCCCGGGAAATATGGTATTTAAAAACATAAAGCACAAGAAATGTACTTACCACGTTATTGGTACACGAACTCCATTCTTCACTCTTTGTTTCCTAACATACTCTTAAAATAATGACAATCCATATTTGAAAACCCGCCAAGAAACTCGTGCTGCGCATGGACAGTAATGCAAAGGCAGAATTTCAGCTGCCTTCAGCCCCGCTTGTCATTGACGGCTTGAAGCAACGTCGACGGCACGTGAGCTGCACAGACCTTCTCATGTTACAAGTGCTGCGGTTGAAAGGCACGGAGATTTATGCCTACCTAAGAGATCGATCTCTTAGATAGGCATAATTCTCCCATGCCTTTACTATTTATATTTAATAATTGCCATTTCATAATTTTAGTCAGGATAGGCAGTGCCTACCTTGCCTACCCTGACGGCACGTGCCTGGGCCAACACCACCCGCCGCGGATCGCGGCTCGCCTGCCGCAGAACGAAGAAGGATGAGCCGCCAGTAGGCCCGGCATCCGAAACTCCGAGACTCCGAACTCGGCCACGAGCCACTGGTGTCGACGGGACTAGCGCTGCCAGGAGCGAGGAGGACTGTCGAGAGCTAGGAGCACTGTCCTGAGCAAGGAGGGGACCTGTGCTGCTGAGAGCAACCTGTGGGGGAGACCTCGAGAACAAAGGGAGGACCCAGCGGGGAGCCGCCGAGAATGAAGGGGCGATCTGGTGGGGGGGCATCTGCTGCCATGTGCTGCGGCAGGAAGAAGGTGAAACTGTTCGATGTACTCGTTGTAACTTTGTCAGCACCAGAAACATGCTGACTCTTGTGTCACTACATCAGTGAGTCTGCTTTATGATTTTAATGGATTGTATGCAAAAGAGAGCATTTCACTGTATCTAGGTACATGTGACAATAAAGTATCATTGAATCATCGACTGGTCCATTACATTTGTAGCAATATAAATGCTAGGTCTGAGCATGAAAGTAATAGCTTTAATGGATTGTTCACTACCGGTTTAAAAGGAAATGAATTGATTTTCTGGATTATTGTTCAATTGGCGCCGTATTAAACTCTTATAATTCCTTCAATTATTTGATGCATTGAATTCAAAGGTTGAATCCGACATCTATTAATCTGAAAGTCATGAGAATCATTGATTTGTAATCTGATTTTGTATATCTTGAACATGGAAGCTACTATTTTCTCAACCACTGTAATCCCGTTGGTCAGTGAAGTCATATAGAGTGCCTACTTCTCAAACAACATAACAGCTTAACAGACAAACTAGACAAGGCAGAGATAGACCAATTCTTGATTAGTACAGGTGTCAGAGGTTATGGGGAGAAGGCAGGAGAACAGGGTTTGGTGGGAGAGATTGATCAGCCATGATTGAATGGCGGAGTAGACTTGATGGCTGAATGGCCTAATTCTACTCTTATCACTTATGACCTTATAACACTCATCCTGCATCAATAGTTTAAATCCTCTCTCTATATCTCATTTATACTGGTTCTATCTTGCACTAAACATTACCTCCTTCAGTTATACATATGGGTCCTCTCCGGGTTACAGCAGCTCTCCTTTCCCTGAGAACTGTACATAAGCTGATCAGTTCATTAGTGGGAACTGGAGCCACAAACCAAGCTCTCATGTGGCAGAAGATGCCTGCTGCCTCATAGCGGCGTTCTTGTGACCACTTGCATGGCTATCCTGAGGGGCACATTTCAGACAACAGTTCTCAGTTTCAATCTACTCTGTTCACTAAGTTCAAAATGGTTAATAAAGATACTCTGGTTCCTTCATATCATCCGGTTTCGAATTGAATAGCCAAGGGGACCACAGAATTGTTAGGGATGATGTGGAGAAGCAAATATTGCAGGACTATTCTACCTTCTACATGAAGGTCACTGGATTGATATCTCACTCAAGCACAGAACAACTCCACTCACTACCTCACTACTGCATGACCCTCAATGAGGGGCAGATTGAGAACTCGCTTGTTCAGACAAACTTGGTTTTTCGAGTTGAACTGAAATAGTTGTCATGACGCCATGATGATCAAATTGAATAATGCAGCTTTGAGTACAAGTGTGTTTGTTGCTCTGAAGAATGTCAATAAAATTGATGCCAGCATCCCTGTAGAACCAATGACCTCTGCCAGAGGTAATTACTGTACCAATACTAACTTACTGTACCAATTTACTGTTGTGCGGTGTCTTTTTAAAATTGCTGTTTTTTTCTTTTTTTTCCTCCCACAAATATGTAATATGTGAATATGTGATTCTGTTCCATTCTGTTTTGTAGGTTTTTTTTGCACAATCCGCAAGCATTGCCACTTTTCATTTCACTGCACATCTCCCTAATCAGTTACAGAGGCCAATTAACTTGCAAACCCGCACATCTTTGGGTTATTGGAGGAAACCAGAGCATTCAGAGGCAGCCCATGAGATCACAGGGAGAACGTGCAAACTCCACACAGATGGCACCCAAGGTCAGGATTTAACGTGGGTCTCTGGCGCTGTGAAGCAGCACTCTACCACCTGTATCGGCAAGTTGCCTTGTTCCAGACTTCAGGAAGTCAAGGCCCAAATCCAAGCAAGTACATCAATGAATGCAAACCTTCTTTGAACTAAGGCCAAGATCTAAATCTATACGATCAGGATGACTCCAAAAATAATTACTGCACTAGAATAAAGTTATTGTTCATTTAATGTGCATATTGACTATGTTATGCATAGTTTACTGTTACTTTAAAAGGAAGCAGATGGCAAGTAATGTAAGCTCTGATATTTCTCCCTAAACCTTTCCACTTCCCATTCTTCCTCTCCTTTACAACATCTTTTAAATCCTACCTTTAGGTAGGATTTAAAGGATCTTACATAGAACGGTGCAGCATAGGAACTGACCATTCAGCCTGTGATGTCTGTGCCGACCATGATGCCAAATTAAACTAATCTAATCTGTCTGCACCTGGTCCATATCAACCATTCCTGCCTGTTCATGTGCCTTTTCTAAATGCCTCAAGTGTTGCTATTGTTTCTGCTTCCACTACCTCCCCCGGCAAAGTGTCCCTTTGTTAAAAAAACATTCCTCCTACATTTCCTTTAAACTTTCTCTTTCTGATCGCAAAGCGATGTTCCCTGGTATCTTGAAAAAAGGCTGTCGATCCAACTATGACTCTCATCATTTTGTATGCTTCGATCGGTCGCTTCTCAGCCTCTAACGCTCCAGAAAAAAAAAAATCTAAATTTGTCCAACTATTCCTTATACCCCACACTATCTAATCCATGCAACATCCTGATGAAAAATTACATAAAGTGCTGGAGTAACTAGTGGGTCAAGCAGCATCTCTGGAGAACACGGATAGGCGATGTTTACATCGGGACCCTTCTTCAGACCTTATCCATGTTCTCCAGAGATGCTACCTGACCCACAGATTTATTCCAGCATTTTGTGTAATTTGTTGTAAAGCAGTATCTGCAGTTCCTTGGGTCAACATTCTGATGAATCGCTTCTGAGCCTTCTCCAAAGTCTCCAATTTGTCACCCTAACGAGGCAACCTGAAACACAAACACTACACAAATGTGGGGTAAACGAAGTCCTATAAAGCTGCAACATCACTTCCCTTCTTTTATACTCAATGCCCCGACGATGAATGCAAGCATACAATGTCTTCTTTATCACCCTCATCATTTGTATGCTACATTGAGGGAGCAATGGACCTGCACACCAAGATCCCTATGTATATAAATGCTCCTAGAGGTCCTACCATTTACTGTGTCCTCTTACATTTGACCTACACAAGTACAACAGTTGTCTAGATTAGATTTATCTGCCATTTCGCTGCTATATTTCAAATTGATCTATATCCCGCTTTATCCTTTAACAACCTCCCTCATTATGCACAACTCTACCAATTTTTGTAATGTATGCAAACGTACATATCAGCATACCTACATATTTGTCCAAATCCTTTATGTATATCACAAACAACAGACCCCCAGCACTAATCCTTCCTTTCAGAACAACACCCACCCGCCACTACTGTGACCAAGCCAATCTACCAAATCACCATGGAGCTCATGTGCCTTACTCTTCTGGACCAGCCTACCATGAGGGATGCTTTACTAAAGTCCATGTAGACAAACCCACTGTCCTACCCTCATCAATCTTGTTCATCACGTCAAAAAACTCGATCAGGCTCGTACGACATGACCTCACCAGTGCAAAGCCATGCAAACAATGCCGAATAAATCTATGGTTTACCAAATACAACTAAATCCTATCCTTAAGGATCTTCTCCAATAATTTTCCTACCATTGATGCAAGGCCCTCCAGCCTACAATTTGCTGGCTTGTTCCTATTGCCCTTCTTATCCGATTATGCTTGTGATGCTTCTGAATCTTAAATACTTGGTAAACAGTAACAGAAGGAAGACTTTTTGTCTTTTGGGTCTGTTTTGCCATTCAATACAATCATCACTGATCATTTGTCTCCATATCATATTCCCACTCTTTCTGCCCGTACATCCTGATGCCTTTTGTGTCTAACAATCTACTTTCTTCTTGAATATGTTCAGTAACCTGGCCTCACTTTTCACTGTATCTCGGTACACGTGACAATAAACTAAACTAAACTCTGCTACATTTTGTGGTAGAGTATTCCATGTTTTCATTGTCATGTGTGTGAATAAATTTAAGGGGAGGATGTCCAGAACTAGCAACAGTATCAGGATACGCAGGAAAGAACTGCAGATGCTGCTTAAATCGAAGGTAGACACAAAATGCTGGAGTAATTCAGCGGGACAGGCAGCATCTCTGGAGAGAAGGAATGGATGACGTTTCGGGCCGAGACCCCTCTTCAAATATCAGGATCAGCATCAGGATATACTGTATCAGGATATGAGGTAAACTATCCAGGACTGACACAAGCAGCGATTTCTTCATTCGGAGGGCTGTGAACCTATGCAATTCTTTACCACAGAAAGCCCATGAAACATTTCTTCTGTTCAGGGGACTACTTGTGACTTCTTTGATTAACAAAAAAAAACATCCATTTCAGCTTTGAAAGTTAAGAATTCATTAGACATCAGGGCTCAGCCTCATTTGCCTCTTATTCAGGAGGTTTCATGTTGGAGGTGAACCTCAGCTCAATCTGCAAACATTTATTTTATCCTTTGAACATGAGAAGGTATGGAACTAGGCTGAGTAGGCCACAGCGCTCCTCCACCCTGCCCAAACAATCAATGTGATCACGGCTGATCTTCCCAATGTCATGTTGCCTCTTTCATGCCAGTTCCCCACAACCTCAATTGCCTGGTCAATCAAAAACATATTTACTTCCTCTTTAAATAAATTTAGTCTTCAGAGCTCTTTGGGGTACAGCATTGAGAGTCAACTCTGGCCTCTGTCATACCACTTCCCCTCCCCTCTATATATTGTCTTTGCCCTCCCAACTCTCAGTCTTGATACAGGGTTTGTCCCGAAACAGTACAACTTCCCACACACTTCAGTCTTAAATGAGTGTCAACTAATCTTGTGATTATGTCCCCACCCTCAAGATTCTTCCACAAATATGAAGCGAGAGTGAGAGCTTCTGACTGTGGTAAAAATTGGCAACGTCACACAGTTATTGCACAACTAAAAGCAGTGATGACAGATTGTTGCACAGTACAGGGACATGTGTGACCCAGATGTATACAGATAACATTGTATTAGTACCTCATCAAAAATGTGTCTATGGAATTTAGCAGCATAATTCCACAAATTCTTCAAATGACCAAAATTTGTTTTTCTGTCGTTGAATCAAAATACAAATTTTCACACCTTTATTCCCAGATTCCTAAGGCTAAAAAACAAAGCATCAGCAATTAAACAGGCTATATAGTTCACACTCTGGAGTCATAAGTTCATAAGTGATAGGAGCTGAATTAGGCCATTCAGCCCATCAAGTCTACTTCGCCATTCAATCATGGCTGATCTATCTTTCCCTCTTAATCCCATTCTCCTGCCTTATCCCCATAACCCCTGACACCAATACCAATCAAGAATCTATCTATCTCTGCCCTAAAAACATCTATTGACTTTGCTTCCACAGCCTTCTTATTATTATTATTTATTTGTCATTTGGACAAATTTGTCATTTGGACCCCTTGAGGTCCAAACGAAATGTCGTTTCTGCAGCCATACATTACAAAACGAAGAAGACCCGAGACACAACACAATTTACACATACATCCATCACAGCGCTGTGATGGAAGGCAAAAAAACGTATCTCTCCACTGCACTCCCCCCCCCGATGTCAGAGTCAAAGTCAAAGCCCCCGGCGGGCGATGGTGATTATCCCGCGGCCATTAAAGCCACGCCGGTTAATGCAAGGTCGCGCACCGGGTCTTGGTGTTAGAGCCCCGGCGCGCGCTCGCAAAGGACCGCGGCCACTCCAAGCCGCGCGGGGCGACGATGTAAAGCCCCGCTCCAGGTTATCTTCAACCCCGCAACTCGGGCGGGAGAAGTCGCCGCTGCGGAAGCCCCGAAAAGCGGTCTCCCACCAGGGACCCGTGGGCTTCCGGTGTTGCCATCCGCCAGACCCGCGGTTGTAGCCTCCGAATCTCCGGGGGTCGGGTAGCAGCAGCGATTGTTTCCACCACAGCTCCACCCGCTCCGGACTCGGCCAGCCCCGCGACGGTGAGTAGCCCGCAGCTCCGCAACTGGAGCCCCAGGTCGTTCCTGCTGGAGGCCGCTCCACGTTGCCCAGCCCCAACGACAACGGAGACCCGACAAAGAAAAGGTCGGGTCTCCCGTGCAGGGGAAAGATTTTAAAGTCCCCCCCCCCCCACCCCCACCCCGCCCCCCCCCCCCCCCACACACATACCCCGACAAAAAAATAAAATAAAAACTACATAAAAACAAGACAAAAATAATAAAAAGACAGACGGACTGCAGAGGCCGCTGCTGACGAGAGTCGCGCCGCCCACCGAACTGTGGCAATGAATTCCACAGATTCACCACCCTCTGACGAAAGAAATTCCTCCTCATCTCCATCCTAAAGGAACATTCTTTAATTCTGAGGCTATGATTTCTGGTCCTAGACTCTCCTACTATTGTAAACATCCTCTCCCCATCCACTCTATCAGGCCTTTGCAGAATGCAGAAAGTTGGATCTAGAGATTTGTTGGTAGACACAAAATGCTGGAGTAACTCAGCGGGACAGGCAGCATCTCTGGTGAGAAGGAATGGATGACTTTTCGGGTCGAGTCCCTTCTTCAGACTCATCTCTTCAATCTCCTCAAGGTATGTCTACTTTGAAGAAGTTCTCCTCCTCTCTCCCACGAGAGTTCAGCATTTGAAATCTCCTAGGGATTTGTTGCTTGGATTGGGAATATTCAGGATTTATTCAAGAGTCACCGACAAAGGAGTCAGCTCTTCACCTCTTCTGGAGGGAAGGCATGAGGAAGTGGTAGGCAACTGTGAGTCTGGCAGCCTTCCCACAGCAGGAGGAGATGGTGCTGGGCTAAACTCATGGTGATACGTTACCCTCCATTGACCTCACCCCTACCCCTTTCCCCAAGCCCAGAGAAATTCCCAATAGGTATTAGTGGGTTTTAACTATTTACAGTGGGATCCATCACCAAGACCTTCAATGGAACCACGGAAGGATTTCCAGTTAGTAAGATTTCAACTATGCGCTCGAACAGCTGAATTACATGACCTGAACTCTGTTTGTCTCATCATAGATACTGCCTGACCTGCTGAGTGTTGCCAGCACTTTTTCTTTATTTCAGTTTTCCAGCATCTGCAATGTTTTTGCTTTACAATTGCTATGTACTACATACTATTAATCAAAGTGCTTGGACCCGTATTGTCATTGAAGATATATTGGGGTCTCTCAGGTGAATATTAAGGATTCTACGGTGGTGCTTTGAAGAACAGGAGCATGCTCTTTGATGTCCATGGGGCATTATGGTTAAGTTACTGACCACCATCTCGTGTCCTGGATTAGAGATAGGGTTCAAATCACACAATTGCAGTTGGGGAATTTCAATTCAGGTATTAACTAAATCTAGAGTTTTAAGGGAATCTGTTGACAGGAATGGTAGCTGTGAAATTCTTTGATTGCCATTAATGCCTACCTTGTTAGGCGCCCACGTGTATAGAAAAGGCAACCAATTTGACTGGCTCCATTTCAGACCCAAAACGAGCCAGAGAGTTTGTAGGCTTTTCAATGCCCACCCCACCCTGACAGATGGTACCAGCGTCAGGCATACTGGTCATATGCAGTGATGCCAGGTAGAATGCCCTGACTTGGATGGGGTGCTGAGAAGTGATGATGGAGTGTCTGACCGGAAACCCCTCAGGCTGAACCCAACTCAACTGAGCCCAACATACAGGCTGGGTAACTGGTTCATCGATGCCCTAGAGTGAAGATGCCATTGAGTCATTGTTACCCAATCTAACCTTCTCATAAGTAAAGATCCTTCAATGCAGTTGATCAGCTACTGCCTCCTCAGTTCAGGAATAGACAATCAATGCTGGCATTGCCAACAACATCCACAACCCATTTTAAACAAATGAAAAGTAGAATATAACTTCCACCACCAAAGTGATGGCGACTGTTTAAAGAAGTGCTTAAGTACATTTGATTGGCTTGAGCCGCAAATATGTTCTTTCTATCCATGAAATAGTTAATGACTGTTGTGCCTAATTGTTCTTTCAATTTCCCCAATGATGGAAAACGTAGCTAGGATTTAATGATCAACATAACTCTTTATCAATCTTTATCTGTCTCAATCGGATAGCACATTCCGATCCTAATTACTGTTAGCTCAAGGTGATTTCATATTATGCGTCCATTGAGGCTCCAGGGATAAATATTCTGAGCAATTTTCTAGCAGCAACCGAGCATTGGGGCAATGACTGGTAGGAAAAAGAACTATGAATTCTGGCATGTGATGCGGGTAAACAGATGATCAGGGACAGGCTGTGCATTTTAAGTCCCCTGCCTCATTAAAACAGCCCGTGGCTGACAACAATCAGGACAACTCTCTGACAGGAAACATCAAGGAATTACGGTGAGTGAAATCATTGACGTCAGCCTAATAAGCCTGGGAAGCTTGTACTCAGAATCTGGAGGCTGGCTGATGGTTCTTCAGCTATTAAACTGTAATCCTGGCACACGTCGAAGGAAAGGCAGTTTGATTCACAACCACTGTCATGGGAATCCAAACAGTCAGAATAAGGCCCAGAAGAGACAAACAGTGCTTTCATGCTAGGTATTTAAAATATAGATTTATAAAGCGTTAGATTTGTAAAGCTGTACCACATTCACAAAATGTGTTACAGCATGTGAAGTACTTTAAAGTATACCCAATGTGGAAATGCAAAGAGATTTAGCAGCTAATCTGTCGAGCAAGATTCCACAAACATCAAAGAGTAATCACCATGTAATCAATTTTAGTTGAGCGTCAAATATTCTCCAGGAAAATGGGAAGAGATCACTTGTTTTAAGGGTCATGGTCATGGTGGAAGATGCGGGACAGGGATCAGGGATACACACCCCAATAATTAACAAGATCATTGCAATGGATTATGTTTAAGAAGGAACTGCAGATGCTGGAAAATCGAAGGGAGACAAAAATGCTGAAGAAACTCAGCGGGTCAGGCAGCATCTATGGAGCGAAGGAATTCCTTCGCTCCATAGATGCTGCCTCACCCATTGCAATGGATTGTTTGTTCTGTGATATAGGCAAGTATGTAAGCCCTGCTATAAACTAGAAAACTTAAATTCTGCCTCGTCTTTATCCAATTATGCCAAATATCTGACAGGGTCACAATTTGATGTTGCCGAAAGATTACTAGGAGTTCTTGCTTGCATTTCGGCAATAGACAGAAAGACTGAAGGAAATAGTCCAAGGAATTTTAAGGGAATAAAGGGCTTGTCCCACTTTCGCGACTTTTACAGGCGACTGCCGGCAGCCGTGATAGGTCGCCGAAATTTTCAACAAGTTGAAAATTCAGCGGCGACCAGAAAGACGCTATGACTCTTTGGAGACTCACGACCACAGGAGACCTCTCACAACCATACAGGCGACCCCTGGCGAAAAGTCGCAGGTGACCTCTCACGACCATAGGAGGCCTCTCACGACCATGGTCGTGAGAGGTCTCCTATGGTCGTGAGGGGTCTCCAAAGAGTCGTAGCGTCTTTCTGGTCGCCGCTGAATTTTCAACGTGTTGAAAATTTCGGCGGCCTATCACGGGTGTTGGCAGTCGCCTGTAAAGGTAGCGAAAGTGGGACAGGCCCTTTAGAATAGAAACTAAAGACAAAGTGCTGGAGCAGTTTTGGCAAGATATGTGTAGGGAATAGACAGGCAGCGTTTCTGGTCGGTATCTTCTTCAGAATGTACGGTAACCGGGAGCTCGGCTGAAGAGTTGGTTTTTGGAGCACTTAAAGGTGGGAAGAGGTAGCCCAGACCATCACACAAACCAATCTCCCTTCTATTGACTCCATTTATTCCTCACGCTGCCTGGAAAGGCCAGCAGCATAATCAAGGACGAGTTGCATCCTGGCCACTCAGGCAAAAGTTATAGAAGTGTGAAAACGCACACCACCAGTTTCGGGTCAGTTTCTTCCCAGCTGGTATCAGGCAACTGAATCATTCTACCACAATCAGAGAGCAGTGCTGAACTACTATCTACCCCTTTGATGACCCTCGGACTATCATTGATCAGACTTGCTGGCTTTACCTTGCACTTTACCCAAGAGTGGATCTCGCTATCAAAACATGGAGGGGATGGGGGACACAATTTTTTGGCGGCCACGCGCGCATGCGCACACTCACACACACGCAAGGCTTCGGAGGCTCAATCCAGCACTAAATGCAGCTCAACTGCCTGTCTTCACCGGGTTAACTACAGCCCTGTCTGGACTGACGGGATACCAGCGCTGCTTCTCCGCACTGCCCATATTTCCCGCAAGTCCAGGAAGGGTTGTAGGCTCACCTGGCGGGACAGGCAGAGTTAGCTGGGTTTAGCGCTGTTTCTCTGCGCTGGCCCGTCTGACTGCCGACCAAAGATCCTATAGCGGAGGATGTTTGCTGCCGACCTCCCTGGCCACCCGCGGGGGGGGGGTGGGTACTCGGGTGGGGACGGGACAGCGCCGGAGACCCGGCCGGGATGGATCCTGCCTGCGGATGAAGCGCAGGTCTGTGCCACGTCTCCCTCCAATCACCGCGCTCTATCCTCAGTCCCACCCCCCCCCACTCCTCCCTCCTCCAATCATCGCGCTGAATCATGTCCCGCCCCCATTGCCTGCTGACTGACGTCTCTCTCCTCCAATCGGCGCCCTCGATCACCGGATTTTAAAATCCGGATTACAAAAACTTGGAGATGTCCCCCACCTCTCAAAACATGGAGGGGACGTGTCCCCTCTGGCCCCCCCGGGTTTTCCGCCCCTGACTTTACCTTGCACCTTATCATGTATCTATGCACTGCAAATGGATCGATTGTAATCATCTATTGTCTTACTGTGCTGACTGGTTAGCACATCCAGAACAAAAAGATGCACTGCAATTGAAAACTCTCTTAATCCAAAAAAAAACTATTTCATGTCTGTTTCTGATTGCCTTAACACTTGCAGGGAAATTTAGCTCAATAGTATGTAGCTATGCCCAACCATCCTTTAGTGGTGTGAAATTTCTGGGTGCTTTCCCAGCGTTAGGCATAAGCAATGCAGGGCCTCTCACTGAACTCCACACAACACTGAGTGGAGAAGCAAAATAATGGAAAGTGTTATCTCTGCTTCTCTCTCTGTGTTAATGTTGTAGAACCTGCGATAGTCTTCCGTACTCTCACTGGAGAAAAGTAATGATGTCCATAATTCCCGGAGTTGGGTCTCACACAATCCATGTGCTAAAATCTTTCCTTACTGTCTCCTCCCCTTCTCAGCTCTCCCTCAGCCCTCAGGCTCCTCCTCGTCCTTTCTTCTTCCCGTGCCCCCCACCTTCACATCAGTCTGAAGAAGGGTTTCGGCCCGAAACATTGCCTATTTCCTTCATAGATGCTGCCTCACCCGCTGAGTTTCTCCAGCATTTTTGTCCACCTGCTAAAATCTGGAACTTGCTTCTGTTTCAATTAAGGTACAACAGATAGGTTGAAATGCAAACAGAATATTGTTGTTCATTGCCAAGGGAATTGGAAACAAAAGTAGGGAGGTTATATTTCAGTTATGAGAGCCGTCAGTGAGACCACATTTGGAGTACCATGAACAGCATTGACTCCCCCTTTTTAAGAAAGGTCATGGAGGAAATTCAGTGAACGTTTACCAGACTGATTCCTGAAAAAGACCAGTTGTTCTCTCAAAAAAAGTTTGGACATGGCAGGCATACAGTCACTGGATTTTAGAAGAATGAAGAGCAAATTAATTGAAATATATACAATACTGATTGATCTTAATAGGTCGGCATGGAGAAGTTGTTTCCTCTTGTGGGAGAATCAATAAGAATGGTACATTGCTTAAAAATAAGGTCTTGTCCATGTAAGAAAGAGATGGGGCAATTTTGTTTCCTCGGAGTATGCTGCAACTCTCTTCAACATAGGCTGGTGGATGCAGATACTTAAATATTTTAAGGCGGAGGATGATAGATTTTTGATAAGCAAGAGAGTGGCTCGGTGGGAACGTGGAGTGGAAATTACAATCATATAGTGTGATAGGCTTGAGGGTTTGGAATATCTATGGGGATTGTGTAACTCCTGTAAATAGCACATTTCCATCATCATCCATTTCTCATCTTCCAATAACTGCTTGAGAGGGTTTTTTTCTTTCCCTGCTCTCAATTTCCTTCCGTGCTTTGAAACCTTAATGCTCAGTTCCTAGGTTAGATAAAAGGTCATCAATTCAGTCTTGCCTTCTTGCTGGCTACATTGCCCACGATGTTCTTCTCATCAGCGCAGTGATGGGGATACTCAGATAAGTATCAGAGTACCAGAAATAGATTACTCACACGCTGTAAAATTTGTGACTCACAATTACAAGAACATGCTTATTCATAGTTTCTTGCAATGTTCTCACTCCACTTCCTCTAAAGGCAGAAACCCATGTCTGGTTTACACATGCTGTGAATGAAGCTGATAGATCTAATAGCCCCAATGAAGGAAACCTTGAATTTTCAGGAGACCTGTGCATGAAATACAGACTAACATGCAAATCAGTGGCAAGAGTAGGCCACTCAATCCCTCCCTGATCCCTCCCTGTTCCATGATTCAGTAAGGCTTTGGCCAATCGGATTGTATATTCCATTCTGCACTCCCTTCTATCCCAGCAACCTTTCACTCCTAGATTAATCAAGAATCTATATACCTCTGCCTTAAAAATTCCTTGTCCCATTGCAGCAGCAGAAACAATCCAAAATGGCAAGTGGAGCACTGAACCTGAATTTGCTATCCAAGAGGACCATGGTGATTGAGTTACTGAGAACATTCAATAAACAATAGACAATAGACAATAGGTGCAGGAGTAGGCCATTTGGTCCTTCGAGCCAGCACCGCCATTCAATGTGATCATGGCTGATCATCCCCAATCAGTACCCCGTTCCTGCCTTCTCCCCATATCCCCTGACTCTACTATTTTTAAGAGCCCTATCTAGCTCTCTCTTGAAAGCATCCAGAGAACCTGCCTCCACCGCCCTCTGAGGCAGAGAATTCCACAGACTCACCACTCTCTGTGAGAAAAAGTGTTTCCTCTTCTCCATTCTAAATGGCTTACTCCTTATTCTTAAACTGTGGCCCCTGGTTCTGGACTCCCCCAACATCGGGAACATGTTTCCTGCCTCTAGCGTGTCCAAGCCCTTAACAATCTTATATATTTCAATGAGATATCCTCTCATCCTTCTAAGCTCCAGAGTGTACAAGCCCAGCTGCTCCATTCTCTCAGCATATGACAGTCCCGCCATCCCGGGAATTAACCTTGTAAACCTACGCTGCACTCCCTCAATAGCAAGAATGTCCTTCCTCAAATTAGGGGACCAAAATTGCGCACAATACTCCAGGTGTGGTCTCACTAGGGCTCTGTACAACTGCAGAAGGACCTCTTTGCTCCTATATTCGATTCCTCTTGTTATAAAGGCCAACATGCCATTCGCTTTCTTCACTGCCTGCTGTACCTGCATGCTTGCTTTCATAGACTGATGTACAAGGACCCCCTAGATCCCGTTGTACTTCCCTTTTCCCAACTTGATGCCATTTAGATAGTAATCTGCCTTCCTGTTTTTGCTACCAAAGTGGATAACCTCACATTTATCTGCATTAAACTTCATCTGCCATGCATCTGCCCACTCCCCCAACCTGTCCAAGTCACCCTGCATTCTCATAGCATCCTCCTCACAGTTCACCCAGCTTCGTGCCATCTGCAAATTTGCTAATGTTACTTTGAATCCCTTCATCCAAATCATTGATGTATATTGTAAATAGCTGCGGTCCCAGAACCGAGCCTTGCGGTACCCCACTAGTCACTGCCTGCCATTCTGAAAGGGACCTGTTAATCCCTACTCTTTGTTTCCTGTCTGCCAACCACTTCTCTATGCGGAGATCAATACAATTTTGAATATTAAGGAAGTCAAGGGACATGTGGTAAATGCAGCAAAGTGGTGCTGAGGAATAAGACCAGACATGATCTTATTGAATGGCAAAGCAGAATCAAGAGCTTAAATGGCTTACTCTTGCTTTTTCTTATTTCCAGCATCAGTGTGGTAATGCAGTGCAGTCCATTGTGTTATTCAACGGGAAAGTTAAAGTAGGAAACTTATCCACTTTACACCTGTCCTCTTCCTCACTCAATTATCTCCTCCTCCCTTTCTTCCATTCTCTCTTCCATGGTGAAAGTCAGTTTTCTTTTTTTTTTTTCAAGCAGGATTTTATTTGGTAAAAGCCACATAAATAAATGAAAAAATTTTAAACTAAATTTCTCTCTTTCATATTTTTTCCTTTTAATTCACACTATTTCAAGTTATCAAATTTTCTCGACATCATCGTCTATATCTCTCGTTTCTCTTTCCCGTGACTCTCAGTCTGAAGAAGGGTCTCGACCCAAAACGTCACCCGTTCCTTTTCTCCTGAGATGCTGCCTGTCCCGTTGAGTTCCTCCAGCATTTTGTGTCTATCAAATTCTGTGCCTATCCCTATCTTAGTATGACTCTTATCCTTTCTAACATTCTCTCTAAACTCTTTTATACCTTTTTTCCATCTTGCTCGTTCTCCATGCTCATCCTCATTTTTTACTTGTCAGTTTGTTTTCCTTCTCTCACCCAGTATCTTGTCCAGTCCCACTGATTTTACCACACATAAACCATTGTCCTCCTTTGGTCAATTCTTTCTCCCTTTATTTCTGCCTTCAATTGCTCTCTCCCCTTCTGTTTGTCAGGCAGTCTCATTCTATCTCTCTTTGAATTCTCTTTCATCCTATTTCTCTCTCCTTCGTGTTTCAATGTCTTGTTCTGACTCCCTTGTTGCTGTTTTATTTTTTCTGACCTCTTATTGCCACCACTCTCTGTTGCTATTTACTCATTTGCTATAATATCTTCTCCATTTTCAGATTTGTTTTTCTCTTACATTTTCTATTTCATCTATTTCCTTTCTCTTCAATTCTTTCATTTCCACTCCTGGTTTGTCTCAACTTTAATCTCCATCTCTGATTACTTTACTCCCCAAATCATTCAAATCTGTCCCCCTCCCTCATATGCATACTTTCTCTCCATAACTTCGCCTCACCTATTCTCTGTCTCCATCTGTATTTCTTCATCCCACTCTTCTGTGCTTGTTGCTTTTACCTCTTTTTAAATCGATCTCTTGCATTCATTCCCACCTACTTGTGCATGTGTGTCTATGTGTGCAAGAGCAGGAAAATAACAGGGAAAGATAAGCTTTCTCCCACTAACACAGATCACCATTCCCTCCAGATCCTACCTAAGACTAGCAAGCATCTCGCTCAAGCCCTTATGGCTTTCTCCATCCCTGGATATAACAGCCCGAGTTCCCACGGCATATTCCTGCCGTCAACGCCTAGTCACATACCTGCTTAACCTCTGAACAGTTCATCTCGGCACAATTCACACCATTCCCTCTACGATCTAGGCTGCACTCTTGCCCAGTCACATGATTCCAACCACATACCTCATCAGTTGCCACCATGTATTTTCACAAAAATCACAATCACCACTACAAACCTGCAGCTCTTTGAGGTAATTAGATATCCTGAGGTTGTACAAGTACTATAGAAATCGACACATATTTTTTTTTTTTACATGTCGTGTAGTTAGTACTGAAGCCACTTAAGCATTGAATATCTCAGAGGGATACCACATGCCTGGCGAGCCCAGACTGCATTATAACAAAATAGTGGAATTCTCATAAGCAACACCGTGGATAACCCAATAATACATTATACAGTCATAATACATCAAAAATAATGCAGGGAGTTTTGAGAGCTTCCTCTTTTGCGAATAGTTTAGATAATATACTGTGCATTCAGAAAGTATTCAGACCCCTTCACTTTTTCCACATTTTGTTACGTTACAGCCTTATTTTAAAATGGATGAAATTCTTTTTTTTCATCAATCTACACACAATACCCTAGAATGAAGAAGCAAAACAGGTGTTTCGAAATTTTTGCAAAGTAATTAAAAACAAATAACTGAAATATCACATTTACATAAGTATTCAGACCCTTTGCTATGACACTCAAAATTGAGCTTAGGTGCATCCTGTTTGATTGATTATCCTTGAGATGTTTCTACAACTTGATTGGAGTCCACCAGTGGTAAATTAAATTGATTGGAGATGATTTGGAAAGGCACACACATGACTGTATAAGGTCCCACAGTTGACAGTGTACATCAGAGCAAAAACCAGGCTATGAAGAAATTGTCCGTAGACCTCCGAGACAGGATTGTGTCAAGACACAGATCTGGGGAAGGGTATAAAACAATTTCTCAAGCATTGCAGGTCCCGAAGGGCACAGTGGCCTCCGTCATTCTTAAATGGAAGAACTTTGGAACCACCAGGACTCTTCATAGAGCTGGCCGCAAACTGAGCAAAGGTGGAGAAGGGCCCTGGTCAGGGAGGTGACCAAGAACCCGATGGTCACTCTGACAGAGCTCCAGAGTTCTTCTGTGGAGATGGAAGAACATTCCAGAAGGACAACTGTATCTGCAACACCCCACCAATAAGTCCTTTATGGTAGAGTTGCCAGACGGAAGCCACTCCTCAGTAAAAGGCACATGACAGCCCCCTTGAAGTTTGCCAAAAGGCACCCAAAAGACTCTCAGACCATGAGAAACAAGATTCTCTGGTCTGATGAAACCAAGATTGAGCTCTTTGGCCTGAATGCCAAGCATCACGTCAGGAGGAAACCAGGTACCGCTCATCACCTGGCCAATACCATACCTACGGTGAAGCATGGTGGTAGCAGCATCATGCTGTGGGGATGTTTTTCAGCAGCAGGAACTGGGAGACTAGTCAGGATCGAGGGAAAGATGAATGGAGCAAAGTACAGAGAGATCCTTGATGAAAACCTGCTCCAGAGCGTTCTGGACCTCAGATTGAGGTGGAGATTCACCTTCCAACAGGGCAACGACCCTAAGCACACAGCAAAGACAACGCAGGAGTGGCTTCGTGACAAGTCTGTGAATGTCCTTGAGTGACCCAGCCGGAGCCCGGACTTGAACCCGATCGAACATCTCTGGAGGGACCTGAAAATAGCTGTGCATCGACGCTCCCCATCCAACCTGACAGAGCTTGAGAGGACCTGCAGAGAAGAATGGGAGAAATTACACAAATACAGATGTGCCAAGCTTGTTGCGTCATACCCAAGAATACTTGAGGCTGTAATCGCTGCCAAAGGTGCCTCAAAAAAGTACTGAGTAAAGGGTCTGACAACTTATGTAAATGTGATATTTCAGTTATTTATTTTAAATTACTTTGCAAAAATTTCTAAACACCTGTTTTCCCTATTTTATTATAGGGTATTGTGTGTAGATTGATGATTTAAAAAAAATTAAATCCATTTTAGAATAAGGCTGTAACATAACTAAATGTGGAAAAAGTGATGGGGTCTGAATACTTTCTGAATGCACTGTAATTTATATTATAAATCAAACAGATGGTATACGTCACACTGAATTAAAGGAGCTTTCAAATCTTTCATTTTGGAAACGTGTTTAGATTACAGTAGACAATGATGAACACCTTAGTGTAAATGTGGTAGTGCTATTTACTGGAGCACTTACTGTATTGGCTCAACCAGGAGCTGTCTGGTTTACAGAATGGAAGCTTGTGAGTGTACTGAGGCTTCATCTGAAACATGGCCATGAAATCTCCAAGGGCTGTGAACATATGGAGATATGCTGAGCTGTTTTCCTGTCATCACAATAAGGTCACATCATTTGAATGCAAGTGTTCAGTAGAGCACATATCTGTGTGTGGCCGCAGTGTTTGAGATCAGGCCATGAGGCAGTACCAAATTTGAGAGGCACATTGCATTAAAGAAGCCAAGGTAATTTATAAATGTTAAATAAAAACAGAAAATGCAGGAATTATTCAGCAGGTCAGGTAGCATCCACAGAGAGAAGAAAACAGAATAAATATTTCAAATCAACAACATATTATCAGAAATTAAAGGCTTAAAATTCACTATAGGTGACGGGCCAGGGATTTCCAGGATATAGTTGCAATTTCTAAAGAGGCTTTGAGAACATCCATGAATCTTTACTTCCGTTTGCTTGGAAACAACTACCATGAGGGAGGTCAGCATCTATTTTGAGAGTCAGTCATGACCCGTCTATCGGATGTAATTTGGGTGTCAATTATCTTAGCCTAGGAAACCGTGATCATTGCATTGGCTCACTTATCCTGCCCATGGATTTGCAAACTTGTTGGTACAAAGCTTTGATGGTATCTCCCCAATCCTTGGAAGTCCTGCTATAAGTAGTCCAAGAGGTTTGTGCGGGTTTAGTCTTAAGCTTCAAAAAACCTTCTCCTGAGACTGTTAAAAGCTGTGTTGCCACATGACAGACAATGTGAAATTTCATCATCAGCGTCGAAGGACACTGCAATGAAAGCTCTTCTCAGACAGTGCCTCATGATAGCGTGAGAAACCCTAAACTGGATCAAGATTTATCTAAACTGCCCTGACCACTACCATGATCATCAGACATGCTGTAATCGTGATCATATTTGAAAAAGGAGACAAATCCCCTTGTGGAAACTACTGTTCATTGTCAGGCTGCTTCTCAACCACCTCCTTCCATTGACTAGAACTGCATCCTGAATCACAAAGTGGAGTCAGCAGAGCAAGAAGCATAATGGACACAGCCTTCACTACAACACAACTCCAAAGAAGGTCATGTAATAGGAGCAGAATTAGGCCATTGGGCCCATCAAGTCTGCTCTGCCAATCAATCCTGGCTGATCTATCTCTCCTTCCTAACCCCATTCTCCTGCCTTCCCCCTATAACCCCTGACACCATCACTAATTAAGTATCTATCTATCTCTGCCTTAAAATATCCATTGACTTGGCCTCCACAGCCTTCTGTGGCAAAGAATTCCACAGATTCACCACCCTCTGACTAAAGATATTCCGCCTCATCTTCTTCCTAAAGGAACGTCCTTTAATTCCGAGACTATGTCCGCTGGTCCTAGACTCTCCCACTAGTGGAAACATCCTCTCCACATCTAATATTTAGTTTTTTTTAAAGAATGCTGGGAGCAGCTTCAAATTGTAGATATGGTCATTTTTGAACCCACAAAATCTTTGATGTACTCAGTCAAGACTGTGCAACGCATTCTCAAATATGGCTGATACCTACATGTTCCTCTCCATCTTGCCCCTGCTTCATGATAGCATGTAAACATGATCAACAAGACCAACCTCACTACTGGTCTCAGCAGGGCTGTGCTTTTCCCACAATACTTCTCTCAGCACTGTTGCATGCCACCTCCAACAAGGTTCATGCTCCAGTGGAGTAATCCACAGGACAAACAGGAGCTTTGTTGCATGCACTCCAGAACCAAGGTCACTCCAAATTCACTCATTGAGCATCTGTGCGGAGATGATGCCTGACGCATGTTCAGAAATCAATGCAGCTTTTAGACCGAAGCATACACAAATGTAGATCTTACATACATAATAACCACAAAGTTCCTTAATTAACGTACTCTTGTTGTACCACACTGGCCACTGACTGTCTATGCCAAGCCTTTCGAAAATGTGTATTACATCCTATATCTTGGAAACTATCTTTGAATGAAATCTCTTGAATGCCTGTCTCTGGACAGTAGCCACAAGCAAATGGAGAAAAATATCTGCGCCTGGAACGATACTGATTGCTTTAATTAAGGAAATTATCTCTCCAGGAAACAGCAGCAGCAGGTACAGCTGCAGCCTGACCAAATATAACAGGTCAGATGCTGACTGAAGTATAAAACTCACAAGAGTTTTAGGAGATGGGTAAGATCGCAAGGAAGTAATTAATTGACAGAGAGAATAAATTATTGAAAAATCAGCTTGAACACTGAGTGTCTTCATCAATTTTTAATTTGATGAAACCTTTCAGAATCGTTTTGTCCACACGGTGTTGTCATCATTAATTGAAGAGATGATAACCAGAATCCAATTTAAATGGATATGCATGCTGTGAGATTCAGGCTACATAAACAGATTTCTATTCAAACAGTAGAAGATGGCAAATTGGGTGTTCATTTATTTATAGACCTATCAGGATTCCATAAAATAAGAACGCTTTGAAAGAGGAGATACAAGGAACTGCAGATGATAGATTACAAAAAAAGACACAAAGTGCTGGAATAACTCAGTAGGTCAGGCAGCAACTATGGAGAACATGGATAGGTGACATTTTGGACCAGGACCCTTCTTCAGACACAATAATGGTGGAAGGGGGAGGGGGGGGAGAAAGCTGGAAGAGAGGAGAGGTAGGACAAAATTGTGTTTTGAGAAAGAGTTGGTCCATAAATATCCTAGACCAAGGGCAAGAGGGATTTGGCTAAATTTGTGTCTAAAACATGTTTATAGGCACGATTTTAGACCATTAAGATTTCATACACTTGGAGTTTATGTTTGGTTCATTAGGATTCCTCAAATTGGTGGGTTATTTTAGGTTTATTACAATTCCACACACTTCAACCATGTTTGGTCCACAATGATTCTATACAATGGGAGTTTATGAGAAGAGTGAGTGCATTAGGATTCTCTGCACTTGAAGGCTATGAGAAAGAATTTGATCCATTACGAATTCAAACACATTGGGAGTTTAAGCCAGACCCTTGTAATACCATTCATTCATCACCCTTCTCACTTATGTACCCAAGTCATTCTGAGATGATCTGTTGCCACCAGTCAAATTTCGAGGTCTCTCTCATTGTGAACCTGGGCCTGCCTTTATTAATATTTGTTCCAAAATCTAAGAATATAGTGAATTTCCATAAACAAATGAAGAAGGGTATTAATTGCAAACATTAGGGCATCACAGATAGCTTTAGGAAACTCTGATTCCATGGTTCCATTTGATGAGCAGTGCAGTTCGCATTGGAGTCCTGGCTGATAGCTATTCTGCAAACAAAGCACTAAAATCACCACCTCTGACACTATCTTGACTTGGCAATATTTCACTATTCCTTCACTGTCACTGGGTCAAAATACTGGGGATTCCTAATGCTCATTCTTTCCGATAAAGATTCATCAGAAACAATCAACATTACTTCAGTGTCATTTTTGCTAACTTGTTATAGACAAATCAGTTGTTAATTTCTCATCTTGTAGGAGTGGCTACACGTCAAATATATTTAATTCATTGTATAGTACTTTGAATTGTTCTGAGCTGTTAAGGAGTTTCTGCAACTACAAGTCTTCTACCTCTTTCTGTTTGGGCATGATAAACTGTCAAGTACCAATGGCACCAAAGCCTTGCCTTTTTATCTTTAAATATCTGAGCTGTACTCTTTTTTCTTGTTCATTTTTCCCAGTGACCAACCCTACCAATAATTTTGCCTAGTTCTTTGAGGAAATTCACTCTTGGAGCCATTGTTTAGAGGAGATTGGATAGTATTTGCAGCCAGCATGTTTCTCCTGAGAATGTCAAGAGTCAAGAGAGTTTAATTGTCATATGTACTGAAAACAGAACAATGAAATTCTTACTTGCAGCAGCATAAGAGGCCAATGAACACAGTACTCATTTTGATCACTTAATAAACCAAATAAAATCAATAAATTATAAACCCCAATATTATTGTGAATAACCCAAAGTCCTTGCTGCAACCAAGACAGTTCATAATTCATACTTTAATTAGTGTTTATAGTGTTCAAGAGCCTGTGAGCTTTTGGGAAGCAGCTATTCTTGATCCTGGTAGTTCTGGTTTTAAACTCCTATACTTTCTTCCCGATTGTAGGAGTGGAATGAGAGCATGGTCAGGGTAGTGCGGGTCTTTAATGATGCAAGCTGTCTTTATGAGGCTGCACCTCCTATTGATCCCATCGAAGATGAGGAGGTCAGTTTCCGTGATGGACCCAGTAGGTTCCACCATTTTTTCTAATCTCCTTTGTTCCTGGATGTTTGAGTTGCCGAACCAAGCCACGATGCAACCAGTCAATATGCTCTCTAGTGTACACCTGTTGAAGTTCAAGTGAATACTCATCAACATACCGACTCTCCTCATGCCTCCCAAGACGTAGAGGTATTGATGGGTTCTCTTTATGATCGCATTGATGTCCTGGGCCCAGAGGAGACTTTCAGAAATATGCATGGCCAAGAACCAGAACTTGTTGACCCTCTCCACCATCATTCCGTCGATGATGGTGTTCTCATACACTTGATTCTTGGCCTCCATTTTCTAAAGTCAACAATTAGCTCCTTGGTCATGCTGATGGTGAGAGCAAAGTTATTGTTCTGCCACCATACAATCAGACAATCGAGCTCCCTCCGATACTCTGACTCATCATTGCTGTAATTCGTCCAACAATGAAGGGTCACATTGGGGAATGAAATGTCCCCACTGAGTGTCTTTCTTTGGCCAGCATATGCAGTTGAAGTCCCTGTTAATCTCACCCTGGCCTCCATCATTATAGGCCTTGGAAAAAGGCAACAGTTGCTTTAGATCCCCACTCCCATGAGTGGAACAGGTCTACTCATTGTCAATATTTCAATCTCTGGGTCACTTCTGATCCTTTTAGAGGTTTGGCTGCTTCCCGTGATCCATCAACATGGTTGGAATTCTATGTCTTGGACTGAAGTAAAACTTCTTTGGGGAGGAGATAACCCTAAACTGTACTCTGTGGCTTGGATGGAATTAGTTGGCAACAAACAATGCCCAAAGGAAATCAAACGTACAATATTTCTTTCATTTACACCATGTGGTTATTGCTGAAAAAGGCAGCATTTTTTGCCCATTCCTAAATGTCTTTGAGGTGGTGGTAATGAATAACTTCCTAAAACCCCGCAGTCTTTCCCACGAAGGTACTCACACAGTGCTGTTGAATAAGGAGTTCTAGAAATCAGTTTCAACTATGGAGTACGGCTGGTGATATATTTCAAAATCAAAATGCTGTGAGTTTGGTGTTTTGTGTGGTTTTATGGTGGTTTTATGGTGGTTTCACCCTGCTTGAAATGGTATCAAACTGCATTTGAATGTGGTGGCCTTGCACCCTCCATGAAATGGTATGAAACTGCATTTGAATGTGGTGGCGTTGCACCCTCCATGAAATGGTATGAAACTGCATTTGAATGTGGTGGCGTTGCACCCTGCATGAAATGGTATGAAGCTGCATTTGAATTTGGTGGCCTTGCACCCTGCTTGAAATGGTATGAAACTGCACTTGAATTTGGTGGCCTTGCACCCTGCTTGAAGTGGAATGAAACTGCACTTGAATTTGGCGACCTTGGATCCAGCTTGAAGTGGTAGGAAACTGCACTTGAATTTGGTGGCCTTGCACCCTGCTCGAAGTGGTAAGAAACTGCACTTGAATTTGGTGGCCTTGCACCCTGCTTGAAATGGTAGGAAAATGGATTTGAACTTGGTGGCCTTGCACCCTGCTTGAAAGGGAATTTCAAGGAATAGCCATGAGTCAACTGCCAGCCCACCAGCCGTGAGTGAGCTGCCAGCACATCAGGCTTGAGGAACTGAGCTGCCACCCCAAGAACCCATACCAGCGCTCCAGAAAGCCCCCCACTGGCCACCAATATTGGAATTGGTGGAGAGGTGGAATATTGCGTCGGGAGACCAGCCCTCCCGTGTGAACATGGGATCCAACGGGTCCCACTTAGTCTAGTTTGAGAGAAAATCTGCAGATGATGGTGTTCTCATACACCTGATGTCCTTGTCCTTGACAATGCAAGATGATATCAAATTGCCCTTTCCAAGTAACTACAGTCTATCTTGTAGAGGGTGTACATCAATTGAATCTGTGCCAGATGAGGAAGAAAATGAACAAATAGGTTATGTAGACCACTTGTGGGTTTTGATCCACAAGTTCAGTTACAGTTTTGTTGATTAGACTGCAACCAGGAACAAGAAGTCTGGTTTATTTAATCTTTCCAAACCATAGCTTCTCTAAGCAATCGTAACTTGACCAACTAACAGCATTCTCTGGAGTTCAGAGGGGATCAGAAATGGGAAATAAACCCTAATCTACAGAAACCATTCACTCATCTAACAGTTGGAGGCATTGTAGCAATGCATTCAGTACATGGTTACTGAGGAAGAGAGATGGAGAGGAAGAAAGGAGAGAAAAAGACCAAAAGAAAGGAATGTTTTACCATACAGTTATACCATAGTTTCCCTGATCGTATATTCTATGGGCAGGTTAATGAAGGTGATTATTTACATCCTTTTTAATCATCTTATCTACCTGGTATGCTGTCTTCAGAGATCCTTGGACGTACACCACTCATTCTGCATAATCTAGCATTATAGTAATGCTAGATTATGCAGAATGAGTGGTGTACGTCCAAGGATCTCTGTACCTGGCATAGTGTACAACTTCAGGTTTCTCCGAATTAAATACTATCTGCCATTTCTCTGGCCATCTTACCAATTTCTCAACATTGTTCAGCAGAGAAGACTACCCTCTTCATCCATAACAGCACCAATTTCAAGTCATCTGCAAACTTTCTAATCATACCTCCTCCATGCATATCCATATTGTTCATGTACTGTATATAACAAACCTACCCCTGTGGAATACCACTGTCACAGGCTTCCTATCACAAAAGAGACCCTGGATATCAGGCTCTTTTTCCTATCACTAAGACAGTTCCAGATCCAAGTTGCCATATTTCCCTGGATCACTAAAGCTCTTACCTTTTGGTCCAGCCTTCCATATAGCGTGAAGCAATTTGTGCACCATTTATATTCTTATGTGATTAAAGCTGTTTAAAGGGCCTGTCCCACTGTACGAGGTAAATCAAGAGTTCTCCCGAATTTTCCCCTGATTCGAACTCGGAGAATGTCCGTAGCAGGTCCGTAGGAGTTCGTGAATGTCCTGTAGCGGCTCGTACGAGTAACGGTAGGTACTCGGGAAATCCGGTAAACTCGTGCCTTTTTTCCCAACACTGTGAAAAATGTCCACGAGTAAAACAATTGTTACTTTTTACTCGTACGAGCCGCTACGAGACATCCACGAACTCCTACGGACCCGCTACGGACATTCTCCGAGTTCGAATCAGGGGAAGACGTGGGAGAACTCTTGAATTACCTCGTACAGTGGGACTGGCCCTTTAAGCTCATTGTGGCATGTTTAGATTTTGGAGAAGAAAAGTGTAGTTGCAAGGATTTACAATTGCAATTATTGAAACACTCATGTAGCTCATAAATCAAAACATGGTTGAACTAGTTATCAGAGAATGCTTTGGTTGCTGGATAACATTAACAGACTAATTAAGAGTCCCCAGGCTACTGGCACTAACAAGGAGAATTTTACACTGTGCAAATTAGACACAGATGGGACAAGAAAAAATCCACTTAATACTGGATTAAAAAAATAAATGAGATAATAGTTGAATTGATAATAAACACATGGCCAGAGAGAAAGAGCCAGGAAATAGGATGAATTGGGCTGTCCTCACAATGCAGCCAACAGAGCTTTGATGGCCTCCATCGGTGTTGTGACGATTTTCTGATTCGAATACACGTCTTAAAACCTTTTCAAAACACATTTCAAACAATCAGTATTATCCCCAGATTCCATGGTTGCCCTAATATCCAGGTCTATTGACCACTTTCCATATGAACTCAGCGACTGAGCCCCCATAGCTCTCTGCAGCAGGGAATTCTCAAGATTCACCACCCACTGGCTGGACAAGTTTCTCTTCATTTCAGACCTGTTTTTGTGCTGTATGACTCTATAGGGCCTTCCTCTGAGAACATGACCTTCTAGTTTTAGACTCCCAGCCAGGGGAAGCAGCCCCTACTGAGCCTGTAAAACTTCACAGTCTACTCAATCTCTGTTGATACGGTAAATGCATCATCCCAGGATCCATTCTTGTGTATCTTCAATCCAAAATATATTAAATCTGTTTTACTTCCAAAGATGTTGCCTGGAATATTAAGTGTTTGTAGTATTTTCTGGCTCGATTTCAGAATCCCAGCATCTGCAATATTTCAGCCTTGTTGATCAGCCTCCTGTATGGAAACTTATCAAAAGCCAATTGAAGAGTTGGGTACCTGACATCCACAGGTTCCTCCTCATCTATTCTCATACTCCCACCCTAAATTACTCCAAACACGATTTCCTTTTCATAAAGCCTAATTCATAGAACTGGATACTAAGCTCTGAGGATCGAGCTGATATTTTGTATTCCAAGTTGCTATATTTTAATATCACCATCGAAATTGATATGTTACAGAAAGGGCTTCCTGTGACTGAAGCGGCCAGGCAAATTCAGAGCCAGCATCGATGGAGTGAAATGTCTCCACTAAAGCCATTTTTGTTGTTAAATGCAAGAGATTAGAATTTGGAACAAGTTTAGTTCTATAATAATAACTGTAATCAATAAAAACATGATAAAATATAAGAATATCCTCGACTCTTCATGGATGGATGAACAATTCAATAGGAAACCAGCAGCAGTTGCAACAATAGCTCAAGCTCCAACTCACACCTTGGTGCCATGCGCCCTCTGCAGTTTGAGCATCCCACCAACAGGGCAACAAGTAAATTACATTGATAAAGTTTGTGCATCTGTGGATAGATCCAGAAGTTAAGGGCCTCCTTTATAAAATGTGACTGAATTGAGTCTTGGGAATTCTGGCACATGTCCGCACCAAATGGAGAATGAGAATTTGTGATGCTGTTGAGAACCTCGGGTCTATGCACTAGGAGCACGCAGAAACTCAGGGTATCAGCTCCCCCTGGCGACCCAACCGGTCAACCCCTACCCACCCCTTGCCATCACATTGACCTGAGAATCCACAGAAATGGAGTTGGAGCAAATTCTCATGGATCTTGAGGCCCGGCCTTAAAAGAATGAGAAGTCATGCAGCAACACTCAACTCAGAATATCCAAAGTAGAGGTGGGAGCCATGTGCTGTACTCCCATATTTGTGAGCTGCACTTATAATGGGTTTACAGAACCCTGAGCAGCAGTTCTTAAAAGAGGCTCCTGCAGCAATCTGGCTGTTATTAAAGTAAGGCCCAGGGCAAACCAGAACTGGCCAAAGCCGAGTTGGCACCAGATGGCACTTTTTTCTAGGTCACTTCAATTACTTGGCAGTAGGTTAAAACTGACCTAAATTAGTTGGCATAAATTTGCCTCTTCCTTCTCTTTTCTGGTGCAGACAGAATCCAAATGACGGGTAACATTTGACGTCTCTCACGTTTAGTTGATCTTTTCCCAAGAACCTACAAGAGGCTTTTGAAATTTTATTTTTTTAATCTCGATGATTCCAGGAATATATGGATATGCAAAGAGCACCAGATACACTTGTGCGCACTTGAAGGGTAGGGAGCTCCTGAGCACATTTATTCTAACTGTACAAGCCTTGCTAACTTCCAAAGCTTGAGACTCCCTTTCCTGTAGTGACCCCCGAGAGGCTTGCGCGATGAAGATGCCTTTTTATGCTGAGGAAATGTGGAGTGTTATTAATAAAGCCCTGTGCAAAAACACATGCAAAAAATTACTATTTAAAAATATATTTTTTAGAACCCTGACAAAAGTTGTTAATTGTCAGATTGCACAGGATGCTGTTATGAGGACATTCTAGAGGAAGAATGGGTTAAATCTGGTGTCGGATAGGGAATAAAACACAATGTTGTCGTACGTCAGTGCTGAGTTTATGCCAGTTTGTTTCCATGAGGAATTTGCATGCAATTCCCTCAAATGCGACACACAAATCAATTTAATATCCCAAACTATGTTTCCTATATTCTGACTCAAAACAAGACCCACATATCTATCACTTACTGATCTGCATTTGCAGAGAGAAAGGCAGAGCTGATACTTAAAAGTTTTCATCCTTGTTTTATAGTTTTGCAATCCTACCAACCTCTAAATATACACCTCTATAAAAAGTTGGTGACGTTTCTGAAGAATAGTTGGCAGGGGAAATTAGTGTGGTATGGGATTGGTCTGTGAGCCAGCAGAGACTCAATGAATCAAAAGGATTTCCTTCTACATCATTAAAAAATATGAAATATTTTACATTAAGAAATATGAAAAATTATGTTTATTCCTTCATTATGTATGATCCAAACAGAGCTTTGTAATGAAAAAAACATCCTCACCAATTATTGTTTCTAAAGCTCATATCTTTCACTTGGAACCATTTTTGGAAATGGAATCATTATTTACACAATATGCGTGTGTGCTATGCTTCCAGCTGTTATTTGTCATTTGAAGGTAGAGCTGGTGACTGAATGGGACTAATATTTACAAATTGCACTCTTTTATCTTGACTTCTAAGAAGCCTTGATCCAAAAAATAAGCTTTCTTCATAATTTCCTTGGTGCAGTGAGATAAATATATTACTCTCATTCAGAATTTATGATGAGCAGACCTTGTGGCTATGTTCACAAGATGCTCAATCTTGATAATATTGACAGCATGAGAATAGTAAGATTAAATGAGAACTTACCAGTTTGAAGTTTGATCTTTATTTTATGAGGAGTTACGATGAGGGACTACGTGAAGAGCCCGTCCAGCCGCACACGCGTCAATCTTCAAAGCAGCGGTGTGAAATCACAGACAACAATTACTGAAGTATGATAGTAAGATACGTAAAGACTAGAACTACCAGCTCGATCTTTATGAGGGTTGGGAGCGGAGGGCACGTAGCCCCTCATCATAACTCCTCATAAAATAAAGATCAAACTTCAAACTGGTAAGTTCTCGTTTAATCTTACTATTTTACTTCGGAGTCACGTGAGTGACTACGTGAAGATTTCAAAGCTCTGTGATTTCACGCCGTAGATTCAAATCCAGGGGTCTCACTGCATTGATTGACTCTAAATAAGTAAAGCAATCAACAATGCACAACCACAACATGGATGCAACCAGTTAATGGTTAATTTATCTCCACAATAGTAACCCCTTTATCACAAGGGGAAACTTAATACTGAATCCAAAACAGCACCACCAAATAACCACAGGTACTATAATCTCCTTATGGTAATACTTGTGAAACATCCTTTCATTTTGTCCTGAGGCCGCGAGGATATGTTCTATTGGAACATCCAAATCCTTGGCCGCCGATGTTGATGGTGGAATGAGATTTAAATTTGTCAGTATCAATACCTGCATCAAGCAACACCTGCTTCAGCCATCTTGAAATAGTCTGAACCGACACTTTCTTATGCAGTTATTTATGGCTGATAAAGAATGCTGATACTGCACCTCTTAAGGTTCTGGTGGCTTTAATGAAACATCATAAATGTGATAATACACATAGACGTGGATCCGTAGGATATGCTGAAAACTCCAACTTACATCCTGTGATTCCAGGTCTACTCTGTTTAAGCAAATCATAGACATAGAACGTAATAGTATCTGTTGCTATTTCCATCACGTCTATTCGTAGTTTCTGCAATGTTTGCACTCTCTGTGCTGAAACCAGTGCCCTGAGCATGACTACCTTCATGGTAATTTAGGCCAAGGACAGCGCTGCAATAGGAGTCCATTGACGAAAGAGCATTAACACATCTCTTACATTCCAGATTTCTGCATACCTGTGTCTAGGAAGCTTAGAATTAAAAATTCCCTTCATAAATCTACAGACCAAAGGGTGTGACCCTACAAGATTTTGTTCTGATTCCCTCCATAGATATGCAGAGAGGGCACTCCTTGCAGTATTGATCGCACTATAGCTTAACTGCCAATCAAAAAAAAGAGTTGACAGAAACTCTAACACGTCTGAGATGTCTGCAGTGTGATATGTAATATTCTGCCTTAAGCAAAACATATCCCATTTCCTTATGTAAGAAATGTACTGCTTCTGGGTACTATCCCTCCAGGTTTCCGCAATAACATCCACAGTATGATCTGATAGTCCTCTTCCAAGATATGGCACTCCTTAGAATCTGCAAATCAACAAACAAATACGATTATGTAAAGGATGTGAATCATCAGTTATAGGGTGCACAAACAGGTTAATTCTGTTTGGGAAAATCATAAGAGGCTTTGTGATCATTTTTAACACCAGAGGGTACCATGGTTGTGTAGGTCCAATCTGGTACCACCAATACTCCCGAAGCGGAGTCCTGTTTGATCTTTTGTATACTGACTAAATGAGGCAACATGGAGAAAATGTATACAAAATACATTCTACCCCAATGCAGCGAGAAACATCCACCACTACTGCCCCAGGATCAGGTTCCCATGACACATATTTAGGTAATTGGTGGTTAAGTCTGGATGCAAACAAGTCAATCTATGGCATCCCCAACCATGCAACAATATTATTAAATTTGTCACGATCCAACATCCATTCTGTATTGTCATTGAATTTACGTGACCTTGAGTCTGCAACTATTTTGAATCTACCTGGTAGGTAGATTGCTGAAGCCAAATATTTCTGGTAAAAACACCAGGTCCAGTTCACGTTAGCCAATCTATCACAAGATTCTGACTTAATACCACTCAAATGATTAACATACGTTTCTATTCCGTAGTGTTGCTGTACCTAAACATGCAAACTTTGCATATTAGAGCAATAAGCTTTAGGCCCATAAAATTTTCCTAAAACTCTAATTAAATGATCCCTTGTTATAGGATCAAAGGTACTTTCTCCACATTCCATCTACCTCCACAGCTGGAAATACTTATAAGTATCACCCCAACCTAGAGCACTAAAATTAGACTGTAGAATAATGGAAGGTGTTTCAACCAGGATCTCTCTGGAAGCATTTGAGACACTCATGATCCACCATAGTATTCCAGTAATAACTGCAACTGGCAATTACATGGGCCTGGCAAAATGCCCTGAATGTATTCTCAATGCCTGTACCTATGCTTGCTGTAAATGCTGATAATGCAGTGATCTAAATTGAACAGCCGAAAATAAGCAAATAGTTTGCAAAGCAGGCTTGCTACCTGCCTAATTGATTGTTGGTGCTCTGTAATGAGCTTAATACAACTTCCAATTAAATGCAGCCTTTACCTTTGGGCTGAATCACTACCATGTGTTCTCATTTAATAATGAAACCCAAGTAATCAATTACTGTGCTTGGTAATAGTTTGGATTTATCTGGATGGATAATGAATCCCAGCCTCTCCAAAGTGAGCTTGATTCTTGACACTCGTAGTTCTGTTGTAGCCTGAGTGTTTCCTACAATCAGAATATATCAAAATAGGCCATTACCAAATGGCCCTGTGTTCTTAGTAGTGCTAAGATTGGTTCCAACAACCTGACAAATAGTCTCAGAGCTGAGGCTAAACCTTAATACAATGCTTTAAATTGCCATAATTGACTCATCCAGCTAAATTTTAAACATCTATGATTATTACCATATACAGCCACACAGTAATATGCATCTTAAGGTCTATGCTAGCCATATAGCATTTTCTTGAAATTGGCTGTATAGTATTGGCAAATGTCTCCAAAACTGTTTTTTTTATACTGTACAAAAAAGGGTTAAGACTTGTCAGATCTAGAATAATTCTACACCCACCATCCTTATTACTCTAATAAAACACTTGGCATAAATTGGTGGTCATGGTGGACTAACTTCTTAATTATCCCTTTTACACAATATTTCATGTTCTGCCTGAATCTGCACATTCTCTTATTTTGAGAAATATGTGTCCGGTTTGAAATATGCCGAGTAGGAGAATCCAAATATGGGTAGAATTCAATTCTAAATCCCACAATACTGTACAGTATAAATACATCAGATTGCCATTATTTTAGGAAGAATTGTAATCTTCCCCAACTTGTAAGTGTAAAACATTAATATGTCTCTTACAGAACCAGACCCCCTACCTCAGAGTTTGCCTATGGCAATTGTTATCCCCTGATCTTAGTGGGAATATTGTAACCTCCACATACCTCAGGAGGAGTGCGCCAATAACGCAAATATGGGAAAGACCGATTTGATCCTTCACTGTTCCCAGTCACCACACATTGGTAGGGAAAACTGCTTTTGATTTGATCTGACAATCACCAACAGCTTCATCGAGGTCTTTTACCCTTTTTTGGCTAGATTCTTTCCAAAAACAGATTTTAGGCAATTAAATATTAGATCGTTTAAAGAGCCCCGCAAACTTAGGGTATATGTTAGGTCTTATAGCACTTTTATAAATACAGTTTATTTCAAAGTGCGCACTACACATGAGTGCTAAGTCAACCTTGTTGTGATACAGTTACGTGCTCTCCATCCAAACCTCTGGCCAAAGCCGTAATGCCTGACCAGCAATTTCAACACCCTCTGTCATTTAAAAAAAAAAAAAATCCCGACCGCTGAGACTGCTTGCAGTGCTCAATACTGCGGGTTTCATATTTTTTGACAGCTCATGCATGGTCAGAACCTGGAGCTGCTGGGAGAGCAAGTAATTTATTGACATTGCTAATTTATCTCCCAATGGTTCCTCTGATAGTTTTGGAACCACACATTTTATATATTGTGCCAAACCTGGTCCTTTAGGCTCTGTTATTGAGCTCTGGTCCTCATATGATTCGTCTCTGAATCTTTGCGTAAAATAATCCTCCTCATGGAGGGGCCGAATTGGCATCCTGCTTCAGGTATTTCTAGCGCTGGCTCTCCCATAGGCCTACGCATAGTAAACCCTTTCCCAGGTGCTCGCCGCGCGGGCTCTCCTGTAGGCCCATGCATAGGCAGCCCTCTTTCAGGTGCTGCTGGTGCTGGCTCACCTGCAGGCCAACGCTTAAACTGTCTTTCTCCAGACATAGTTGGTGCTGGCTCTCCTGTAGACCAACGTATAAAAATGCCCTTATCCAGGCATTGCTCATCCTGGCTCTCCTGTAGGCCAGCGCTGAGCCGGACCTTTCCAAGTACTCCCTGCGCTGGGTCTCCCTTAGGCCAACGCTGAGCCGGATCTTCCAAAGCACTCCATGCGCTAGCTCTCCTATAGGCCAACGCTAAGCCCGGACCTTCCCCAGGCACTCCATGCGCTGGCTCTCCTATAGGCCAACGCTAAGCCCGGACCTTCCCCAGGCATTCCCTGCGCTGGCTCTCCCAACGCGGACCCGAATAGACAAAATGTCTGCCTGAGTCGGGGATCCTCCGGTCTGACTCCTCAGAGTCTACTGGCCACCCGGCCTTTTGTCTCTTGCGCCCTAATGGCGCTACAACGGTATATTTTTAAACCGTATTTAAAAAGTCGATGGCCTTGCTGCCACCGACTCCTCAAAATGGCGCTCGCTACTCGCAGACCCGCGGTCTTTCTCGAGTTTACCTGCAGTACGCCTCTAACATCCTTTCTCCATTCTGACTTGTGTTGTTCCAACTACAAGTTCTCTGAAGAAAGCGACCTGAAAAACGTAAGGAAACACTTACCTTCAGGCTTTTTACTTACCGGTTTGGAGGAGCTCTGCTCACTCCAAACACACGGTCGCTGCGCTATGCGTCTGACGATATGACGCGTGTGCGGCTGGACGGGCTCTTCACGTAGTCAATCACGTGACTCCGAAGTAAAATTTGTATTTCCAGTAGAGAGGGTTACACAGTTCTCAAGATTGAAAGCTATTCTCTAGCATCACCCCTGGGATCGTTGTACTGCCAGCAACTACTTGTCAAGTTTGACATGGTATCAATAGTATCAATAGTGCCTTTCAACCCAAAACGTTGCATCTTTTATTGGGTGAAATTGCCCTGCGTAATATTCAGAAGCCCTATAAATAAACTTTCAGCTCAGTAAACACGGTCAGATAAAGTAATTTAAGGCAGCTCAGCTCATACTGTGAAGACCTGATAAAGCACGAGATAATTAAATATGGGAACAAACTAATAAGAAATAAAAAGAGACTACAACATTTCTCAGCATGGAAAAAGAAAAATACTAGCAAAACCCAATGCTTGCACCTTGCAGACTGAAAGGAAAAGGAAATAAATAGATTGTGTCTGTTTAGCTTATTGTCACGTGTCACAGTGAAATGCTTTTTTGGTGCATGCTATCTAGTCAGTGGAAAGACTATACATGATTACAATCAAGCCTCCACAGTGCACAGATAGAGGATAAAGGGGATAATGTTTAGTGCAAGATAAAGTCCATTAAGTCAGATTAAAGATAGTCCTAGGGTCTCCAATGATGTAGATGGTAGGTCAGGACCACTCTTTACACACCACTCTCTGGTTGGTAATCGGACAGTTAAGTTGCCTGATAGCAGCTAGAAACTGTCCCTGAATCTGGAGGTTTGAGTTTTCAAACTTCTGTACCTATTGCCTAGTGGTAGAGGGGAGAAGAGAGAGTGACTGGGATGAGACTCATCCTCCTCTTAAGAAAATGCAAAAAATGTTCCAGATAAACTGGAAAACAAGGCTCCAGTGTCAATTGGGAAGTAATAGGAACTAGCATTAGTACAATACTAGAAAAATGATTGAAACTGGAAATTGATAAATGCCAACAACCTGATGAGCTTTGAGGGAGGAGTCTATCAGGATATGAATCGTCTGCTTATCACCTTTCAGGATACTTAGATATTCGAATGCTTCCTACAAATTGGGGATTATTAAATGTGACCCCACTATTTAAGAAAAGAGAGAAACAAGGGAACAACCATTCTGTAGCCGGATATTAGTGTTCAGGAAAAGTGACTGTGAGACACTTTGAAAATAGTTATAGGATTGAACAGAATCTATGTATATTTACAAAAGGAAATCATGTTTGACTAATCTACCAGACTTCTTTAAAGATAAATCTAGTTGAGGAGATGAGAGAGATTCAATGTACAGTGAGCTACAGAGTATAGAGCTAACAGGTTGAGAATAAAGAGTAGGAATTAACGTGTCCGTTTAGATTGGTGGCCAGTTACTGGGGAGGGGACCACAGAGATTGGAAACTAACCACTTACAATTTATATCACTGATTTGGCAGAGGGAACTGAATGTGATAATTCCAGTAAGTGAGTGGTGATGAGATATAAAGAGGTTTCAAGTGGACATGGGCATACTAAGTGAGTGAAAATAGCATAGTTGATAGTGTTCAATGAGTTAAAATATGTGAGATTATCCACCAGCAGAGAAATCATAAAAATTTTAATATGATGAAAGATTGGGAAATGTCAATTATCAATTTCATACAAGAGCCATAGAAAGCCATAATACAGGTGTAGCAGATAATCAAGAATACAAATGGTATGTTAGCCTATGATGCAACAGGATTTGTATATAAGAGTCAAATGTCTTTACACAATTATATAAAACCTCTTTGAGACTGCACCTTAAATATAGTTTACAATCTTAGTTCCCCTGTCTCGAAAACAAATTTACTCGTTGAAGAAGTAACCCAACACGATTCACCAGGCTGATTTTTGGGACCGCAGGTCTATCATATTGAGGCAAGATTGATTAGGATATGTCTCAGATATCTAGCATTTACGACAGATGACCGCACTAAAACATGCAAAATTATTAGAAGGCTCACAGAGTATAGGCATGGAGGATGTTTTACCGGGTTAAGGAGTCTAAAACCTAGAAGCCGCAGTCTCATAAGGTAGCCGCAAAATACTGAAGTAACTCAGCGGGACAGGCAGCATCTCTGGATAGAAGGAATGGGTGACGTCTTTATTCGGGACCCTTCTTCAGAGAAACTGCCTGACGTGCTGAATTACTCCAGCATTTTGTGTCTATCTTCAGTGTAAACCAGCATCTGAAGTTCCTTCCTACATGTCTCAATGTAAGAGGTTAATCATTTCAGACCAATATGCGATAAAGTATCTTCACTCAGAGATTGATGAGTACAGAGCAGTGGACATTGCCTACATGGGCTTTGGCAAGGCTTTTGATAAGATATTGCATGCTAGGTTGTACCGGAAGGTTAAATCACTTGGTATCCAGGGCGGGCTAACCAATTGAATATAACGCTTGAAGATAGGAAACAGGGTGGTGGTATTCAGTTGTTTTTGAGATTGGCAGTCTCTATCAAGTGGTGTATTGTTACAGGGATCGGTGCTGGATCCACTTCTTTATAACTTATATCAACTATTTTGATGTGAATATAGGTAGCATAGTTCATAAGTTAACTGTTAAAACTCAAATTGATGGTAGAGTGGACAGGGCAGCACAGTGGTGCAGAGGTAGAGTTACTGCCTTACAGCGCCAGGGACCTGGGTTTGATCCTGACTATGGGTGCTGTCTGTACGGAGTTTGTACATTATCCCTGTGACCTGCGTGGGGTTTTTCCAGGATCTCCGGTTTCCTTCCTCACTTCAAAGACATACAGGTTTGTAGTTTAATTGGCTTGGTAGAATTGTAAATTATCCCTAGTGTGTGTAGGATAGCGTTTGTGTGTGGGGATCACTGGGCGGTGCAGGCTCGGTGGGCCAAAGGCCGTTTCCGCACTGTATCTCTAAAAAAAGTGAAGAATCTGTGATTACCACGGTATCTGAACCAATGGGCCCAGGTTTGCCAGGTAGAGTTTAAAGCAGATAAATACAAGGATTTGCATTTTGATGACAAACCAGGCAGACTTACATGGTAAATGGTAGTGCCCTTTGGAGATGTTGTCGAACAGAGAGACCTAGGAGTGCAGGTACAAAGTTCCATGAAGGTAGCCATGTAGATGGACAGGGTGTTGAAAAAGGCATTTGGCATACTTGTCTTCCTCTCTCAAGGTATTGAGTACAGGAGTTGAGACACCATGTTATAGCTGCGTAAGACATTGGTAAGGCCATATATGGAGTATTGTGCCCAATTCTGGTCACCGTGCTATCGGAAGGATGCAATAAAGATTTAAGAGGATGTTACCAGCTCTTGAGGATTTGAGTTATGAGGAGACGCTAGATAGGCTGGATTTTTTTTTCCTGGAGTATAGAAACCTGAGAGGTGACCTTATAGCAGTATATAAAATCATGAGAGGCATGATTAAGCCACCGTCTTTTCCCAAGGGTATGGAAGTGTAAAACTAGAGGGCCTGGGTTAATGTGAGAGGGAGAAGATTTAAAAGGGACACAAGGAGCAACATTTTCCACACAGAGGGCAGTGCATACATGGAATAAGCTACCAATTAGGAAGAACATGGAAAATACAGCACAGTAACAGGCCTAAACAGCCATCAATGAAAAGAGACATTTTGTTCATCTTATTTCTGACTTTAAGAACCTAAGCTATGGAAGCATACAGCTCGCTTTTGCTTTTGATACACACAAAATGCAGGGGTAACTCAGCAGAACAGGCAGCATCTCTGGATAGAAGGAATGGGTGACTTTTCGGGTCGAGACACTTCTTCAGACTTCCAATCTCGACCCGAAACGTCAGCCATTCCTTCTATCCAGAGATGCTGTCTGTTCCACTGAATTACTCCAGCATTTTGTGTCTATCTTCAGTGTAAACCAGCATCTGCAGTTCCTTCCTACACATTTCGTCTGCTTTTGCTTTTACTGTTCAGTTTTAGTTTCTAGTTTTTTGGTCTGGATAAAGGTGGGAGATCTTGGTGCTTATTCACAAAATAATAAATGGCTGCTAAACACAACAGGACGATCTGAAGAGGAGAAATCAAGCTTCATTTGTAGGTGTAGAATCTTGGTAATTCTCTGATGGGTTCCAATAAACAGCCAACATCCAAAATATTGAATGGCCTTTTCTCAAGGCAGATGTTGATATTTGTTTAACATGTGTCTGCTTTAATGTCAGTTCCCAGCATTTAGTTTATTAGTGTATTGTCACGTGTACCGAGGTACAGTGAAAAGCTTTTGTTGCATGCTATCCAATCAGCAGAAAGACAATACATGATTACAATCTAGCCATTTACAGTGTATAGATACGTGATGAGGGAATAATGTTTAGCGCAAGGTAAAGGCAGCAAAGTCCGATCAAGGATAGTCCGAGGGTCACCAAAAAGGTAGGTAGTAGTTCAGCACTGCCCTCTGGTTATGGTAAGATGCATCTGTAGTGGTTTCACCTCATCACTCTCTTTCTGTCCAACCCCTCATGCAACAGACCTATTAATAAAACCATTAGCCACAGAATAACAGAAAACTGTACTCAGATGTAAAACTGTGCAATCGGAGGAGTAGAAATTGGGAGTCCAAAATGAAGACAAAACAAAAGCCTCATAGTTCCAGCATCTTGGATTCAATTCTTACCTTTGTTGCTGCCTGTGTGGAATTTGTACATTCTCCCTGTGATCACACAGACTTCCGCTGGGTGCTAGACTTTCCTCACACATCCATAAATAGTATCTGGGAGAATGAAGGGCCTGTCCCACTTGGGCGTCATTTGCGAGTCATTTATGAGACATCCTAAAAATTGGTTGGCGTGTCATAACACACGCATGGCACGTGATGGCGTATGCAGTGACGCGCGGTAGCGTACGGCGCCCCAGGATTTTGGGATGCTCAAAATCCTCGCGTGCCACCTGCGTGACGCGCAAATGACGCCCAAGCGGGACAGGCCCTTGACTGGGCACTGTAAATTATCTGTGATGCAGGTTATTGGCAAGGGGTGGGGAATAGTGGGTGTAGGAGAGAGAATAAGTTGCAGAACTGCAGGGAGATGAGGAGAGGGGCGTGGGATTGATGCTGTTGCGAGCTGGCATAGACCTGATGGATCAAATGGCCTTCTGTGCCAGAATAAGTAGGAATTGGAGAAGAAAGTGCAGAGAGAATCAGAGAGATAATACGATTTGGAAGAATATCTGCAGTGGAGGAATGAAATTGGGAGTAGTGTTTATTTTCCTCAATTCCTTAATCAGAATCAATTCCAAATTGGTTTATTTTTAATTTAACGTAATATGCTGTAAAAAAAAAATCCATCTTTATAGTGTTTAAGTATTATTTTGGGGCACACGTCCTTTGTCAATGCTATTGAATAAGATTATATTGAGCTGGCTCTCTGGTGGAGAATTTTATTTACGAGCAATATCCTGGGCTCCGTAAATAAAACCGCCCAGAATGATCAGGTCAAACATACAGAAGATGTTTAAACTTGATTAGAGTTGCCATAGTAACATTATTCACCAGCACGTTCAGTCAGCTGACTCCTGCTGCAAACAGCTGTCTGCACAAGGGATCTGTGCAACATCCTAGGCTTTTGCATAATCGCCCACCTGCAGAGGTCCAACAGAGTATCGGGACTGTAACCTTTAAAGAGCTAAAATTAGATCAGAAATTTGCTCTTGTGCACGACCCAACTAACAGTCATTCTTTCCCAATTAAGTGTTGACTCCACATCTGAGAGCATTAGGGAGGAGGATAAAAGGGGGAGAATTGGCTCTAATCCACCTGCTTAAAGGATTCAATCTTCAACAGTGGTAAAAATTACTGCTTAGCAGAATATTGAGCTCAATAACACTGGAGATTGTCTCCCATTTCACTTCGCTGACATGGGTAATGATGCTTCAGGATGATGTCACACTTTCCCACAAGGGTTGTTTTCATTCTGTACCTATTCCATGCATTATCAGTGATTCATTGATACTGAACATCTTTCACAAATGCTTTCTACTTTTAATAGTGAGCACCAGGCTATGATGTCAACAGGTAATAATCACTGGTTTGTGACCTCGCAGTGATGGTCTGATCAGGCTTTGACCCACGATTCTCTAACAATGGTAGGCAGTCATATCATGTCAACTACATGTATGTCTTCTTGTCTCATTAAGCAATTGGCAGTTTACAAAATCAGGTCTTTTTCATGGATATTATTCCAAGGCAGGAACATCATTGTGCAACAGACATTCTTTAAATCTGATTTTTTGTGTTGCTGAACATAAACAATGTCATTAAATTGACGTGTATTCCTTTTTCCTTAAGATTGTGAACAGCCAGCCAATGTTGAATAATCCAATGACACTCACTGTTTTGACTCACTGTTGGAGATTATATGGGGGTTTACAGAGGATGTAAGGTTCTTTTCCCAATATTGTGGAGGCACCTTCATTAAGAGGGGAAAATTAAACATAGCTGAGTCCACTAGAATCAGACTGGTAGGGAGAGAAAGAGAGAAGGTCAGAGAACACGTCACTGCAAACCACAGTAGCTAGCACTGACTCGCATCGGACTTTAAGACAATGAGGTTCTCACAACAGCAAAGGTGACGTAACACTACAGGTTCTGTCTGTTTTAATATTGCAAGCTATATTTTGTTGGAGATAAAATCATTTGTGATGCTAGGAATCTCTGTACCATTGCAACTGCCCAGAAGGGGGAAATTATGCTGCTCTTTTTATTTCATCTTCATTGACAGTAATTCCAGATCAAGAAAAGGCTAGGCCAGGCCAACTGTCCTCGCCCCTGTCATCCCATGGGTAATGAGGACTTCCTCTTGCTCAGATGATGATATAATTTAACAGGTGCCAGTGCCACAAAGAATTATGCTTACATCTCTGACAAAATACAGTGTTGGCTATGATAGGACCATACACCAAGCATTAGGTCAACAGGAAGACTACAATGCAGTTCACCTTCTTACCTACTCCCTTCTTGTTGAGGATTGTATCTTATCTGATCCTGATACTGAAGCCACCATGGTGGAATAGTTCTCTCCCTGGATTATGACCAGAGATTTTTTAGAATAGATCCCTCACTTGCAAGTTCCAGGTTGAGGTGTACATGCTGATGACTATAGCATGCTGGTTTTGTGTTGGGTGTGAGCCAGAGGATGATGAAATTATCACCAAGCTCTTTTTATTTTGCAAAGCTCAGATCCATTTTGCATCTCCAGAAAAAGGTGTGTCCATCATTTTGTTTTTTAAACTGGCCATCTCCTGTCATCTCACACTCTGAGCAGTGAAGCCAAAGTCGAAGCACCTTGCCTTCCTAGACGAAGATAGCAGAGCAATATTCAGGTCTGTCACTACTGGGGTTGTGCATGAAGCTCCTGGTCCTGAGTTTGACACCAAGAAGTGGAAGTTGCCTCCATGTGAATTATATCACGGCAAGATCGTGACAGACCAACGACCACATGGGTCTGACGGAGCGAGACTCAAGCCATCGGTAAAAGAGTCCAAATAATTCTGAACAGACTCAACCCATTGTTCAGAAATAATAAGCATTTCATAAATTATGCATGTCATTTCGTGCATTAAGTTGCCAATAGTAAATGAATTGGAAATCTTTACTATTTATATTTAATAATTACCTTTTTATAATTTTAGTCAGGGGAGGCACTGCCTACCTTGCCTACCCTGACGCCACATGCCTGGCACAGACGTATTGGAAAGATTGGCTGAATATAAAGTAGGTACGTCATGATCCAAAAGGATGTTTCCAAGAATGGAAAGGAATCACGGGAACAATGATAATAATATTTCATAGCTCTTCATAGAGGAGGATAGAGCATGATGACAGAGAATGGCGAATATTATCCCCTTGTTCGAAAGAGCGGGTAAGAATAAACCTAGCAATTACATGGCAATTAGTTTAATCTTGGGAGTAGAAAGCTTTTAGAAACATTGATCCAGGACAAGATTAATAATTGCCTGGAGGAAATTAAATTAATTAATCCAATCCAGCATGAATTTGTTCTGGGAAAATCCAATTTAAGCAATTTAATGAAATGTTTTGATGAGGGAACAGAGAGAATTGATGAGGATAACACAATAAATGTTAAGTGCAAGGACCTTCAAAAAGCTTTTGATAAGATGCCATTTATCAGGCTTGTGAGCAAAGTTGGAGCTCAGAGCATGAAAGCAACATTAATGGCATGGATATGAAGTTGACCAAGTATCAGTCAACAGTAGGTTGTGATGAATGGACAAAGATGAATAGTGTCATTAGTGTGCATTTCCATGTTAGTAACCTAGAGTTGCAGGTGCAAGCCACAATTTTATGTTTGTGAATGATACAAAACTTGGTAGCATTGTGAACAGCAAAGAGGATAGTGATGAGTTGCTGCATGAAATAACATGCTGGTGAAACCGGCAGAGGTGGCAGATGAAGCATGGTTAGTAAATTTGACATCAATGTTGTTGGTGTAATGGACAATACGGAAAGTTATTTAAAAACAGGGTCTAGAACAACTGGGAAAGTGGGCCAAGAAAGACAGACGGACAAGGGAAACTCTGACAAGCGAAAAGTGGTGCACTTTGTTTAGCTAAACCAGGGCAAGACTTACACAGGAAATGATGCGTGTTGTAGAATGGGGAGATCTCAGAAAACAAGTACATAGTTCCCCTGAAAGTGGTGAAGAAGGTGTTTTAGCACACTGGTGATTGGTCAGGGCATAGAGTATAAGATAGACACAAAATGCTGGAGTAACTCAGCGGGACAGGCAGCATTGCTAGAGAGAAGGAATAGGTGACGTTTCAGGTTGAAACCCTTCTTCAGAGATGCTGCCTGTCCCGCTGAATTACTCCAGCATTTTGTATCGATCTTCGATGTAAAGCAGTATCTGCAGTTCTTTCCTACAACATTGAGTACAAGAGTTAGGATCACACGTTACAAACTGCACCAGACATTGGACAGACAATTCCGTGAGATACAATTTCCTATGCACAAAACCACGTCGACCATCCCTAATCAATTCATGCCTCAGCTCCCTTTCTCTTTATACAGTTGCTGCCTAACCAGCTGTGCATCTCCGAAATTGCTTTTATTTCTGGTTTCCAGCATCTGCAGGTTTTGCGTTTCGATCAACAACACCGAGCAATGCAGCAATGGGTGGCAGGTGCAGCTCACCATTGAAAATATTTCACATCATCTGCAATGAAAAAAAGGTGTTTGCTCATGTTCACACTAATGAGCTGCCTGCACAGTAACACTCTGGGCAGGATGTCTACAAATTGAAGTTCTGTTGTATCAACAGCAAGAAGCCATATAAAGCCGTGTATAAGGTTAAGGGGAAAAGATTTAATAGGAATCTGAGGAGTAACTTTTCCACACAAAGGGTGGTGGGTGTATGGAAGAAGCTGCCAGAGGAGGTAGTTGAGGCTGGGACTAGCCCAACGTTTAAGAAACAGTTAGACAGGTACATGGATAGGACAGGTTTGGAGGGATATGGACCAAGTGCAGGCAGGTGGGACTAGTGCAGCTGGGAAATGTTGGCCGGTGTGGGCAAGTTGGACCGCAGGGCCTTAAACCGGATAGATTCTTTTTGCAAAAAGACATTCAACTTCCCACTCTACACTCCAGGCAGGCAGAACTCTCCAAAGAGAGGCATGTATTGAAGATTACATTTAATGACTAGAAATGTTTAAAAAAAATAAATGATTGCGACTTTGGAAAATGAACTGTAGAGTTTACTCTGCCCTCTATTGTTATTCCTTCTCGGATTAGTGCTTGAAACATAACAGCAGATTTAGTAATATTACAAAAAATTATGGTGTTGTGCATTGTATCATCACAAACAGTAATTAGCCTGTTAGTCTTACACGATCTACCCTCGCGGCCTCAACTTTATGTTTGCAATTGTAGATGACACAAGGTGGTTTGTGTGAATAGATGCAAGGAATTACGAAAAACACTTGTATGTAAAGTAGCAGGCAAGCATACTACAATTCAATGTAGAGCAGCACATTGGATCCATGGAGATCAAAAAGGAATAACTGCTTCATGGAGAGAGCCCAAGAACTCAAAGGCGAAGAGAGTTAGTATTAGTATAAACGGCTATGAAAAATACCACCAAATACAAAGTGGAGAAATTAAACGGGATCGTGCGGAGCCATGATCCAATGCATCTGAATACATTGGTAAGCTTCGGGCATATGAGAGTACTGTCATATGCAGATCTTTGGAAGAACAAAAAGCATGCTGGGTCACTTGAACTGAGAACACAATTTTGTTTGATAAAAGTAAAAAGGAACATGGATTGGTCATAAGATCATAAGTGATAGGAGCAGAATTAGGCCATTCGACCCATCAAGTCTATCCACCATTCAAGTGTGGCTGATCTATCTCTCCCGCCTAACCCCATTCTCCTGCCTTCTCCAAGTAACCTCAGACACCTGTACAAATCAAGAATCTAAGGTACACAAAAGTGCTGGAGAAACTCAGCGGGTGCAGCAGCATCTATGGAGCGAAGGAGATAGGCAACGTTTCGGGCCAAAACCCTTCTTCAGACTGATGGGGGGTGGGGGGAGGCGGGGAGAAGAAAGGAAAAAGGAGGAGGAGGAGCCCGGGGGCTGAGGGAGAGGTAGGAAGGGGAGGAGACAGCAGGGGTTAACTGAATTGTGAGAATTCAATGTTCATGCCCCCAGGATGCAGACTACCCAAGCGGAATATGAGGTGCTGTTCCTCCAATTTCCGGTGTTGCTCACTCTGGCCATGGAAGAGGCCCAGGACAGAGAGGTCGGATTGGGAATGGGAGGGGGAGTTGAAGTGCTGAGCCACCGGGAGATCAGATTGGTTAATGCGGACCGCATCAAGAATCAAGAATCTATCTATCTCTGCTTCAAAAATATCCATTCTTAGCCTCGACAGCCTTCTGTGGCAAATAATTCCACAGATTCACCACCCTCTGACTAAAGAAATTCATCCTCATCTCCTTCCTAAAGGAATATCGTTTAATTCTGAGGCTATGACCTCTCGTCCTAGGCTCTCGAACTGGTGGAAACATCCTCTCCACATCCATATCAAAGCCTTTCACTATTCAGTAAGTTTCAATGAGGTTCCCCCTCATCCTTCGAAACTCCAGCGAGTACAGGCCCAGTGCCGTCAAAGGCTCATCATAGGTTAACCTACTCATTCCTGGAATCATTCTTGTAAACCTCCTCTGGACGCTCTCCAGAGCCAGCACATCCTTCCTCAGATATGGTGCCCACAATACTCCAAATGTGGCCTGACCAGCGCCTTATAGAGACTCAGCATTACATCCCAGTTTTTGTATTCTAGCCCTCTTGAAATAAATGCTAGCATTGCGTTTGCCAATGGTGATGAGAAATTGGAGTAGACACATGTACATACTGAAATAGTTTTAACGTCTGAACGGTTGCATTCTGTTCCTATTCGGGTGACTGGAAAAAAAACTATCAACATGGTGTGTCGGAGGTGCTACTTAAAGTCAAACATCATTGCAGCCATAATATGAGAGCTTTGTTCACACTTACTCATGATGTTGCCAATATTGATCCGAATGAAGAAACGCAGGGGACCCAAGGCAAAAAAGCACGGCATACTGGAACTAATAGTAAATTGTAAGAAGAGAACTGCTTCCAGATGAAGTGTTCAAAAAATGCAAGGTAAAATTTGGCATAAGAAAGAACAAAGACAATAATATAAGAAGGCAGAAGACTGCAGATGTAGTTGGAGTTCTGAGATTTTGTATAGCCATAGAGGAGGTGAAGAAAGGACAGCAGAAGATGTGCTTATGGCAGTTTGAAAAATGTCAGTCAATAATGCACATTTATCAATAATAAAGCTTTTGAGTTGGTTGAGGAATATAAAGCTTTCTGTTCACAGCTCCAATTTCATTTGGGAAGTTGTAATTTCCATTTGAAGTTATAGTTAAATTAGTGCCTTAGGATATATTTTTTCTTTCAAGCCATTCTATGAAATGCATTTGCTATTTTCTGGATGAAGGAAGTAAGTGAGCTTGGTTCCATGAGTATGATGATTATGAAGTCTCAAGGGATTGGATGCAATTTTAAATATTGCAATGGGCAAATCTTAATAGCTCCGCTTGTGCCTAAAGCTTTCACTTTCATTTGTTCTGCTCTTGCTCCCCCAGCCCTCAGGTGGAACAAGAACAGAGTTCTCCGCATACTCACCTTTCACCCCACCAGCCTCCGCATCCAACACATCATTCTCCGATATTTCTGCCACTTCAACGTGATCACACCACCAGTCACAGCTTCCCATCCCCATCCCTTTCCAGTTTCTGTAGAGGCCTCTCCCTCCACCACTCCTTGGTTCGTTCAGCCATCTCATCGCTGGCTCGGTCCCGAGATCTAGAATTACCTTCCTATGCCTCAACATTTCTTTCCTTTTTCAGGCTGCTCTTTAAAATGCACTATTGTAGCCAGGTTAAAGTCAATTATCCTTATTTGGCTTACTGTCATTCATCGTTCGATTCATCCTCCGAGTAAAATGTGCTATGTAAATCTAAGATATTGTCGATGTTACCAGCAAATACCACAAGAGATGTTTTAAATCTATCTCCACAATATTTCCGACTTCCCACTATGACACAGGAACATTAATCTAGATTATCTGCACAAGATTTTAGAGTCAGGTTTTACCCCGCCTTCAATGCAGATGGCTGAGTACAATCACTGAGCCATACTGATAATCTGTAACGCCAGTTCTCTGATCAATACTGCTGTCTCAGAACACAATCAGTGAATTTGTTCCTGCATCTGTTTAACCACTACATAAAAGCAGGCACTAAAAGCAGATGTAACTCCAACATCATAATACATTAAGGTGTCAATCATCATGATGGTAAAAGAACACAAATATATCCCAGCACTGCCTTCATTTGGTTCTGGAACATATTCCAGTCGATAAACATATTACAAAGAAGAAATTTGCATTCATTTCAAGCTCCCCGATCATCATGAGCCCAAAGGACTCTTCAGCCAATGCATTGTCTCTGGTGTATCGACTCTGCTGTAGTAGCAGAAATATGGCAGCTAATTTGCACAGCGGAAAATAAGTAAATAGGCAGTGTTGGGAATTATTGATTTGAGAATTATGTGCTGACTGATAAAATTTATTTCCTGAAACTTAGACTTCTGCAACAATTGTAATTGAAATCAACTATTTTTGTTACACTCAAAATAAAAATCAACACCTTTATGTTTATAGATGGAACTGCAGATGCTGGTTTAAACTGAAGATAGACACAAAATGCTGGAGTAACTCAGCGAGACAGGCAGCATCTCTGGAGAGAAGGAATGGGTGATGTTTCGGGTCTGATGCAGGGTCTCGACCTAAAACGTCACCCATTCCTTCTCTCCAGAGATGCTGCCTGTCTCGCTTAGTTACTCCAGCATTTTGTGTCGAACCTCTATGTTTAAATAGGATTAGGACATTGAAAAATTAATTTCTGCCTGGTAGTGCTAAATTAACAATCTAGATGTCAGTGTGTCATCTTCTGCCTCTACAACACACTGACAGAACTATATAGTGCATTCATTGCTGCAATTTGAAAATGAATTTTAAGCACAGAACTTTTACATCCACCTGAATAGATGGACAGAGCATTGGTAATGTAACCCATGGTAAGGGCAGGATGTCTATGAAACCCTCCACTCTGTCTGTATTGCTTTGAGGCATCACCTTTGATTACACATTGCTCAAATTCCTGGAATAAACTTTGAACCAATGACCTTCTGAATGTCTGGCAGATGTTTTGTCAATGGAGCGACTTGACAGGAAGTATTTTAGACACGGTGACTATTTTAGATTATTTTCTATGGATCACTGCACATGAAATTGAAATTGAAATTAGATTTTTAGGTTGCGGAGTCAGTGATGGGAAATTATCAATTTAGAATTGTTATTAATAGAATGAAGAGTGAATTCAGGAGATGTTTGTTTTTGTCTGTGGACTATGTTAGACAATAAAATATTGACAACTGAAGTGATTAATGTATTTTTATTAAGGAAAAATTGGAGAGTTGTTTGAAGCAGAGCAGTAATCTGGGTAGAGAGTGGGGTAGTGCGATTGTAATCATGTATAGTCTTTTAGACTTTAGAGATACAGTGCAGAAACAGGTCCTTCGTCCCATCGATTCCACGTCGACATACTTAGCATTTTGTTTCCCAAACCAATTAACCAACAGACCTGTACATTTTGGGAGGAAACTAGCGCACCCGGGGAAAACCCACGCAGGTTGTGGGGAGAACGTACAAACTCCGTACAGGCAGCACTCTAGTCAGGATTGAACCCGGTTCTCTGGCGCTGTAAGGCAGCAACTTTTCTTTGATGGGATGGCACTCAACAAAAAGAGTTTCACTGTACACATGACAATAATAAACTAAACTAAACACTAGCCAGGCAGTCCGATTCTCTGCTCCAACATTCTGTGGTCCGAAATGACAATAAAGCAAACATATCAGATTGGTGGAGGGGGAGGCTAATGCTGCATATCTGGGTTTCTGGAGCTACTTTCCAACATGCTGCCGTCAATGGCAAAGTAAGCAGAACTGCCACCTCACAGCTCAAGCAGCCTGAGCTTAGTCTTGATCTTTGGTGTTGTCTGCGTGGACTATGTGCATTTACCCCATGACAGCATGGGTTTCTTATGAGTACATTGGTTTCCTCTCACACCCCAGGTACGTTTTGGGTTGGTATGTTCATTGACCGCAGTAAATTGCCTTGAGTAGGTTGGTGAGTAGAATCTGGGGTGGTACAATAGGTTACAGGGACATTTAATGCAGGAATGGGTCTGCTCTGTTTGTCGGCATGGACTAGATGGGCAGAGATATTCCCCTTCAGTGTCATATGGAAAGCTGTTATATTAAACTGAGTATTTGTGCAGCTGTCACAAACAGAAGATGACCACGAGGTGTAACTGGACAACAGGGAGCAGTCAAATTTGCACCAGCTAATCTAAATGCACTTTTTATAATAAGTAATATGTCAAATTATTATAATGGGACATACAACCTGGCAAACAGGAGTCGTGCAAGTTTGCAACCTTGATGCATAGAACAAGCAGGGAATTAAACCGTGTGCTCTCATCAAAGAGGAAGCTAAAATGGATGTCAGCAGTTTTGTTATGCAAATGACAATGCAGAGAGAAAAATGTGGTACACAGTGATAAATAAATAAATACAAGCAAACAAGCACACAGTGGGCTGGTGCATTCAATCTATTCTGTGACATCAAACCTAATTGAACAAGCCCAAAGGAAGAGTCAATGCGTTCTATATTTAGTTTGAGCAGAATTTCGATTAGAATTCATTTCCTGCAACTTAAAATTCTTCATTGACCCATAATAGAAATCTTGTTTCTCTATGATCCTCAAAATAAAAATCAATCTGTTATTTCTTAAAATACCATTAACCACTGCAACTGCTTCCCTTAGTGCCCAAACCTGTTCGTGAAATGTTGGAAAAATCCATTGAATTGCAGTGGGCAACAATATCATCTCAAGCTGGAAAGAGTGCAGAGAAGATTTACAAGGATGTTGCCAGGTCTGAGCTATAAGGAGAGGTTAATTAGACTGGGACTCTATCCCTTGAAGAGGATGAGGGGTGATCTTATAGAGGCGTATAAAATCATGAGAGGAATAGATCGGGTAGATGCACAGAGCCTCCTGCGCAGATTAGCTGAATTGAGGACCAGAGGGTATAGGTTTAAGGTGAAGGGGAAAGGATTTAATAGGAATACGAGGGGTAATCTTTTCATACAAAGGGTGGTGGGTGTATGGAACAACATGCCAGAGGAGGTAGTCGAGGTTGGGACTATCCCAACGCTTAAGAAACAGTTAGACAGATACATGGACACAACAGGTTTGGAGGGATGTGCACCAAATGTGGGCAGGTGGGATTAGTGTAGCTGGGACATGTTGGCCGGTGTGGGCAAGTTGGGCCTGTTTCCACGCTGCATTACTCTATGACTCTCTCTCAGCTTGAACAAGAGTGCGATTCAGATGTACGAGTAAGCCAGACTTTATCCTTTCTATAAACTACTCTCCATGCTCTTATTGAAGACACCCAAAGATCACCATTTCTTACACTGCAAGTAAAAATTAAGTAAGTAAGTAAGTTTATTGGCCAAGTATTCACATACAAGGAATTTGCCTTGGTGCTCCGCCCACAAGTAACAACATGACATACAGTGACAGTTACGAATGACTCAGAAAACACTAAACATGAATAATAATCAAACATTAATGATAAAACACCATTGATCAAGCATGTGAACCAACAAAATACCAGATCAAAGGGAGGCTACAGATTTTTGGCTGTTGAGTAGAGCAACTACTCGTGGATAAAAACTGTTTTTATGTCTGGCTGTGGCAGCTTTGACAGTCCGGAGTCGCCTTCCAGAGGGAAGTGATTCAAAGAGTTTGTGGCCAGGGTAAGAGGGGTCAGAGATGATCTTGCCCGCTTGCTTCCTGGCCCTTGCAGTGTACAGTTCATCAATGGAGGGAAGGTTGCAGCCAATAATCTTCTCTGCTGATCGGACGATTCGCTGCAGCCTCCAGGTGTCGTGCTTGGTGGCTGTGCCAAACCAGACCATGATGGAGAAGGTGGAATTAAATAATGGAATTAATGGAATTCTGTGTTCAATTTTTATTACATATGCATCCTTTTTTTTCACCTGGATGATGGTTGAAGCCTGGAATACACTATCTCAATAGGTTGGGGAGACAGGTCCACTCACAATATTTATGAACTATCAAAACCGATCATTTGAATCACCAAGGCATAGAAACATACCAGGCTACAAAGCATGCAGTTGAAAATGGAATTTGTATAGATGAGTACTTGATGGGCAACTTTAGCGTGTGCTTAAGGTTCTGCTTCTGACTCTATAGCTTGTGGGCGGCACAGTGGAGCAGCGGTAGAGTTTACAGCGCTTGCAGTGCCTGAGACCTGGGTTCGATCCCAACTACAGGTGCTGTCTGTACGGAATTTGTACATTCTCCCCGTGAACGCATGGGTTTTATCCGAAAGCTTCGGTTTCCTCCCACAATTCAAAGACATGCAGGAATGTAGGTTAATTGGCTTGGTGTATGTGTAAATTGTTCCTAGTGTGTTTAGGATAGTGTCAATGTGCGGGGATCGCTGGTCGGTGCGGACCCGGTGGGCTGAAGGGCCTGTTTCCGCTCTGTATCTCTAAAAACTAAAAAACTAAAACTCTATTCTTGTTTATTTTCTTCAAGGATGTTTCTTCAATAATATTTTTAGATAGAGAATGAAATTTTAAAATTATGCAAGGTACTAGTGCAGCTTGGAATAATCTCTGAGATGAAAGTATGATTTATATTACTTTATATATTTATACAATATCTTTTATGACCTTGTGCTTCCATGGCCATGTATAGTAAAAATATCTCATGTCAATTTAACCTGCCAACTTGTATCTGTTGTATGTACTCTTAAAGTACCTGACGATATGTTATCTCGTTAAAAGAGCAAAATAAGCCTGTTTTCTTGTTTGTTGGTATGGACTTTACAACATAAGAGGTTATTCAGCACATGTTTATAAGGGCATCTTTTAGAATTACACACTTGATCCTGAACATGAGGCACACAGCCTTGATTGCAAGAAAGGTGATGATCACAAACTACATCAAAAATTTGTTGTAACCTAATGGCACCCATGAACCAAACAACCCCATTCAACATATCGTCACTAGTTAGAACATCAAGTTTAATAATGGGGTAGAGAAATGATATCAGACAATAGTAGGTCAGAAGACAGTGTTTTTTTCAATTTGCAGTGAAGAGGAACATTTTGCTGGCCTTCTTTCCTGTCTTGATGACAAAGCTCAATTTTAAATAAACACGGCATTTGTTGCCTGTATGTAATATTGGAGAGAAGTTATATTAAGGGTAAATATCAATACATTCTAAAAAGCCTGAGGCAGAGCAGCACCATCTGCTGCTGAAGTAAGGGACAGAGGGTAAGGTGGAGACTTATGAAGTGTGGCTACAGGACAAGTCTCTTCATCTGGCTGTGTCGGAAGGAAATGCAGAAGCTGGTTTAAACCAAAGATAGACACAAAAAGCTGGAGTAACTCAGCAGGACAGGCAGCATCTTGGGAGAAAAGGAATGGGTGACGTTTATTTAAATTTCTATTTGATGTGCAGCGATGCATAGAAAATAGTTTCAGTGTCTAAAATAGTTCCTGTTCAGTCGCTCCATTGACAAAACTTCTGCCAGACATTCAGAAGGGCATAGGTTCAAAGCTTATTCCAGGAACTTGACCAATGTGTAATCAAAGGTGATGCCTCAAAGCAATACAGAGTGGAGGGTTTCATAGAAATACTTCCCTTACCAAGTCAAGTCAAAAGAGTTTATTGTCATGCATCCCAGATAGGACAATGAAATTCTTGCTTGCTACAGCTCAACAGAATATTGTATGCAAAAATACAGAACGGTTCAGTATACACATAAATAAGCAGATAAAGTGCAATAGGCTGTTCAGAGTCTGTTTGTAGGCGAGTTTAATAGCCTGATGGCTGTGGGGAAGCAGCTGTTCCTGAACCTGGATGTAACAGATTTCAGGCTCCTGTACCTTCTGCCCGATGGTAGCGGAGAGATGAGTGTGTGGCCAGGATGGTGTGGGTCCTTGATGATGTTGGCAGCCTTTTTGAGGCAGCGACTGCGATAGATCCCTTCGATGGTGGGGAGGTCAGAGCCGATGATGGACTGGGCAGTGGTCACAACTTTCTGCAGCCTTTTCCGCTCCTGGACGCTCAGGTTGCCGAACCAAACCACAATGCAACTGGTCAGCATGCTCTGTAACCATGGGTTACATTACCAAAGCTCTTGTCAATCTATTCAGGTGGATGTAAAAGCTCTCTGCTTAAAATTCATTTTCAAATTGCAGCACTGAATGCACTATACAGTTCTGACACAAGTTGGAGAGGCAGAATATGACACACGCTGATATCTAGATTGTTGATTTTGCACTACCAGGCAGGGATTAATTTCTCAACCAGCTCATCATATTTAAACATAGGGGTTCGACACAAAACACTGGAGTAACTCAGCCTGACAGGCAGCATCTCCGGTGAGAAGGAATGGGTGACGTTTTGGGTCGAGACCCTGCATCAGACCCGAAACGTCACCAATTCCTTCTCTCCAGAAATAATGCCTGTCCCGCTGAGTTACTCCAGCTTTTTGTGTCTATCTTCCTCTGGCTGTTCTCCTGTGGGAATACTGTGCAGCCTCTCACATATTCTGAGCCAGCCTAAAACATAGCAAAATGTCAGATGATAGATGGACCTGTTGGCTGCTGGACTGCAGAAACCGTAAACACAGGCAGAAGGGAATTGCACTGCACAGTTACCCGACTCCCATTGCTTTCAATCGAGGGGAAATATTAAAAGTATATTTCCTATTAATTTAAATGATTCCTGTGTACACAGCATGTTTGAGCGGTCACAGCATGATTATTGGCATCACTCAAGGCTCGCTTGAGCTGATTAAAGGCAAACTTCATCTCTAAAAGAGAAGGGATATTATGGCTGCAGTAGGTTGGTGGCAGGCATGATGTTGATCATTCTAAGCTGGGAGGTGACTGCATTGGGTTTACAGACTGCAGGAAGTGCAGGAAACCATCTCCTCCCAATCACCCCTCTGCCTCCACAACACTGCAACTCAACTCTTACGTATTTTTTCCACAGAGAGCTGAGAACCTCTACATGACCAACTGGTGGTTTACGACCAAGGCAGTGAATAAATAGAAACACCATTAAGGGCCTGTCCCACTTGTGCGACCTAATTCGCGAGTTCTGGCAAGTTTGCCCTCGACTTATACTCGCAGCATGGTCGACACAAGGTCGTAAGAGGTCTTCGTAACTCTCCTTCATGCTCGAGTGTGGTCTTCGCGTACTCGAGGCCTCAGCTAGGTCGCGGTGTTTTTTTCAATATGTTAAAAAATGCCCGCGAGTAAAAAAAGGTTGCCATGGAAAAAATCAATGCTTTTTTTACTCATAGGTTTAGTCGTAGTAGGTCGCCATGTTAGTCGTAGGTAATCGAGGGTAGACGAAGGTAGTCGTAGATAGTCTTCATCATTGTCAAAGGGAAGTCAAAGGAGATCAAAGGAGGTCGTCTTCACTCTCCACTATTCAGTGTCCGATTTTCCCGGTTAGTCGTAGCTAGTCTTAGCTAGTCGAAGCTAGTCTTCAACATAGTCGAAGGAGGTTGAAGGAGGTCTTCTACATAGTCGAAGGAGGTCTTCAACACAGGCCCTTATGAAGCTTTTCAAAAAGGGGGGTGGCATGACAGGATTTGCAGAACCAGGGTTGGTTTACAGGGCAAGGCCAACGAATGCCCTTGCATTAGTAGTAGTGGTAAATGGCAATATACATTCAGGAGCACCTGTTCCGTTGTTTTGCACAATCCGCAAGCATTGCCACTTTCATTTTACTGCACATCATATATGTATATGTGACAAATAGACTTGACTTACCTTGACTTGACGACTTGACGACAAGTGATTTCCTGTTGTTCACAAACAAGGCACAAGGTAGGCAAAAGACGCCATCCACATGATCGCTATATACAAGCCAGGGATATGCTCGAAACCAGTCAGGGTTAAATATTCGCCAGCATCCATTCTTATACAAGGCACCATATTTGTATGTTGGACCCAGTTTAAAGTGATTCTGTATGAGGTACAGCTTCTGAGAGGTTGGCAATAGCTTTAGCAGCTTCTTCATTGGTTGTGGTAGAATTAAGGAGAACTAGACCAAGTGCAGACCCGTTGGGTCTGTTCGCCCAACGTGCGGTTGCGGGGGGGGGGGGCGGCATGTGGTGTCACACACATTAACCACCGCCACACACTAACTACCCCCCCGCACATGCGCTAACTACCCCCCTTGTCAATATATTAATATGATTAATTTGCTCCTATTACCCCATAACCGCCCTATCTACTGATTCATAGCCCCCAACTCGCAGGCGCGTCTAGAGAGGGAGGGGGGGGGGTAGAGAGTGAGGGCAAAGAGAGAAGGGGGGGAGAGGGAGGGAGGGAGGGATGGGGAGGAACAGGGAGAGAGAGGGAGGGAGGGGGGGAACAGGGAGAGGGAGGGAGGGGGGGGAACAGGGAGAGAGAGGGAGAGGGGGGTGAACGGGGAGAGGGAGAGGGGGGGAATGGGGAGAGGGAGGAGAGGGGGAACAGGAGAGGGAGAGGGAGAGGGAGAAGGAGAGGGAGAGGGAGAGGTGGGGGAGAGAGAGGGAGAGGTGGGGGGGAGAGAGAGAGAGGTGGGGGAGAGAGAGAGGTGGAGGAGAGAGAGAGAGGTGGGGGAGAGAGAGAGGTGGAGGAGAGAGAGGTGGGGGAGAGAGAGAGAGAGGAGGGGGAGAGAGAGAGGAGGGGAGAGAGAGGGGTAGAGAGAGAGAGAGGAGGGGGGGAGAGAGAGAGGAGGGGGAGAGAGAGAGGAGGGGGAGAGAGAGGGGGGAGAGAGGGGGAGAGAGAGAGAGAGAGGAGGGGGAGAGAGAGAGAGAGAGAGGAGGGGGAGAGAGAGAGAGAGAGAGAGAGAGGAGGGGGAGAGAGAGAGAGAGAGAGAGGAGGGTGAGAGAGAGAGAGAGGAGGGGGAGAGAGAGAGAGAGGAGGGGAGAGAGAGAGAGAGGATGGGGAGAGAGAGAGAGGAGGGGGAGAGAGAGAGAGGAGGGGGAGAGAGAGAGGTGGGGGTGAGAGAGAGAGAGAGGTGGGGGAGGGAGAGAGAGAGAGAGGAGGGGGGAGAGAGAGGGGGGTGGGTCACAAGGTTTTATCAAAGGACTTGCGAGCGGCACGACTGGCAACGTGTTGGGTTTGCAGCGGGAGGGAGGGAGGGAGGGAGGGGCAGCCATGTTCTACCATCGGGCGGGGGATACGGAAAGGATTCAGAAGCCGGTGGCCTCCGGTGACCAGCTGTAACCTGCTGTGACCTCTAGATCTGCAAAACGCTCGTTCTTTCTGCGCATTTATACGGGGGGAGGGGGGGGGTGGAGCGGACGGATGGACGTGGGAGTCCAGCTGCAGGAAGCATGGCGCGAGCGTACTTGAGCGGGGGGCGGGGCCAGGAGCCAGGTGGGCCTCGATTGGTGGGCATGTGGGTCAGTAAAACACCGAGTCCAGCACTGGATCAACTAAAGGGCCTGTCCCACTGCGGGGACCTAATTTGCGAGTTTAGAAGCGTTTGCACTCGACTCAAACTTGCAGCATGGTCGACACATGGTCCTAGGAGGTCTATGTAACTCTCCTTCATGCTCAAGAGAAGTTCGAGCAAGAATTTCATTGTCCTATCTAATACACATGACAATAAACTCTCTTGAATCTTGATTAGATTATAGCCATTGACAGTTCCCAAACCCAATCACAAAATTCACCATTACATTGTTTCTACAGAAAGTTCGAGCAGGAGGACAGTTTACAAAAGAATAGAAACATTTCTCCAGGTAGTATAAACAATTTGAACAAGGCTTCACACTTCACAAGATAACAGCACAAACACTCTGCAACACAATTAACAGTACTTTACAACACCCCCCTATCTGACCAAACCTAATCATGCATATGCAACACCTCTTAGCTCTTCTACAAAACCCTCATACATATAAACAAAAGGAGAGACATTTGGACCTCGCCTTATCCTCAACTTCCATCTAGGGTCCAGACTCCTTGGAGCGTGACTCACAGCTTGCAACCTTCCACAGAAAGTGGACAAACAGGCTTTGCAAATACAGAGATTCTCCATTTTGTGACATATTTTATTTGGCCAATATTATCATTAACAGGATTTAAGACATGACATGTATTCAAAAAATATTTTACTGATAGGCTGCATATATTGTAAGAATTCATGATATAGAATCATAAAACGTTTGGTTTTTACTGCACCAAGGAGATCTTCCAACTCCATCTTCAGCCTAGCTTCCACAGCAGCAACATCATCAACGGACTGCTGCATTACTGCAGACAGATCCATGATGACCATGAAAACATGCAGATTTTTGTAATATTCAAATTATATTAAAAAATATGCTGCAAAAAGAGACAAACTTTGGAATTCATATTTTTCAGTATTGTTATCAAGGCAAAGAAAGCAGTTCCAATTGTTTGATATTATTTGATATTATTCATGAGGAACAAATATAATAGCTCTAAAACCTACCTCAATTTTACAATCTCATTAAAGATATTCTCCCTTCCCTTCCCCTCTCTCTCTCCCCCTCCCCCATCCCCCTCTTTCTGGCGGGGAGGGCGAAGATGAATGTGGCGTGGGCCCAGCGGGGGGGGGAGATGAATGTGGCGTGGTCCAGCGGGGGGTGGCGTGGGCCATCGGGGGTCGGCGGGGGTGGCGTGGGCGGAAGATGTCTTGGGCCCCGGCAACGGGGGGAGACGAGGGCAGCGGGCCCCGCCGCAGCGGCGTCTGGTGTTGGGGTTACAGCCGCTCCTGCCCGGCGATGGGAGGACGGTCTCCTGGTCGCCTGAATGTCCGTTGGCGAGGCTCCGACGCCGCAGATGGAATCGCTGGACCGGGCGGGCGGGCAGGCAGACACCGCACACCGCACCCCCCCCCCCCGACGCCGCGGATGGAAACGCTGGACCGGGCGGGCAGACGCCACGCCGCCCGGCACCGCACCCCCCCCCCCCACTACTTACCTGGAGTAGATGACACGAGGCATCGAGCTCAATGGGTGAAGCACAAATGGCAGTCTGATCCCGCCCGGGCCCACGCGCGGGGAGACGCCGTCATTTTGCGTCGCTTCCCCAACTGCGCAGGCGCGGAAGGGCGCATTTCTTTCACCCCCAATGGCCGGAACCAGAATTTCGGGCAATTTCCCACAAAGTGGAAATGCTGATTGTGCTCCGATTAAAAATAAATAATTCTGGGGATTTTTTCTTACTCTGGGGAAAATAAGGGGTGCGCGGTCGCACATGTGAATTTTTTTAACTCTTCTAAACTCACCAATTAGGTCGCCCAAGTGGGACAGCCCCTTTATATGACTGAACACAGCAGAGGTATTGATGCGATCTAGCGCTAAAACAGGCAGGATCTGTATGTCTCCTGTGCCAAGAGAGGGGCAGGAATGTTGCAAGTGCTGTATCTCTGTATATTTCTTGAAACGTAAAGGCTCTGTCTCACGGTGTTGGGGTCATTGGCGTCGCCGGAAGAGGGGACTGCACGGCAACCGCGAGAGCGCCGCACAGATGCTGCGCGGGGGCCGAGTGATCTCCGTACGGCTGGTTCCACGAGCTTGTGGCGTCAGGTGATGACGACATCGCGCAACGCGACGTGCTACACGATGACGTCATTTCGGATCGCGGGGCTGTGGCGGCGGTAGTGCTGATCGCGGCGCTGTGGCGGCGGCTGTGGCAGTGCCCGTGCCGCACACGTGCCTCACTGGCAGCTGCTGTGGCGGTGAAAGTTGCCGTGACGGCGCTCGTGCCGCACTGGCGGCGGCTGTGGCGGTGCCTGTGCCGCACTCGTGCCTCACTGGCGGCGGCTGTGCGGTAGGAACAGATTTTTAGACATTGTTGGTTTTTTGTGAGCACCGTGCGGTGTTGGGACCAACACCGCACGGCCCCGGCGGTGTGCGTTGGACCGAACCCGCGGTCTCTGGCGGTCCACGAGCGTTAGAAACTTCCTGTTTCACCACCAATGACCGCAAATCCGTGAGACAGGCCTTTTAGGGAGGCCTGTCAGCCTGTAAGTCTACGCTGACTTACAGAGCAGTCCCTAATAGTCTTCGCCCTATTCAAACCTATTCTCTGCACATTCTCTCAATTCTATCACTCACCTACACATCAGGGACAATTTTAAAGGGACAATTGACCTACATATCTTTGGCATATGAAATGTAACCTGAGCACTGCAGGGTTTTGAAGAAAGCTTATCAACCTGAAACTTGTTTCTCTCTCTACGGATACTGCGCGATTTGCTAAGTGCACTTGCATTTGATAATTTGTATTGTCAACAACTTTAAATGTCTCAGTCAAGTCCCTTTTAATCATCTTACCTGAAGAGGATGCAAGAATCCTGCTTACCTACAGGATTGTTGAAGTAAAATATGATTGATAATTGATCATAGTTTATTCAGATCTCTGAAACATGCTTAATTCTTTGTTGGAAAAATGTCTATTTAAAATCTAAGTTAACCCAAGGGATAGATTGGTCATTAGTTCCTGACTAAAACTAAAAGTGTGCAGTTGTTGAAAGAGAACAGAATTTCACAGTTTTCCACTTTTTAAACTAGCCTCCTCATAAGGGAGAGTGATATTCCTAGCACTGGTAGCCAGAAAAAAACGTAATGCCTGCTCTAATATAATGCCTGCTCTTACTTCAAGACATCTTAACCACCTCACTGTTAATCATGGACAGCTGAAGCACACAGTCATTGTGGCAATGGAAGTAAATGCACTTGTGAGTCAATGTATTCATGGTAGGGATCCACATACAGCAACCCCTCTATAATTGCAGGAATAGCAGTACTCAAACCACTTGCAGCAAAGGTTCCACAACAACAGCGAGATAACTGACCAGGTAATCTGGATTTTTACTCACCAAGCGCAGTGATAATGCTATGGTCACATAGAATGGAGATGGTTTGGGTAATTATGCTGCTAATTGAGGCAGGTGACCACAGCGCTACAAGTGTCCGAATTTATGCACATAATTTAGATGTACCTATGCTCCATCCACTGCATTTTCTTGTAGAAATGAATCTGCATTTATTGGGAGAAGTAGGTGCTTTATATTCCTACTGCTCTTTAAATAGAGTCATTTGCATAAAAATGACTATGTTAAAACTGAACATTAATCACACTCCCTTTCCCTTCTCTAATATATTGGCTGCCACCGTTTTATCCTTACACTGTTTTTATTTTGATGATGTTGTTTGACATTAGAACATAGGAAGACGTATAGCCATTATTGTTATGCAGCAAGAACATACAATTGCTAACCACAAGCTCCCACACAGAGCAAGGAGCTAATGACTGCTTAATCCACCTTACGAATGTTGCCAAAGAATAAATCCGGTGAGGTTATATAACTCCCTGTTGTCCTCTAAACAAGATCTCTTATAACCACACACCTGGGCAAATGGTTAAATGCCGTATTTGAAAGATGGTAAGTGCAAAGGTACCACATACGCTGAGCAATGCGCTGAGATGTCAGCCAAAGCACTGTACTCATGTGATTGGGTAGCACTTGGACCCGCATCCTTTTGAGTTGGTGATAGAGCCGTTGATGAGCTAATGGGCCTGTCCCACGTGGCGATTTTTTAGGCAACTGCCGGCGACTGTCATAGTCATAGCAGGTCACCCATAAACCGACGACAACCTACGTCATCCTGGCGACAACCTACGTCAGCACCTACGTCAGGAGAAGTCAAGCTATGCTTATTGGCGTCAAACGCAATGTCCCCGAAAATGTTTCAACATGTTGAAAATTTAGCAGTGACCATAAAGACGCTACGACTTTTTGCTTTTTGAGGAGACTACTCCCGGCGACCATCGATGAACACGTGGCGACAAACTAGTCGCCTGTAGCTGCCTACAAAATCGCCTAAGTGGGACAGGCCCATGGTTGAGGAAGAAAGCAGTGCATAGATAGTTATTTTCACCACCTCGACAGGGAAATCAAAAGAAAAACATGAAATGTTATGCCAAAATGTTTTAAATAGTTTTGTCTGTATTTTTATGTGACTAAATTTGTCAAAGAGCTGCTCGCTCCACACAAACTCAGTACTTACACGAGGCCCAACTCTGCAGAGAGCATATGATGGTGCCAGGCAACTAGACTAATGCATTGGACAAGCTTGCATGTACACATGGAAATGGAAAGACATTGAATATCACCCATAACAAAGCAGAATGTATGTGGGCTACCTTCATGGAATACTTACAGATTCAAAGATGAAAATAATTATTGGCAGATCTTCAAAGACATTAGCATCTAAAAATAGTCTGTGTATTAAGATTGACAATTAAATTATTACAAGATCAAATGCAATTTTTGATCGGATCAGATATCACTGACAGATAAAGGGTAATTCTTTAAGATAGATACCAAAATAAATGTTATAACTAAAGTCATACTTACAGCATAGCCCACCAGTTAGTGCTGCCAATCATTTAATCACAATGATGATGAAGGAAACTGTTTTGCACAGTTTATACAATCGTGACCATAGGGTTATAATTGATAGGAGGTGAATGAGGCCATTTGGCCCATCAAGTCTACTCCGCCATTCAATCATGGCTGATCTATCTCTCCCTCCTAACCCCATTCTCCTGCCTTCTACCCATAACCCCCGACACCCGTACTAATCAAGAATCTATCCATCTCTGCCGTACAAATATCAATTTGACACCAGTGGTGCCATTTTGAGGTATTTTGCTCCACTTTTAATCATGCAAAGCCTATCAAACATTGTGCAGGAAAAATAAACCCATGTCAGTGGTTCTCAAAGGGGCTGCCAACTGCTTACAAAATGGTTGCTAAATACTGTTCACTAGCTGGAAGAGTCTCGGTGAATATTGAGTGTGCAACTGCTATGCTTGGTTAGCTCACAGTAAGTGCAAACCATGACTTTGGTCTGAATTTGCAACACTGGTAACTGAGTGAGTGTTAGATGAACTGACTGAAGGTTAAAAATAGGCTGTAATTGTTACAAGGAGATTGATGGGGGTAAGGTGCATTCAATGGTGGCTGGAACTGCTAGTGCAGGTGTAAGAATTGATCGCTGAAAATGCATTCCGTCCTTTGACTTTGTAAGGTCATTGAATTTTAGTTGTTCTGCTTCTGGATCATTATAGCCGAACTTTGGAAGTGAAGTTAAACCAATGTCTCCACCATTGACAGATAGTGCCATTGACTGATGATAAATTTCAGCAAGAGCACTTCAAACCATAGCATATCATCTAAATGTAACCTCTATTCAGTTCAATATGTTACTTTTCAATAAAAGTGAGTGATAGATATGTTCAGCATCAACGTACAAATAATTTTCTGATAACATTTGATAAAATGTTGATAATAGAGATTAATGTGACACATTTTATTAAATATTAGAAAATAATATTGCAATCTGTAATTTCTAGGCTAATAGTCTGTAATTTGATGTCAAAGATTTCAAATCCCAACAGACTATTGATGCCTTTAATCACTACATTATTTGCACAAGGAGTAATGTGATTAATCACCAATTAATCTGACTTGACAGGTTTTATTAACGAACTAGCTGCCATACGCGATGTTGCTCGAGATATTATGCTGGGAATCATGAAGCTTGCATTTATTTCCATGCAGTCGGGTTTTATAACATTCCTTGTAAATGAAATAAAACCTAACTTAAATATGTAGTTATTACACAAATATTATAATGAGGGGGGTTAGTGTTATGTAGTTTATCTAAAGTAACCAATAAAACATACAGACTGAAAATAAATGTGTATTCTAAATATTGCATTTAATCTAGTTCCCTTTAAGTATGTATTTATCTATTCATAATGTATACATTTATTTGGTTTCAATGTTGAAGTGCTTCAGATTAGACTAAATTTCATTCTTTTGAAAAATGTACAGATTCTTTTTTTATCTCTGTAGCAACCAATATATAGCTAACAATGGGAAAAGCATTGAGTAGAATGGTCCCGACCCAAAACATCACCTATGCATGTTCTGCAGAGATGCTGCCTGACCCGCTGAGTTAAGGGCCTGTCCCACTTGCATGCGATTGCATGCGTTTGCCGCGACCAACCAGAAGCGGAGGTCACGCGAAGTTCGCGCTAAGTTCGCGCGAGACGTCATTTACGTCATGCTTACAAATCAGCTGGGCATAAATAAATCTAAAGTAAATAAGTTTGAAATATAATGTTTATGAGAATATCCAGCTGTTATTCAAGTGCTGAATGCTCTTGATTTGATGACCACAGGTGATATCAACAATAGATTTTTGCCATTCAGTTCACCATGATAGAACTGATACACTTGATCTAGTTAAATGATACACAAGAACAACTTAAGCTCACATTTTAAGATGAATCATCTGCCTGCCGGGAGAAGAGGGAATGACTGGGGTGAAAGATATGGAATTGCTGCTCTTATTTATGATTTCTGTGTCAGAAAATAAGGGGAGAATAAAATGTATTAGTGGAGGTTAGTGTGAATGGCTGGATTCAGACTCGAAAGACCAAAGGGCTTGTTTCTGTGCTGCTTGACTTTATGCCTATGACAAAAGATAAAGCAAATTACATTAATTTAGTACTGCCCATTCTGCACCTCCAGCAGTGATGAATATATTATGCGCTTTCTTTCTTAATTTTCTAAAATAAATCAAGGCTCCAATCATATCTGTCTTTATTAGATTAAAGACTGGATAGACTCGGCTTGTACTCGCTAGAATTTAGAAGATTGAGGGAGGATCTTATAGAAACGTACAAAATTCTTAAGGGGCTGGACAGGCTAGATGCAGGAAGATTGTTCCCGATGTTGGGGAAGTCCAGAACACGGGGTCACAGTTTAAGGATAAGGGGGGAGTCTTTTAGGACCGAGATGAGGAAATCATTTTTTACACAGAGAGTGGTGAATCTGTGGAATTCTCTGCCACAGAAGGTAGTTGAGGCCAGTTCATTGGCTATATTTAAGAGGGAGATAGATGTGGCCCTTGTGGCTAAAGAGATCAGGGGGTATGGAGAGAAGGCAGGTACAGGATACTGAGTTGGATGATCAGCCATGATCATATTGAATGGCGGTGCAGGCTCGAAGGGCCGAATGGCCTACTCCTGCACCTATTTTCTATGTTTCTATGTTTCTAACCCTCTCCACTGAAGCCTAGTTCTCCCTTCCTCTAGAGCCTGACTACTCCATTCCACATTGAAAGGACCTCACTCTTTACCTTGGGTTCAGTTTTGGTTGGATGTGTATTCATTCAGGTTCACCTCGAGTCATGCTGGCCTGGATCAGTACTTTAGACAGGTCAGGATAATTGGCCTGGTACAATGACATGTGTTCTCTTTTCTTGATTACCAGCAACATATACACAGCATTGCAAGTCCTCCTCTGGAAACATCATCCTTTCAAATCAGCTGGGCAGGAGGCGGGCCGACTGAATTTGGGCGTCGCACGGCGTCGGGCGGTGACGTCATCACGCAACGCCACGCGCTAGGCGTATGCCGTCAAGACGCTGCATACAACATCAAGACGCTGCGTACGACTGCAATGCACCTGCGTGCGTACGCGGGCCGACAGGCCGTTGGCGCGCAAAGATTTTGGTCACTGCAAGAATTTCGGAGCCCCGCGCGATGTCGGGATCAGCCCCGCACAACTCCATACCCCTCCGCGCTTCTAAGTGGGACCGGCCCCGCGCGGCCATACGATGCCCGTACGCCTCAAGCGACCACGAGGTCGCGTAATTTGCGAGCCAAGGTCGCTTAAGTGGGACAGGCCCTTTACTCTAGCACTATTTATCTTTTGTAAACCAGTTTCTGCAGTTCTTTGTCTAAATGCATGGAGTGTTGAGATTCAGGCCAACAGCTTTTGGTTATTCTCCTTTCGCCTTGTGAATAGCAAAACTAAAGTTGAACAGAGAATGGATGTCAGCTTGAATTAAAAATGTACGGATAACTGCTATCTGTGGGATGAAGACATTTTCCTCAACTGTATTACCAATCATTTTTGTCATCTCAATTACATGAACTGATAATTTTGTAGTATTGGTGGATCCAAATTCCCATGTAGCATGATTGGAGCACCACCTTTTAGTGGTTTAGTTGGTGGTGTAGTGTTCAAGAGCCTAATGGTTGCTGGGAAGAAGCTGTTCCTGAACCTAGAGATCATGAATTTCATACTTCTATATTTTAATCCTGGTGGCATGAGTGAAATCAGAGTTTGGCCAGGATGGTGTGGATCCTTGGTGATGCTGGCTGGCTTTTTGACGGAGCAACTCCCACACATATCATCCGTTCATTTCTCCTAAGTACCATCTATATCTCTTGTTTCCCTTTCCCCTGACCCTCATTCTGAAGAAGTGTCTCAACCTGAAATGTCTCCTATTCCTTTTCTTCAGAGATGCTGCCTGACCCGCTGAGTTACTTCAGCCTTTTGTGTCTGCCCTCCAACACTTTGTGTTTTGCTCAGATTCCAACATCTGCAGTCTCATGTGCCCTTTCTTTCTTTGAGTACATATTCTTAGTCAATGTGTAGTATTAAATGTACTAATCACAGTACAATTACAATAGGTTTGGCAACTAATTAAGTGAAGCAGGCATCTAATTTTGGATTCAAATGCTTCAGTTATGAAAAGATAGAAAATTAAATGAAGTGGGAAGCAGCAACACTTACAAGAGATAGTAGCTAGTGGAATCCGAAAACCAGTTACCAATTTAATGAACGATGAGTGGCCTTAAGATAATCGGTGTGCTCTTGATGAACTGACAGAAAATGATAACATAGAAGTCTCTGCACTGATTGTTTGTAACAGAAATGAATATATTTCCCATAACAATGAGGAGAGAGAACTCTTGACATAGTTGATGAAAGGTTTTAAAGATTCAAAAAGTGACCGAAAGTAACCAGCACGATGGCTAGGTATTAGTAATCCCAAAAAAATTTGTACCAGGATTATCGTCCAAATCGGAGCGAAGAAGTTATGATGACATCTTTACCAGACTGAGCCAAGTCAAACACTTACACATATTGCTCAATATATTTAGTTAGACAATAACAAAATAAGCCTACACTTCCAGCACTAGGAGTAAAGTTAATGCGAAAAATAATGAACCAGTAAATGATCTGACAGCCATCAATATTCAAAAACTTTTTCATGAACTCAACAATTGGTGAAAGTTCTGAGATACCACCTGGGCTGCCAAGTGGTTTCAGCCTTTGCAGTGCTCTTATTTGTAAGTGAATGGTAGAATCTGGAGAAGTTGATGGAAACAATATAAAAGGGATTAGTATAGACTGATGCTGATGGATGCCATCGCCTCAAATGGTAAAGTGGTCTGTTTTTCAAAGAGTCATACAACACAGAAACAAGCCCTTTGGCCCAACGCATCCCTGCCAACCACGAATCCCATATAAACTATTCCCATTTTCCCGAATTCAACCTACATCACTCTAAAACGTTCCTATGCATGTATACATCCAAATATGTTTTATTAGTTTTGAACTCAGATCCCTGAGATAAGAAAAGTGGTCTGACTCACCATATTAATCAGCACATTAGTCACAATGGATCCATAAACAGTATAACTGTTAGAATTATATTATTTCTGACGCAATTCAAATAAAGTTTTGACGTCCTTGGGCAGAAATTTGTTTTGAGTAGAGAGGAAATAACCAGCATCATATCAGTTGGCCCATATATACTATGATTAGCGTCTTCAGTGAATCTGAACACTGGCTGAGCAAACTATGTAGAAGCAGGCTCACAGGATACTGTCTGCCTTGGGCTACCTTCCATGAGGAATTACTACCTAAGGCAGCTGGTGCAACAGTAACACAAGTTTTCTCATATTCAGTTTAATTATTCATGTGTGTATATATTTATGCAATGGTATATGGACACACTGATCTGTTCATTATTCGTGCCTACTGTGTTCTGGTGTGCTAAGGCAAAGCAAGAATTTCATTGTTCTATCGGGGACACATGACAATAAAACTCTCTTGAACTCTTGAGGAGAGAAGTTGGTCAATGGTGTCCAGTCATCTATCTGCCAGGGGAGATGGGGGAAGAGTATTAGAAGTCAGGGGAGCGTTCTGCTCCACCTAATGGCCATGCTGTTTGAGGTAAGCTCACCTCTGCATTCTGATTTAAGAATGTTGTAAAGGAGGGACAAGCAGTTCAGTGTGAGCAGAACGATACAGTCTATAAACATTTGGAAAAGTTAGTCTAAATAACAAAGCAAGAATAAAACTTTCGGTCACATTATGAATCCTTCATGAATCAGCTAATTGTAGCATTTTACAAAATTGGAATAATTTAGAATTGTCATGATGCAGATGTGAGCAAGCGATTTAACTGAGAGCCCTGTAGAATTTTCACTGTTATAAATAGGAATAGAGGTGAGGTTGCTGTCCAAGCCACAGATTTTGCAACAACATAATCGCCAACCTGCACCAAGGGGCTTAATTTAGCAGAACTAAGAAATGAAAACATCTGCTTTAGGTCTTTAGTAAGCAGATGTTGCTCTTGGTGTAAAGTTCATTTGAAATAATTGCGAAATGCTGCAAACTACTGGTTAAATTTACATCAAAATGTTCTCCTTCTAGTTCTGATTTGACATCTATAGGCAGGGAAGGGGGTAAAGATTTATTTTCTCAGAGAAAACTCCTGAGACCAGTCAGCACTGGCAGAAAATGGGAAATTGGAGGAACAATTTCCAAACACAAGTATGCAAGTTTTGGTGACTTCTTCGGAATTGGCTGTGAGCTGTTCTCTCAGAGCCCCGATGGGGATATTGAAACAAGGGAAAAGGAAAAGTCATGGAGTCCTACAGCATGAAAACAAGCCATTCACCCCTGGAGTCCTCACTGTCCATTGTATCCTTTAGCAATAATCCCAGTTGTGTTCTCACCACATTCCCTGCAACTTCTGCTGTGTTCTACCATTCACCTACACTCTGGAAGCAATTTACAGTGGCTAATTAATCTACCAATCTGCATGCCAGGTGTCAACGTTGTTTAATAGTCATATGTACCAGCAATGGAACAATGAAATTCCTGCTTGCTACAGTGTTACAGGCCCATTATCAAAATAACACACAAATAAATGTACAATAATCAGTAATACAATAAATTAATAATCAATAATACTTGTTAACCAGACGATAATAGTGCAAAACCGAAGTATGTAATGTAACCAAACAAAGTCCATATTAGATTGTAAATGCTGAGATAGGATTAGATAGGATTCAAAAGACATAGTAGAAGTAGGCCATTCGGCCCATCAAGTCTGCTCTGCCATTCAATCATGGCTGATCTTTCTTTCCCCCTCAACGCCATTCTACTGCCTTCTCCCTGTAACCTTTGACACCCTTACCAGTCAAGAAGGTTATCTTTAGTGTTGAGCAGAGTTCAAGAGACTAATAATCGCTGGGAAGAAGCTATTCTTAAAGCTGCAGGTCACAAGTCTCAGGCTCTTATACCTTCATACTGATTGTCTTTGGTAAGTGTGAGTAAACCTGAGCCCCAAGAGGTAATGGACATGGTCATGGGGAGAATGCACAAACTCTTAGTAGAAAACTGAATAATTAAACTAAAGTGCAAATAAACAGGTTATTGGCTATTAATGTTCAGAGTTTTGTCCGAGCTGAGTTTAATAGCCTGATGGCTGTGGGGAAGTAGCTGTTCTTGAACCTGGTCGTTGCAGGCTTCAGTCTCCTGTACCTTCTACCTGAGGGTAGTGGGGAGATGAGTGTATGGCCCGGATGGTGTGGGTCCTTGATGATGCTGCCAGCCTTTTTGAGGCAGCGACTGTGATAGATCCCCTCGATGGAAGGGAGGTCAGAGCCGATGATGGACTGGGCAGTGTTTACCACTTTTTGTAGTCTTTTCCGCTCCAGGGCGCTCAAGTTTCCGAACCAAGCCACGATGCAACCAGTCAGCATGCTCTCCACTGTGCACCTGTAGAAGTTAGAGAGAGTCCTCCTTGACATACCGACTCTCCGTAATCTTCTCAGGAAGTAGAGGCGCTGATGTGCTTACTTTATGATTGCATCAGTGTTCTCGGACCAGGAAAGATCTTCAGAGATATGCATGCCCAGGAATTTGAAGCTCTTGACCCTTTCCACCATCGACCCGTTGATATAAACGGGACTGTGGGTCCCCATCCGCTCCCTTCCAAAGTCCACAATCAGTTCCTTGGTTTTGCTGGTGTTGAGGGCCAGGTTATTGTGCTGGCACCATTTGGTCAGTCGGTCGATCTCACTTCTGTACTCTGACTCGTCCCCATCAGTGATACGTCCCACAACAGTGGTATCGTCAGTGAACTTGATGATGGAGTTCGCACTATGACCGGCTACGCAGTCATGAGTATAGAGTGAGTAAAGCAGAGGGCTGAGCACGCAGCCTTGAGGTGCTCCCGTGCTGATTGTTATTGAGGCTGACACATTTTCACCAATACAAACAGACTGTGGTCTGTGAATGAGGAAGTCGAGGATCCAATTGCAGAGGGATGCGCAGAGACCCAGTTCTGCGAGTTTGGTAACCAGCTTGGAGGGGATGATTGTATTAAATGCCGAGCTGTAATCAATGAATAACAGCCTGACATATGAGTTTTTGTTGTCCAAGTTGTCCAGAGCGGAGTGGAGAGCCAGCGAGATCACATCCACCGTTGATTTGTTGTGGTGGTAAGCGAACTGCAGTGGGTCCAGGTTTTTCTCGAGGTTGGAGCTGATTTGAGCCATGATCAACCTCTCAAAGCACTTCATCACCACAATTGCCTTGTAGGAGGTGATTGCATTCAAGCCCCGCCACAGCTGCTGGACATATGTCTCATCCTCCAGTTTGGAGCAGAAGTCCCTTTTGGCCTTTTTCATGGACTTACCAAGGTCGTATCTGGACTTCCAATACAATGATCTCAGGGAAGACTGAAGCTTCATCTGTGGGATGCAGTACAGGTCCAAGCTTTCAATAACACAATGAAGTCCACCTTGGGGGTTCCCATGACCCATCTTCAAGACTAACTACTCCCAGTGCCTCTTCAAGTCATATGGTCAAAATGATCCCTCTTATTATCCTCCCCAGAGGTGAATTCTCAAATTTGTTTCATTCTTGCAGTTACACAATGTGTGGCAGTCAGAGAGTCAAAACGCACAGACACTGGTCACCCATCAGTCATTCCAACAGTTTCTGAATGTCTATTTAATGTATTGCATTCTAGTATTCCTCACGCACAAATAATAACCTGAAATGTACAAACACTTAGGTTCCAGTGTTATGCGGAACAACTTATGAGACAAAGAAACATTTCAAACAACATTTAAAAAACATTTGAACATGCACATGGATAGGAAGGAAAAAAGACCCAAGTGCTGGAATAAGTCAGCAAGAATGGATAGACTCTTGGGAGGCATGGATGAGCACGGTCAAAGGCCCTATTTCTGTGCTGGAGGATCCTAAAGTGGAGAACTTTGTTCTGCATTCTGTATCTTTTCCACCTCTTATATTTGGGTTTGGCTTGCTTGATTGTCAGGTTGTATTGTCTTTCTGCTGACTGGTTAGCACGCAACAAAAAGCTCTTCACTGTACTCCGGTACATGTGACAATAAAACTAAACTGAGAATGCAAAACAAAACCTCTCACTGTGCCTTGGTACACATGATAATAATATACTTAAACCTAAATGACTTTAAAATTCTGCTTTCCACAGATAACAGAAAATAGGCCTGATCTGGAATATGTAAAGATGACAGTTAATAGTGTGTGGTTTGCACTGACCATAAATAATTAGTCATTAAGCCTAATGGTAATGAAAGGTGTTTTATTTTGCCCTTCGCATCAGTAAGGTGTTTTTTTCCTTCAAGGTTTACAACAACTAAATGCACTGTGGGTGGAAATTTCCACACATCATTTATTCTATCCACTGTGATACCTACAGTGTGGGTTCTAAGTACTTAGTATTTCTGGCTTTCAGATGTAAAATGAAATTCAATGTGGAATAGAAAAGTAACTTATTTTAGGAACTGTGAATAATATAGAGCTCAGGGAGACTATGTTACAACCTTTATTATAGAAGATAGAGGGTAGCGGTGAAGGGATGTTTTAGTTATAGAGTGTTACAACATAACTACTCAACTATGCCCAACTAAGTTGCTTATCTGAGCTGGGCCCACTTGTTCGGTTTGTTCACATCCCTTTATACCTTTCTTATCTATGTCCCTGTCTAAATATATTTTGTAATTGTACCTATCTTCAGCACTTCCTCTGACAGCTTGATCTACATAGCCACCACCCTCTGCTTGAAAAAATTGCCCCTCAGCTCACCCTTAAAATATTCCCCTTTAGTTTTAGATTCCTCTACTCAGGGAAAAATACAGTGATCATTTACATTATCTATGCCCTTCATGATTTCATAACGTCACCCCTCAGCCTCCCACAATCCATGGGAAAAAGCCGCAGCCTATCCAGTCTCTCTTTATAACTCAAATCCTCGTCCTGAGAACTTTCATGTGAATCTTTTCTGCACTCTTTCCTTCTGAATAACATTCTTCCTATTGCTTTCGACCAGAACCGCACATAATACTCCTGATATAACCTCACTGACGTTTTGTACAGTCGCATCATGATATCCCAACATTTGTACTCCATGTTCTGACCAACGAAGGCAAGTGTGCCAAATGCCTTCTTCACCACCCTGTCTACCTGTGTCACTAATTTCAGGAACGTAGGTCTCTCTATCTCCAGTCTAACTTTCTCCTGGGCCCTGACATTAACTGTGCAAGTCCTACACTGGTTTAACTTACCAAAATGAAATGATTTACACTTATCATAGTTACATTCCATCTGTCCACCACGCAATGGATCTACATCACATTTTAATTTTAAATAACCTTCTTCGCTGCCCACTATATCACCAATTTAGGTGTTATCCACAAACTAACCAATGATGCCGACTGCATTCTCATCCAAATCGTTAATATCAACGATAAACAAAAGCAGACCCAGCATGGATCCCTGCACCACTGCAGGGTTGGATGGAGAATAGAGCCCTCACCTGTGTCTCCTCTCCGGCCCCCTTCACCCTCCCCCAGATGGAACAAGGCACACCTTTCACCACACCAGACTCTGCTTTCAACACATCATTCTCCAACATTTCCACCACTTTTAATGTGATTCCAACACCACTCACATCTTCCCATCTCCATCCCTCTCGAAGGTGTAGACCACTCATTCTGCAACCCACCCAACCTGCCCGAGGTACTCCCTCCTTTGGCCGCAGGAGATACAAGACCTATTCCTACAGCTCCTTTCTCACTTCCATCCAGAGTTCCCAACAGCACATCCACGTGAGACAGAGGTTCACATGTACCTCTTCTAACCTCATCTTTTGCATTCAGTGCACCCAATATGACTCCTTTACATTGGCGAGACCAAGTGTTGTCTATGCGGCCACTTCGCCAAACACTTGTAGTCTTACTGAAGCCTGCTCGAGCTCACGGTTGCTAACCGATTTAACTACCCTTCCCATTCAAACATTTGTGTCCTGGGCCTCCTCCATCGCCAGAATGAGACCACATGCAAACTGGTCGAACACCACTTCATATCGGACTTGCGTAGCTTACATTCCAAAAGATGCGAACATTGAAATCTCTAATTTCAAGTCATATCCCCCTTACCCCACCCCACTTTTCCGTAACGCCCCCGCCCCACACTTCTCGACCATCTCCCATCACCCTGCTTCTTTCCACTCCTCAAAACATTCATCTCCCATTCCAGAGTCCAACTTTTCCCTTTTATCCTCTCCCTGTCCCCTCATGTCATCTCCTTCCACTCATGTGTCTCCTTCTGGCTTAACATTTTACTGCTCATATTTCCTTTTCGGACACTCTTTTGTTTTCATTTTATCTCTAGCCTTTGTAATTTTCCCCACTTGTCTACCCAATCACTGCCTCTCACCAGTACTATTTGCCAGGCTTTGCCCCACCCCACCTCTCTTTTCCAGCTTTTTGCTCCCTACTCCATCAGTCTGAAGAAAGGTCTTGACCGATACATCACCTGTCCGTTATTTCCACAGATGCTGCCTGACCCTCTGAATTCCTCCAGCACTTTGATTTTTGCTCAAGATTCTAGCTGCAGTTTCCTGTGTTTCCAACATTTTGCAAGTTCCTCTCTAGTGACCAGAGGTGTTCCACAGGGACTAGAACTCGAGCCCTGTTCGTTAGTTTGTGATAAAAATAAATGATTTGGACAAAAATGTAGGTGAATTGATTGGTAAGTTTGAAGATGACACAAAGAATGGAAGAGCAGTGGATCATGAGGAAGGTTGGAAAAGGATGCAGCAGTCTGAAGAAGACTTGACCAGAAACATCACCTCCTTTTCTCCAGAGATGCTGAGTTACTCCAGCATTTTGTGTCTATCTTCAGAAAAATATAGATCAGTTGGAAATGTGGACAGAGAAATGGCAGATGGAGTTTAGTCTGAATAATTGTGAGGCAGTTTTTTTTCGTTTAGTTTAGAGATACAGCGCGGAAACAGGCTCTTCAGCCCACCGGGTCCGCGCTGACCAGCGATCCCAGCACATTAACACGCTCCTACACACACTAGGGACAATTTACACACACACACCAAGCCAATTAACCTACATACCTGTACATCTTTGGAATATGGGAGGAAACCGAAGATCTCGGAGAAAACCCACGAGGTCGTGGGGAGAACGTACAAACTCCGTACAGACAGCACCAGCAACCGTAGCAAGGATCGAACCCGGGTATTCGGCACTGCGAGCGCCGTAAGGCAGCAACTCTACCACTGCGCCACCGTGGCCGCATACAATTGTGTGGATTGTACTTTGAGAGGTCAAATGTGAGAGGATATTGTGCAGTAAATAAGCACAGGTGTACGTACAGAGGGATCTTGTGATGCAACTCCACAGCTCCTTGAAAGTGGCAACAGAAGTAGATGGGAAGCTAAAGAAGGAGTCTCAATCTTGATCAGTTATTACTTGCATTAATCAGTTGTGGTGATAAGTATCAATGTTGAGAAGTTATGTTGCATTTGCGTAAAACTTTGCTTCGCCCTAATGTGGAGTATTGTGCGCAGTTCTGGTTGCCGTATGACAGGAAGGATGTGGTGGCTTTGGAGAGGGTGCAAAAGAAGTTCACCAGGATATTGCTAGGATGAGTGCGTGTTGGATACAAAGAGATGTCAGACACACTTGGACTGTTTTTTCTGGAACATCAGAAGCTGAGAGGCGACCTAAAATAATGAGGGGCACAGATAGAGTAGATAGTTAAACTTTTTCCCAGGAATGGAAATGAGAAAAAGAGGCCTTAGATTTAGGGGGAAGTTGAAAGGATTTTGTCAATCAAGATTTGTTTAACACAAGGAATTGTAGTTCCAAATGAGGCACTGCCCCATGATTTTGGACTACTGCTTCACTATAATAGGCTTCAGTAACAGTTCATTTCATACAGGTTATGTTCATGATTTAATTCCTCTCAATTTCTGCAACGTCTCAACTTTAAAAACATAGAAACATAGAAAAATAGGAGCCAGCACTGCCAGTCAATATGATCATAGCTGATCATTTTAAATCAGTACCCCGTTCCTGCTTCCCCCCCCCCCCATATCCCTTAATTCCTTTTACCCTAAGAGCTAAATCTAACTCTTACATCCCTGCTCGTTTCTAATTCTGATATCTCATTACGGTGAAATGTACGATATTCTTGTTAAAAAAAGTGTTCCTTTCATAAATCCATTCTGATTCTGCTCAAACACACTGTGTTGCTAAGCATTGAGGGGTATTAGGATCACCAAGACTCTGCCAATTCAGTGCTTCCTGCCCATCAAACTACCAATTATCAATAATCAATGATCATTAACTATCAATAAACTATTGGATCATTTCCAGCAGCAGTTCATGTGTGATATGGGTACACATGGTGGAAGTGTATTGCTTCAGGCTTGCAGAAAGTCACTATCCACAAAGAGGAATGGCACACTCATCTACAAGCAGGAGGAGGAGTGAAGAGACTGGAAATTGGCAGCATTTACCAAGAAGGTCTGGAAGGGATGCAATGGTCTTTGTCCAAGTTCATCCCAAGCATAACACTGAACTGTGCGCCATGGGTTGTTCCCAGAAAATGCATTGACAATAACATTAACTGCTGTTGGAAGATCACCATCTTGGTGTAAGGTGATCTGTGGTCTACCTGAAATTTGCCGGTCTTCCAGAGTAATTGATGATGATCTGATATAATGTAAATCATGTACTGACGTAGAATGATTATTTATTTGCAAATTGATGAATAAAACATTACTTAAAGAAAATCCATTGGCTCATTCTGAAATGTTTTGTCCTCAAGGCTCCAGCATTGTTCCAAGACATGGATGTTTTGGATGCTCGAGTTACTATTTCTCCAAAAGTGCACTGCATTGAGGAGAAAGCATCCAGACAGCCATTCTTTCAATATTCCTGTTGGAGACGGCCTCTGGCTGGGAGCCTGTAGACTACCCTTATTAATCCATGCCACTTTATAATCTCCACTACACACATGTGCATACCCCCCTTTACATGGTATTACGGTACTACACAGCTTTACACTAGCAAGGTCAGTCGGCTCTCTGTCTCTCTCCGTCTCTCTCCGTCTCTATAGGAGGGAGAGATAGATCAGGGCCAAATGGCCTAATTGCACTCCTATTACTTATGACATGGATGTTTGTGTTACTATTTCTCCAACAGGGAACTGCACTGAGGGGGAAAGGTCACCTAAAGCAGAATAACTTTAGACAGAGAAATTGGACACTGAATTTCATCAAAAATGGATGCTTAGTGTTTCATTTCAAAGGCATTGACATTTGAGTGTATCACCATCCCTACTACTTGTGTGCACTTGCCAATCTTGTTTATCAGTTAATTTTCTGATTTCATTCAGTTGTGTAACCCAATAAAGAAGTTTTAAAGTCCATACATTTTCCCACATGGCCTTGCATGGATAAGTAGATAGATTGCCATAAACTAAAGAAGGCCACGAAAAATCAACAATGCAGAGTGGAAAAATAGGTAGTAAAACCAGGTTGGTTTGCTTCTCCATTTCACTATCAGTCACTATGGCAATTCAATAGCTTTCATGGTTATTTTGTTTGACGTCAACCCGTAAACCATTGTCAGCCTTTAATAAAGCAATACGTTCTAAGGTTCAGCACAATAAAATAGACAAAATAAGGACCGAGCTGCAGAAGGGTATGTAACTATGTAAGTTTTAAGGCGAAAGAGGTGAAGGGCAGAGAAATGAGGGGGGAATAAATCCCAGGGTTTGGACATAGCCACCGGTAGTGGAGGATAGTGCGGGTGGGGCGTGGTGAGAGAGAGTAGGGATGCAAAGGGACTTCCACAATAAACTCAATTCCCCAAGTTTCAGACTGTTGATCCAGCACTATAACAACTATCCACTATTGTCAATTTAATACAATATAAATTCGAACACAGATATGATACAGAGAAATAACATTCTGTAAACTGTAGATGTGTTTTCAATACCCACACCACCCCAATCAACAACTGGAAACTGTTATTGTTTTTTTGGAGAGGTGCCAAAAACTCTTGGTGAGTGATTTACATCGACATTGTAACCACATTTATTAGATCCATTGTCTGGACACTGATAATTTGCAGGAAATGTTGCTCAGTTTGTTTCTACAGAACAGCAATATCACAGCTGAAGGTGCAACTGCTCCAAGGTTAAATTTCTAATTTTTTTTCCAGAATGTCAAGAGCCAGTGGGAGTCTCAAAAATATGGGTAAAATCCCTTGGGCGTTTGACAAACATATTCGTACATCTGCAGAATAACAGTTAAAATATTATGTGCCCTCACTATCAGTTGTAAAACTAAAATGCAAAAGCAGATCATTTGGAAGAAGGCTTTTGATAAGTATTGTGCAGTCACACATATAAACATTTTGGTGCATTAGCAGTTTGTACAATGGCAATTGTAAATTGGGGTTGGTACATCAGAGCCTCAGACGTGGATAATTGAAGTGTTGGAAACATAGAAAATAGGTGCAGGAGTAGGCCATTCGGCCCTTCGAGCCAGCACCGCCATTCAATGTGATCATGGCTGATCATCCAAAATCAGTACCCCGTTCCTGCTTTTTCCCCCATATCCCTCGATTCCTTTAGCCCTCTGAGCTAAATCCAACTCCCTTAAACATCCAGTGAATTGGCCTCCACTGCCTTCTGTGGCAGAGAATTCCACAGATTCACAACTCTCTGGGTGAAAAAGTTTTCCCTCGTCTCACTCCTAAATAGCCTACCCCTTATTCTTACACTGTGACCCCTGGTTCTGGACTCCCCCAATATCGGGAATATTTTTCCTGCATCTAGCCTGTCCACTCCTTTAAGAATTTTATATGTTTCTATAAGGTCTCCTCATCCTTCTAAATTCCAGTGAATATAAGCCCAGTCGATCCATTCTTTCATCAGATGTTAGTCCCGCCACCCCGGGAATTAACCTGGTGAACCTACGCTGCACTCCCTCAATAGTAATAATGTCCTTCTTCAAATTAGGAAACCAAAACTGCACACAGTACTCCAGGTGCGGTCTCACCAGGGCCCTGAAAAACTGCAGTAGGACCTCGTCAGTGTTGGAAAGAAGTTGGTGTCGTGTGGTGATGGATGTCTGAAGCAAAAATGTATGCAGCGTACATGAATATATGTATATTTAACAGTTGAGTGCACCATGTGGTTTGACTTTTAATACATTATTATACCAGCCTCTGTAGTGAATTGGGAGTTTATTTGTTGCTAGTTTCACAGCTGTATTTTGCGCTAAGCTGGAGCATCAACATCCATGAGTAATCTGCTTACCTGACTGTCGTACTAGTACAGCACTGTGTTGGGAATGACAACGTTAAACCAATTTGCCTGCAATGCTTCAAAAGGAGTATTGCATGGGGAATTATGACATCCTGTGTAACCCTGATGTGGAAATTGCACCTGGGCACAATGGTACCCAGACTTATCAATTTAAACAAAACAAAAAACTGGAAATGGTTGTTACTGTGCCCAACTCTGAACAACACTGCTTTCCGTAAAGCTGATAAAACAATGTTATGCAATTGAATTTTTAAGCAACACATTTTTATATTTAAACACCTCCAGGACAATTGGGTTGGAGTGAGCTACAAAGCTGCAGCATAATGGATGGGTTTACATAATATCATAAACTAACAGCAATGCTGGAGTGGTTATTAATGTTATTCATCCATTGAGGCAGTGATATAATCTGCAAATAAAAATGTGACAGTTATTTCTTATAGAGCAGCAGTTCAAACCTCATGATACAAAAATACTTCAGTTAAATTGGTGTAATTCTGTCAAGAAGCCTGTCTATCAGTAGCAGAAAGGAATGACATGAAACCTCTTCTTTTCTTTCCCACTCAAATTATTCCATTGAGGTAAAATTGCAAATAAACAAATAAAATCCACCAATGTTTGCTAATTGGCAGTAAAACTGTGTCGGCAGATAACTTGCATAAAGATATGTTATCAAATTTGCAGAGTAACATGTTGGATTGTGTTGCAAATATCTAATTTATCTTAGATTTGTGTGCTTCATTCTGCACTTTCAAATTTCCACCCATATTATCCCCATCACCAAGCCCCAAGGTCCATTCCATTCATTTAACCTTGATCCAAGTATCGTTATACATTATCTTTAACCCACAATTTGGGTCACTTTTCCTACAATCCTAAATAGACACACCACAGGGAAGGGGGAAAATAGCTCTTCTGCCAATAATCATTCAAAAATATTTAACAAGGTCATAGGCATGTTGCCTTAGCATGCCCTTTTCTCTGTTTTACCCTCTAGGAGCTTGAAACCTCATATGCCTACACTCTACACTTTGATTCCCCACTGGTATCAGACTCCAAAACCCATCACCACTTCTGCTATTTTGCTTTGGTCACTGTATTTATTGTTTTATTTATTATTACGGTACGTTCACTGTTTACTCTACGAGCAACTCTCCGTGAACAAGGAATTTCATTGCAACCTGGTATATATAATAATGCAGTAATCTAAATGTGCTTGCATGTTTGCCCTATTAAATTAAGGATAAAGTCCATGCTTCTACAAAATCTGGCAAATTTAAGAAACTGCATCCACTCTCTTCTTAAGTAACTCAATATCATTCTGTTGCCTACTTATATACTCCTACAAAGGACGTTAGGATGTTTTATTTCTCTAGAGGCGCTATACGAATTACCTGATTTTATCCAAGTCGCCTATGGGTATCCAAAACTTTATTTTACTTTAATTATTAATCAGCTATGAAAATGCTATCCATTTATTTCCCATCTCAGATGAACTAGTTGCAACCCAACATTATGCTTTGAAACCGACTTAACACAAAGGTTAAAAATGTCTCTTTCATTCACGTTCCTCAGCTTTCAGTTCAACAAAATTGCAAAACTGCCCATGTATTCCACACCGAGTCTTGTTCATCCATTGTTCAACTGTTCTCAAGAGCCACGAGCCAAGAGTGTTGAATTAACATATGTACCAGCAATGGAATAATGATTTTTTTTATTTGCTGCAATTTAACAAGCCCATTAACACAATTAAGTATATAATAGGCAATAGTACAATAAATTAATATCAGTGATATCAGCTAACCATAATAGTACAACCAAAAACACAGTCCATGGACGATCATAGTTACTGAGGTTAGTGTTGTTCAGTGTTCAAGAGCCTGACGGTTGCTGGGAAGAAATTGTTCAAGAGATTCAAGATTCAAGAGACATTTATTGTCACATGCACCAATTGGTACAGTGAAATGTGTGGTCACCATACAGCCACACAAATAAAAAATAACACAACATACGATAGTCTTTAACATAAACATCCCCACAAAGCGTTCCCCACAAAGTTTCCCACTGTGAGGGAAGGCACCAAATTTAAGTCAACCTCCTCTTTGATGTTCCTTGATATTCCTTGATATTCACCCATGGTCGGGGCCTCCTGAGCCCCCCGCAGTCGCCGCTACGGGCGACCCGATGTTCAGGCCCTCTCGCCGGGATGATGGAACTCCGACGTCGGAACGGAAGAACATCCTCAGCGGCTTGGACACCCGAATCGGCCACTTCCTACCAGAGTCCGCAGCTCCCGAAGTCCACAGGCCGAGCTGGGCAGAGATTCAACACTGGCGGCCCTTGGCAAAGGGTCCCAGGACTCCGCAATGTTGGTTAGCGCCGCCTGCGGCTGGGAGCTCCGCAGACCACAGCTCCGTGATGTCGATGCAGCAGGCCCAACACTCTGGAGCTTCAAAAGGCGATCCAGGTAAGGCATCACCCGCTCCGCGATGCATCCAGCGCTGCGCCGCCGCTGCTGAAGCTCCGGACCGGTCCCGGCAGGAAAGACCACGCCAATCCAGTTGGTAAGCCGCGAGGAGGGGGGGGGGGGGCGAGGACGCGACTCGGAGAATAGTCGCATCCTCGCCAGGAAGTGACTGAGAAATGGTTTCCCCTTACCCTACCCCCCTCCCCCACATAAAATACTGAAAAATACTCCAACACATACTTTTTAAACTAAAAATAACAAAAAGATGGAAAAACAGACAGACTGCAGGCAGAGGCTGCCATCATGCTGCGCCCCTAATGGTGGAACCTGGTGGTCAGTTTTCAGGCTGCTGTACCTTCTTCCCTGTAGTAGTAGCAAAATGAGAGCATGTCTAGGGTGGTGTGGGTTTGTAATGATATTTGTAGATGGTTTATGCATGCAACCAATAATATAGCTACCTCAGTACCACTAACCACGCCTTAGTTATCAAGTATAAGAACTCTATCTCCCGTGTGCTCCTCTCTTGGTTCCAGCATGATGATAGACTGGGTGCAGTCAGTGCTGGAAAGTGTTTAACCTGTCTTATTATTAAACGTTAAGTAAAGCTACAAGTGAGTCCGACTCAGCTCCTTTACATGGTGTTAGCAAGTTTAAACGCGCGCCTCCTGTATATCGGGGTTTTTTTCTTTACAAGTGTTGCTTTATCGGAGTTTTGTGACTTTTGGCCATGGCATCCTCGTGCCGCAAACCCTCGCCCCTGGTCTTTGCTGCTGACATAGCTGAACGCTGGGCGACTTTTGAAATGGACCACTCATTACATCAATATCGTGCATCGCAACGATCCCGATATTGTTAAAGCTTCTCTCCTACTGAACCTTGCGGGTCCAGATGCCATGAGGAGAGCGCGAGCCTTTGCCTATGATCCCGAGGTCCGGGATGGGAACGACCTGATTCAGGTACCTGCGGAGTCTGCAAACGACCCAGTATGTCTATTGCGAAAATTTGCCGAAATTTGCGACTTCCCCTCTAACCGTATTTTAGAGCGAGCAAAGTTTTTCACGAGAAAGCAACAGCCCGACGAACCTGTTGAATGCTTTATTGCGGATCTGCGTTATCTCGCGCAGCGATGCCGCTTTGAAAACGTGACTGACCAGCTCACCAGGGACATTTTAGTGACAGGTATGCTGGATCAGAAACTGCGATCCGAGCTACTGAGGAGGCCGGATCTTACCCTGACAGACGCAATGCATGCATGCAGGTTGGCTGAAGTCGTTGACCCGTTGTTCGGACAAAGGGGCACTGATGGCCGATCGGTCAATTTAACTGGTATCAACAGACCATGTCCCAAAATAGATAACGCTAGACCCGCGCCGCGGGCAGGTTATGGCCCCGGAGGACGGGTGGTTAAAAGGTGCCCTAATTGTAAATATATACATTCAATGCAATCGCAGTGTCCGGCTTATGGTAAAGCATGTAATTTCTGCAAGAGATTGAATCACTTCTCGGCGGTTTGCCGTTCTCGTGGGAACCTGCCACCTGTTCCTAGACAAGTATTAAACAACCTAGCACAAGTTGATAGCGATTTTGGTTCCCAGTCCTCACTCGACACTGCCCACGACTCTGAGGCAATTAGTTCTCAAGGAGATGCTAGTATATTTACACTCCTACACGCACCTGCTCGCCTCCCCGATCCATCGGTCCTCGTTACCGTCAACAACTGTCCGTTCACAGCTAAACTCGACACGGGGGCGAAAGTCGATGTTATGTCAACAAACTTGTTCCGAAAGATTAGACACAATGAACCACTGACTTCAGACCGTTCGACCTTACGTGCCTATGGGGGCGAGGTACTGAAACCTGTGGGTAAGGCTTCTTTTAATTGTGTGCTGCAGAAGTCATCGCAGCCCCTCATGTTTTATGTTCTGGATTCTGATTGTGTGACTCTGTTGGGCAACCAGGCGTGCCAAGACCTGGGACTAGTGTCCTTCGATCGTACTGTCCACGAAATACGGTTGCCAATGGATCCGTTATCCGAATACCCGGACCTGTTTGATGATGAACTGGGCAAACTGCCCCTTGTCTACAAGATTGTCACCGACCCCAAAGTGGTGCCAGTGGTCCGTGCACCACACAGAGTATCCCTCGCTTTAAAGGATAAAGTGGAAGCGATGCTGAAGAGCATGGTTACAATGGGGGTGCTGGAAGCAGTGAGCGAGCCCACCGACTGGGTCTCCACCATGGTTGCTACCCTGAAAAAGGACAAAAACGAGATACGGGTGTGTATCAACCCCAAAGACCTGAACCTCGCGATCAGGCGGCCACACTACCCCATGAGAACCGTAGAGGACGTCGCAGCTCAGGTCGGTCAGGCTACGGTGTTTTCTGTCCTTGATGCGAAAAGCTCTTTCTGGCAAATACCACTCGATAAGCGCTCCTCCGACCTGACAACTTTTTCCACTCCTTATGGCAGATTTAAGTTTCTACGGATGCCATTCGGTATTAACTCTGCCAGTGAAGTGTTTCAGCGATCCATGGAACAGCTGTTCGCTGACATGCCTTGCGCCATCATCGTTGATGACATCCTCGTTTATGGGGAGAATGCTACCGAACATGATAAGAACCTCCGCAAAGTCCTGGACCGTGCCCGGCAGATCAACTTAAAACTGAACAAGAATAAATGCCGGTTCCGTGTCTCAGAGGTGCCGTACGTCGGGCACATCTTCACTTCCAAGGGACTGAAACCCGACCCGCAAAAGACTATCGCTATATCCGAAATGCCAGCCCCAACTGACGTGCTTGGTCTACAACGATTCCTGGGCATGGTCAACTACCTCGGGAAGTTTATACCGAATCTCAGTGAGCTGAGCTCATCCCTGAGACAACTGACTAAGAAAGGCATCGCCTGGTCCTGGTTTCCACAACACCAGCAGGCTTTTGAATGTCTGAAGTCTAAGCTGATCAGCACCCCAACACTCAAATTCTTCGACCTGCGCCGTCCCATTGTTGTCACCTGTGATGCCTCTCGTTTTGGACTGGGTGCTGCTTGTCTGCAGCTCTACGGCGACGGCTCCCTGCTACCGGTCTCGTATGCCTCTCGGACCATGACCGACACGGAGCAACGATATGCTCAGATCGAGAAGGAGCTCCTGGCAGTGGTGTTTGCTTGTTCCAAATTCAAAGACTTTCTCTTTGGCTGCAGATTCACAGTCGAAACCGACCACCAGCCACTGGTAACTATTCTTAACAAACCCATACATGTTGCCCCTGCCAGATTACAACGTATGATGCTGCAACTCCAGCGTTTTGATTTTGATATCACATACAAGAAGGGAACGGAGATGCATGTTGCTGACACACTTTCTCGCGCCCCACGGGCATCCTGTGACCGCCACCCTTACGAGCAGGAAAATCTACTCGTACTTAATGTCAACTTTGTTCCAACTAAGCAGCTACAGTGCCTGATCGAGCACACCGCCGCGGACCCCGCACTGCAGCAGCTGGCTGCCCGTCAAACGTACCAATTTGCCATCGGTTCCGTTCTTCCTGGTCCGCGACGAGCTGGTGATCCAGGATGGGGTTATCGTCAAAGGCCACAAAGTTGTGGTCCCAGCCTCTCTCTACGATCTATACTACAACGCAGCCCACAGTGGTCATCCTGGAATCGAGGCCACTGTTTCTCATGCCCAAGGACAGTTCTACTGGCCTGGCATGGCCAACTACATCAGGAACCGGGTGTCCTCCTGTGCCTCCTGCAACAACCTTACCCCACACCAGCAGCGTCAACCTCTTCTGCAGCAGCCGGCGCCAGCCATGCCTTGGACATCGCTGGCTGCTGACATATTCGAATGGCGGGGAAAGCACTTTCTCGTCCTGGTGGACTCTTTCTCCAATTGGTTCGAGATTGACCTCCTTCCGTCCACCACCTCCGGGAGGGTCATCGCTAAGATGCATCAGCACTTCGCCGCCCACGGCGTCCCTGTCCGCTTGCAGACCGACAATGGACCGCAATTCACAAGTGCCGAGTTCAAAGCTTTCGCTGCACAGTGGAACTTCCATCACTACACCAGCAGCCCGGAGTACCCTCAGAGTAATGGCCTGGCCGAACGGGCCGTGCGGAGTGCTAAGGGCCTGATGGAGCAGTCCCGCCTGTCAGACAGCGATTTTTACCTGGACTTACTTAACCTACGTAACGTTTCACGGGACCCGCTTATGGGCTCCCCTGCCCAACGTCTGATGTCCCGAGTGACAAGACCACCTATGCCCATCGCCCAGCAGTCCCTGATACCCAAAGTGTTCGATCCTGCCACAGTCCAAAGACGGATCGATCATAAACATGAAGTTCAACGGCGTTCCCACGACAGGTCCTGCCGCCCTCTGCTGCCTCTGCTACCCGGGCAGGTCGTTCGGATGCGGACCACCACCGGGTATTTTCGCCTCGCGACGGTGACTGGCGTGGACGACTCTCCAAGATCTTACCTGGTGGATTACGAAGGGACTACCTACCGACGAAGCCGTCAGCACCTGTTGGCCGCCAACGAGCCAAAGCCTCCTCCTGCGGCTCCTTATGCTCCTCCGTTGTCGTTTCCACCTGCTGCCGCGGATCACCCTGCTGCTCCATGCATGCCCCACTCCCCTCGCTTATTGCAGTCTCCTGTTTCGCTGCCTCCTGGTCTTGGCCGGTCGCTGTCACCTCCTGCATGTCCTGCATGTCCTCCCCCTCCTATCTCCCCCTCCCTTGACTTTCCTGCCTGCCTCCTTCTGAGGGGGGGGGGGGGAGGTGCTGTACGTACGCGTTCGGGTCGCATTGTTAAGCCGCCTGTCCATTACGGCGACTTTGTCTAACTTCGCACGGTTATTGTAATAACACTATCCTGATTGCCTCCATGTGCATTTGATTCTAAGGGGAAGGATGTAGATGGTTTATGCATGCAACCAATAATATAGCTACCTCAGTACCACTAACTACGCCTTAGTTATCAAGTATAAGAACTCTATCTCCCGTGTGCTCCTCCCTTGGTTCCAGCATGATGATAGACTGGGTGCAGTCAGTGCTGGAAAGTGTTTAACCTGTCTTATTATTAAACGTTAAGTAAAGCTACAAGTGAGTCCGACTCAGCTCCTTTACAATATTGACCATATATTCCTCTGATGGTGGGGAAGTGAGTACATACGATGGACTGGGCAATGTCTACTACTCTCTGTAGCCTCCTGTATTCCTGGCCATTCAAGTTGCTGAATCAGTCCATCATGCAACCAGCGAGTCGACTCCCTACTGTTCACCTGTTGAAATTCAATGGACTATTCAGCAACATACCAAATTTCCTCAATCTTCTAAGGAAGTAGAGCTTTCTTTGTGATTGTATCAATGTGCTGGGTCCAGGACAGATCTTCAGAGATATGCACCCCATGAAATGTGAAGCTCTTGACACTTTCCAGCAGCCTCCCCAGCCCTCCTAGATAGGGAATCACAAATATTAAACAAAGGAAATTAAGAAATGTCTCTTTATTTCAGTCTTAAATAGTTGACCCTTTATTTTGTGACTGTGATTCCCCATTTCTAGTCATCTCAGCCATAAGAAACATTCTCCCACCCTGCCAAGCTCTCTCAGAATGTGTGACTCAATAAGATTACGTCTTATTCTTCTAACCTCTAAAGAACAGATATCTGGCCTATTCAATTACTTTCACATGACAGCATCTTTCTGATAACATAGGGAGAATCTATAATTCATGTAAATAATGCAAAAAGTGGTCTAAATGTTGGAGCACGGGGCTAAGGAAACCAGATGTAGAACAAGGCAAGAAAGACAACTGAGAAATTATGCTAACATACTAATATAATGCAAGAAAATCTGACATCTTAAAAATGTCATGAGGTCAAGGACTTCCACTATTCCTCCTTATTTTCACGCATACCCCATTGCAACAAGGAAAATAACAACACATTGTTTAATAAAATTAAATTCAACTTTTTGCACTGAAATCCCCTATGATTCAACACAAAATCTCCCTTCAACAAATCCATGCTCCCTGTTTAGTTCAATATTTCCAGTCATATTATTTTACCTCAAAGCATGATTTTATTAACACAAATTGTTTTCAGAGGTCAAACTGATAACAACTATTCCATCTGTTACTGTCGGAAGCATTTGGTGGACGGGTAAAGTATGTTATTGCTACATCCCAGGGACAAGCCTATCAAACTGCTATTACTCAGAACGCAATCACACTGTAGCACACCAGGGTAAAAAACAAACGCATTTGACAACACAATTGAGTAGCCTGCTGTCTTTAGATACCCTTTGGGAGAATGATAGCACCATGCAACATTTAGTTGGACTATAATCTATAAGAATAAGATGCAATAAAGCATAACATGTGAATAGGCTACATTCCACCAGGGCGACAATCTAAAACCATCCATTTGTATATTATCCATCATATTGGTTTAGTTACTGGACTGGCATCCGGGAGACTAGATTATTGATCTATAGATAAGTGTTTAAAATCACACCATAAAATTTAAACTAAAGTAGTTAAATTGATATGAAATTTAAGAGATTTGTTTGGAACTATGGAATTTCTGGGTGACACAGTGAACCATGCCATTTTGGCTCATACCATCCTTATAGTCAGCCCTATATGCAACTCCAAAGCTAGGCTTGCAAGCAACATTTGACTCCATTATGCTATAGAGAATCACAGGCACTGCATCCCTCAGAGTTGTAAGTTTATAACTTTGGCAGATGTACCATGGGAGGCTAGGTCTGAAAATGTATGTTGTCCTTTAAGTGTGACTGGCACATACTGGACGAAGATTATAACATCCAATACATGTTGCCCTCTAGTCTTGGCAGATTGACACAAAAACATGGATGGCATGTAGTTTTGTCACACCTATGACATCACCCAGCGATGTACAATCTGTAGGTACACAAAAATGCTGGAGAAACTCAGCGGGTGCAGCAGCATCTATGGAGCGAAGGAAATAGGCAACGTTTCGGGCCGAAACCCTTCTTCAGACTTTGTCTACTCCATGTACAATCTGTATTCATTCATTGTGGTAAATACACATGGTCTGCTTGCAATCTTCCTGCAGGCTATTCTTGTATTGTGTTACAAGCTATGTTCACTGCTCATAAGAGTTAAGTGATAATTGTTCTACATTAATTTAATGGATGACAATGGCATTATCAAGTTGTAAAAAAAACGTTATAAATAAATTTTTAAAAAAGCATTAAGCCAGAAGGAAGAATATTTTGCGTTCACTATAAGAACATGGGCTGTGCCTTATTGTTCACTCACTACAAAGTGAGCGACTAGAATTGTCACCTCAGGGAAAATTACTATCATTTCAACAACTACAACTGAAATATAATCTGAAAAATAATCAATATTTTAAATATCTACAAATTCGTGATTACCTGAAAAAATACACAAAAGACTATCATAATATGCCTTCCGACTTACTAGATGAAGCAATGAAGACAAAGGCGGAATCAGCTAATCTAATATCGTACTTATATAATATCATTTTAAACATAGAAATACCCACAACAGAAGGAATTAGAAGAGACTGGGAACAAGAATTAGCTATAAAAATTTCAAAAGAGAGCTGGGATAACCACTTACTACAGGTGCATAAATGTTCGATCAACGTACGACATACGCTCATCCAATTCAAAACATTACATAGACTATATTATTCAAAAACTAAATTAAATAAAATCTTTCCTAATGTTTCACCAATCTGTGATAAATGTCTATCTCAAGAAGCTACCATAGCGCATTCTTTTGTTTTTTGTACAAAAATCCAAAAATTCTGGTATGAAATATTTGATATTTTCTCAAAATTAATTAAAATAAAACTGGTACCAAAACCAGAATGGATCATTTTTGGAATATCGGAAGGTATCCCTGAATTAAACGTGTATCAGAAGAACTTATTCAATTACGGGCTAATAATGGGAAAAAGGCTTATACTTAAATTCTGGAAAAATGCGCCCACACCAACAATAAAAATGTGGACATCAAATATGTTGGAAACATTACATCTGGAAGAGATGAGATTCCTCTTAGCAGGTAAAGCAGACCAATTCCAAAAGACGTGGTCTACGTTTTTGGACCTATTACAAGCATGAGGTGCAATAGTAATTTAAAAAATAAATAAATAAAGAAATGGTATCAGGACCTGGTAATGGGAGGTAAAACAATAAAAAACAGACTTGGTTGGTGGTTCCCTTTCTGCGATTGTTCCTACTCTCTTTTTCTTTCTTTTCTAGGATCTACTTTCTTACTTTACTTCCTTCTCTAACTTCTTTTCTAAGGGGCTTTCTTTTCATAACACTCTCTTGCACCTCACGACTCTTGCGCACTTTCTTTACTTTTCTTACTTCTATCTTTCTCTTAAAGCTTAAAAAAATGAAGCGGTATAAAGAATGTATTAAGATATAAGTGTTGTGTATTACTGTAATTTACCGTACTTCTAATAAAAATAATTAAAAAAAAAAAAAAAAGAATTGTCACCTCAAAATAGATTACGGGTTTTCGTCGGACTATTCTTGTGCATCAAAATTAAAAAGAAACACAGTAAATATGATTGAATCGCACCTAACCAGCAATAGACACTCATTTCAACATTCATTAAGAATGCTGAAAGAACGACAGAAGGTAGATTTGTTATTTCATTGATCTTCTCTCAAGAGTCGTCAAGTGTTTTATTGTCATGTCCCAGATTGAACAATGAAACTCTTACTTGCAGCAGCACAACACTAAGCACCCATATTCTGATGCAAAAATTAAGATCAACATTGCAGGTGGCTGCAGTTTTCAATCCAAATAACACAAAATACCATCGGATAAAAAAATCAAATTCTAATATTCAAAATATTACAAACAGCATGCAGGCATACAAGGCCTCAGGCGTCAGCAGTAATTAGCCATGGGAACGTAAAAAATTAAACAGAAGCAGCCCATTTGGCCCTGACGCTTGTGCTGTTTCCCAGATCAGAAGCATTTGCTCGACCTCTGCCCCAGCATGCTTCAGCCATATGGAACTCCACCTAAAAAAAAAAAACATGTTTCCATCCACTAGTACTAACTCATCACAATATTGTCCCTCAGATGAAGTAATCATTCAGCGAAGAGGACAGTTAGTGCAGCCTGAATGCACAAATCGCTGAAATACTTCACCCGAACAAAGCACATCGAGCTCCTATTCTCTGAGGCAATCGAATTTGGATCACATCAGCACTAAAAATGCAGCTGTGCTACATTGAAAAGAATATCATAGTGAATGGCAAAACTGCTGTGTGAGGTTAGTTGGCCTATTCTTGCTTCAATTCTTTATGGGCTTATGGTTAATTACTGCAAGGTTCAGAGGTGTTGTGAGCCTGTATCCTGATTGTAAATATTTTGGAAATTACTCACTGATATTTTTGCAGTATTTAGATTCCAAATTATAGACACCTGCAATATTTGTATTTACTTTCTGTGTCAGGTTAGTGAATGAACAAGAGTTACTAATTCAGTTAACAGCTAGTCCACCTAATTAAACATGAGGTTATCCACTTTGGTGGCAAGAACAGGAATGCAGATTATTATCTGAATGGCGTCAGATTAGGAAAAGGGGAGGTGCAACGAGACCTGGGCGTTTCACTGAAAGAAAGCATGCAGGTGCAGCAGGATTTGAGTTTAGGATCAAGGAGGTCCTACTGCAGTTGTACAGGGCCCAGGTGAGACCGCACTTGGAGTATTGTGTGCAATGTTGGTCTCCTAATTTGAGGAAAGATATTATTGCTATTGGAGTACAGCATAGGTTTACCAGTTTAAAGGAACCAAGGGATATGGGGAAAACGCATGAACGGGGTACTGATTTTAGATGATCAGCCATGATCATATTGAATGGCGGTGCTGGCTCGAAGGGCCTACTCCTGCAACTATTTTTCTATGATGCTGTAATGCCATCACTGTCTTATTTTAGCCACCATTTCAAATGCAAAAGCATTCAGATCCCTGTGGTTCTCTACTGATTCTTTCTGTTCTGAAACAGTCCGATTCTCTCCGTTGCTTTAAAAAAAAAAATCTATCACCAAAACATGCCTTTCGCACAAGCAGGATTAATAGTACAATGTTAGCCAGGCCGTTGCACATTACACATTATGTCGGCAAGATTATGTAGCCAGTTACAGAGCACCTCACCCCCGTGCCCCCCCCCCCCCCCCGTACTCCCCTGACATCTTATCCAATAATTCCAACAATGCGGTAACAGTCCCACTATTCCCTACATCAGCCATCCTAGTAATCTATCGAAGTAAGATTTCTGTATCAATGTTACAATGCCTGTCCGAGATTGGAATTTGCTGGAATATCGTGCAGTTCACTGTTGAACTGCCAACATTTCTTTGTTTGACTGCATTTTTGCTTAGGATTCCCACATGAATGCATAAATTCTGAAATGGTTAGAGTTTTGTCATCTGTGTTCCAAAGTCCCTCATTTAGTACAGTGGCTGAGATACCAGCGCTTGCACTGCTTGGGATAATGATAAGAATTAGTTCGTTAATGTACTTTTTAAAACTTCCTTGTCTATAAGCAAATTCAATTGTTATCGAGTGTGTATTAAGTGTGGCAAGTTTATACTATGTTTAACCAAGAGCTTACATACTGGGGAAACATGTTGGCAGTGGGAAGAAATGGATTCAAGTAGTGATTAGATTAGCATAGCTAGCTGGAGTAAAGATATACATAGAATGTTGTAAACCAGGCCAAGGGTAATGAAACTGAACATGAGAAAAGAAGGATTCTTTAGAACTCATGGACCATTAACTTCACCAACAATGGCCTGTTTCCTTTACCAACATCACTTTTTTGCATATCTTTCATTCATTTGTTCTATATCTCTCTACATCACTGTCTACATCTCTCATTTCCCTTTCCCCTGATTCTAGTCTGAAGAAGGGTCTCGACCCGAAACGTCACCCATTCCTTCTTTCCAGAGATGCTGCCTGTCCCATTGAGATACTCCAGCATCGTGTCTATTTTAGGATTCTTTACTGCACCCATTTGTCTGAAAAATAGAAAGATGTTTTAAACAGTACAAAGTTGAAGGTTACTCTTAGGGAGAAAATACACAGATGATTAGATCACTGTCAAATAAATGTAAAAAAATGTAAAATCCAAATTCAAGCATTAATACACAGAATATAAGAGGCTGTGGATGCTATAAATCATATACACTTTGAGTTCTCTCACAGTGTTTCCCAGTGTGTACTGTTCAGTCCGTGAAAAATACGATTTGTTTGAGAAGCTCGCTTCTGATCGATAAGATTCTCTTTTCAATCCTGATCCAAGTCATAATTAAAAGGGCAGCTGTACCCCATGTAAAAGCCAGATTCAGGATTCAGGTTAAACGCACAATTCCCTCCAACAGGAATCATCCCACACCCCCTTTCTATTTGCCAGTTAACTGAGTGAGATTACCAGGCACAGGACAGGATGTCTGCTGATTTATCATTCTTCTTGCGAGAAAGAACCTCATTGAGAACAACTGTTTAACAGCATGAAACTTGTAAACAAAGCTTACAGAGGACACAAAGAAAATCAATCATTTCAGTTTAGCAGAATTTATTTGTCAATAAGACTTGGATTTCTGTTCTCCTGGGGTTATTATGACATTACTTCATTTCCAGCAGAGCCCATATAACTAAGTAAAAGTCATGAAGATGAGTACTTTAATATAAACTTGCAGAGCACTGGCACAAATTAATTTCATAAGAGAAGCGGATCTCATTAAAATATTAACACATTCATTTTTTTTTTAATGCAACATATATTCAAAAGATTTTTTAGTACATTTTATAACACTTTTCTTTCAGGAATCGATTCATTCTCATCTTTCACATCTAGTGGTGATAATTATATGTTTGCTTCCCGATAAACAACAAGTGCTGCCCAAACAAGCTTGAAATTGTAATTAATGTATTGAACTTGATGTTCACAGTGGGGTCTCCTCTAGATTGGAGAAACCAAACGCAGATTTGGAAACCGCTTTGGGCGAAACCTTTGTTACGATTGAAGGGGTGTTCCTGAGTTTCCTGTTGCTGGTCACTCTAATTCTTCACCTGACTTTCACTAATCTATCCTGCATGGTCACTTCCTGCGGTAACTTCCTGCACTATCACTAAGAAGTCCAACGCAGGTTTGAGGAATAGCACCTCATCTTCCACACCAGTGAAGAACCAAGTTGAAGAAGGCCAATTCAAAAGGTAATCAGGCACTACATTTCAGAAACAACCTACTCTTCCACACCTCGTTTCCCTCTCCCCTGACTCTCAGTCTGAAGAAGGGTCTCAACCCAAAACATCACCCATTCCTACTCTCCAGCAATGCTGCCAGTCCTGCTGAGTTACTGCAGCAATTTGGGTCTATATTTGGTGTAAACCAACATCAGCAGTTCCTTCTTACACAAGCTGATCTTAATACTTGACATTGGTTGATATTGTTCTGCAGTGTCTGCAAGGGGTGTGTAAGGGCCTGTCCCACTTATGCGATTTTTTCGGCGACTTGCTGGCACCAGTCATAGTCGCAGCAGGTTGCCGAAAATTTTCAACATGTTGAAAACTTTTGGCAACCTGCTGCGACTGTGATGGGTGCCAGCAAGTCGCCGCAAAAAAATCGAGTAAGTGGGATAGGCCCTTAAGGAAGATTAATCTGGCTGCCTTTGGTACACCAACTATCATTCTCTCCTACAAGAAATGCTTGATCTCCCATTCACCCCAAATATTAGCAGTTGCACCAACAAGTCAAAAAGCCTTTGTTCATAGAATTTGTGTCACACAGGGTCATTTTGCTCATCAATGTCTGTGCCAGATGAGAGAGGCCCCCTCTGCCAAATCCCACCTTCCAGCACTATGTTTGTAACTTTATTGTTAGGAGGTATCATGCATACAATGATGGCTGGAGAAAATCCATAAATCACAATGGATTCCACAGATTTAAAATATCATCTTTTAAAAATGAAATGTTTGACTTTTAAAAGGAAATGACATGGCGATAGATTTTACTTGATAAATCTAAGAATCCAGCAACAAATTGATGGCTTCCCCGAAGAAAGAAATCACACAGAAGTGTGATTTTGACAATACTGGTGAGCAACAACTGGATAGGTCACTGAAAAATAATTCTGCAGGGAATATACCGATTATTTCTAACACTATAACATTGACACTATCACACAAGTAATCTCAGTACTGAAACTGCTCCTGAACGCAACTTGTTGGCATTGTCGAGTTTAGTTTAGAGAAACAGCATGGAAACAAGCCCTTCGGCCCACCGAGTCCATGTGGTCATACACACCAGAGGCAATTTACAGAGGCCAATTAACCTACAAACCTGCGCGTCTTTGAAATGAGGGAGGAAACCAGAGCACCCGGAGAAAGCCCATGCAGTCGCAGAGAGAACATGCAAACTTTGCACAGACAGCACCTGTAGTCAGGATTGAACCTGGCTCTCCAACACTGTGAGGGAGCAGTTCCGCAGCTGTGCCACTGTGCCATCCTTGTTATTGGAATCAAGGGATGCAGCACATTCAATGACATGTGACACACATCTGCAGACACAAGATTGGTAAAAAAGCTCTGAATTAACTCAGTCGATCTGGCAGCATCTCCGGTGGACATGGATAGGCAACGTTGTGGATCGGGATCCTTCTTCAGACTGATTGGTAGGGGGCAGAAAGCTGGAAAAGAGATAAGGGATGACAAGGAGACTAAAGGGTGTAAAACAAAGACAGAAGTGGAAGTGAATTATGGGGACAGGGGAGGAAGTAGGAATATTGCAGTCTTATAGGTGACTTTCTGTGGAAAGTTAGCCCCTGTCCCACTTAGGAGACCTAAACAGCAACCTCTGGTGACCTTGCCCGCCACCCAAAAAAAAATCAAGGCCGAGGTGACCTGCAACCTCCTCCCACGCATCTGTTGAAAAACCTCCTCGACTATGAAGAAAACCGGCTTCGACTAGACCTGCGACTAGAAAATTATCGATTATTAAAACGGCAACCTATTTTTAGTCGAGGCCGGTTTTAATCATGATGAAAAAATAGCAGCAACCTAGATGAAGCCTCGACCACGCGGAAACCACTTTCAACCATTAGGGAGAGAGACCCAAAACATCCGGTGACCTCATGGAAACTTTGGGTGGCGGGCAAGGTCACCGAGGTTGCTGTTTAGGTCTCCTAAGTGGGACAGGGGCTTAAAACTGGATCCCCATACAACTTCTTTGAAGGATGTTATAGAACTATTGGCAATATCCTGAAGAAGGACAAGGAATTATTCCTGGTATCCTAGCCAACATAATCTCACAATCAACACCATAGACAACAGATTGTCATATTACAACTTTTGAGAATTTGTTAAACAAAAATTGGCTGCTTTGTTAACTTTTTCAGAAAAAAACACATTAAAAATACTTCATTGGCTGTAAAGCAGTTTCAAATGTTTAAGAGGTGGTAAATAAATGCTAGTTTTATTTTCCTTTTCAGTATCAAGATCTAAATACTGATTTTCTGAGTTATCAAGAACCAGCAAATGAAAACAGCAAATGCTGGAAATAGTTAACAGGTTTCCAATTATCTGTGGAGAAATAAAAAGGTCAAAACTAAATGAATGAAAACTGAAATGTTATCTCTGGTACTCTCTCCACAGGTGCAGACCAAACTGCTAAAAATTTGCAATATTTTCTGTTTTAACTTTCCAGCATTTGAAATGTTTCATTTTTTGAATAATGACCTGCTTTGTGGCATGGCACAGTAATACAATGATTGCTACATAAATCACAAAATTACTGAGAAGAAAACAACATGACTAACATTGCAATACATTGTACTTATTGAATAATGTTCTGAGTTTCTTATTTTCTCCCAGCTGATTAGCCCAAGACATATGAATAGAAGACTTTTCCCAACAATAACCTGGGTCAGTGGCCATCGCTTCCTCAGACAATAGATAATAGACAATAGGTGCAGGAGTAGGCCATTCGGCCCTTCAAGCCGGCACCGCCATTTAATGTGATCAAGGCTGATCTTCCCCAATCAGTACCCCATTCCTGCCTTCTCCCCATATCCCTGACTCCGTTATCTTTAAGAGCCCTATCTAGCTCTCTTGGAAGTATCCAGAGAACTGGCCTCCACCGCCCTCTGAGGCAGAGAATTCCACAGACTCACAACTCTCTGTGAAAAAAAGTGTTTCCTCGACTCCGTTCTAAATGGCTTGCCCCTTATTCTTAAACTGTGACCCCTGGTTCTGGACTCCCCCAACACCAGGAACATGTTTCCTGCCTCTAGCGTTTCCAAATCCTTAATAATCTTATATGTTTCAATAAGATCCCCTCTCATCCTTCTAAACTCCAGAGTATACAAGCCCAGCCGCTCCATTCTCTCAGCATATGACGGTCCTGCCATCCCGGGAATTAACCTTGTAAACCTACGTTGCACTCCCTCAATAGCATGAATGTCCTTCCTCAAATTAGGGGACCAAAACTGCACACAATACTCCAGGTATGGTCTCACTAGGGCCCTATACAACTGCAGAAGGACCTCTTTGCTCCTATACTCAACTCCTCTTGTTCTTAAGGCCAACATACCATTCGCTTTCTTCACTGCCTGCTGTACCTGCATGCTCAGCTGTCAGGTGGAATGGGCACCACTTGAATGACAGTGGAATACTCTGTTCTCCTATTTCCATACCTCTTAATGGATCTACTGTCTTGGGATTTTAACTCACTTTCACTCCCAGAGCCATCACTCTCTCCCCGATGAACAACAATACCCAAGAATATTAACAATCTAAACATCAGGACTTCTTGACTAGCAAAAGCTTACTCTGAACTCCTCACAGTTTTCAGCACAGAACTCACATGCCCTTACTGTTGAACTTACCGTCAGATCTTGCCTGACATCCTCTGATTTATCCCTTCATTCATTATTGAATACATTTGTCGTGTCAAAAGGTCAGCAAGCAAAACATCCAATTATAGACACAGGTCAGTACAAGTGTGTCCCACAGATGATCACTGTCAAGGCTCTTTTCCAGCTTGGTATGCTAGTATTGAGCAAAGTATTGCAACTATGTCAATAAGAAGGAAATTTAGTACAGCTGTTGGCTCACATAAGGTCATGTCATGTGATAGGAGCAGAATTAGGCCATTCGTCCCATCAAGTCTACTCCAACGTTCAATCATGGCTGACCTATCTCTCCCTCCTAACCCCATTCTCCTGCCTTCCCCCCCCATAACCCCTGACACCCATACTAATCAAGGATCTATCTCCGCCTTAAAATATCCACTGACTTGGCCTCCACAGCCTTCTGTGGCAAATAATTTCTACAGATTCACCACCCTCTGACTAAAGAAATTTAGTCCAACATTAGTTCCACTAGGGAACTCACATGCCCAAGGTGTTTCTCACAACTGCTCCTTCAAAGCTCCGGTTTCCTCCCATGTCGCAAAGATGTACAATTTTGTAAGTCACAGTATATTGGCCTCATGTGCAGTTGTGTGCTGAAGCTGGAGGGAAATGTTGAGGATATTATGGAAATGCAGAAATGTAAAACAACAGACAAGCTCATTGAAAGTTCCGTGGGTCATCGTGCTGGTAATAACATTACACTGTACTGAGCTGCAAATGTGCAACTTTTCAGAATATCTGAACAACTATAATCACTAGTATAACCACAGCCTGAAGAAGGGTCTCGACCCGAAACGTTACCTATTCCTTATCTACAGAGTTGATGCCTGTCCCACTGAGTTACTCCAGCATTTTGTGTTTACCAAATATAATCACTGTTCATCTGGACAACTATAATCCCTAGACTTAAATGAGAGAGGACAGTAACTACAGTTTAACAATGTGAAAGGATACTTGTTGCACAAAAGTTAAAGCTGTCACTAAAGTGTAAAGGAAAGTGGTGGGAGGGTGGTTTGGAGAATTACATTGAACCAATACATAGAAACATAGAAAATAGGTGCAGGAGAAGGCCATTCGGCCCTTCGAGCCTGCACCGCCATTCAATATGATCATGGCTGATCATCCAACTCAGTATCCTGTACCTGCTTTCTCTCCATACCCCCTGATCCCTTTAGCCACAAGGGCCACATCTAACTCCCTCTTAAATATAGCCAATGAATTGGCCTCAACTACATTCTGTGGCAGAGAATTCCAGAGATTCACCACTCTCTGTGTAAAAAATGTTTTTCTCATCTCAGTCCTAAAAGATTTCCCCTTTATCCTTAAACTGTGACCCCTTGTTCTGGACATCCCCAACATCGGGAACAATCTTCCTGCAGCTAGCCTGTCCAACCTCTTAAGAATTTTGTACGTTTCTATAAGATCCTCCCTCAATCTTCTAAATTCTAGCGAGTACAAGCCGAGTCTATCCAGTCTTTCTTCATATGAAAGTCCTGACAACCCAGGAATCGGTCTGGTGAACCTTCTCTGTACTCCCTCTATGGCAAGAAAGTCCTTCCTCAGATTAGGAGACCAAAACTGTACGCAATACTCCAGGTGTTGTCTCACCAAGACCCTGTACAACTGCAGTAGAACCTCCCTGCTCCTATACTCAAATCCTTTTGCTATGAATGCTAACATACCATTCGCTTTCTTCACTGCCTGCTGCACCTGCATGCCTACTTTCAATGACTGGTGTACCATGACACCCAGGTCTCCGTTGCATCTCCCCTTTTCCTAATCGGCCTCCATTCAGGTAAAAGTCTACTTTCCTGTTCTTGCCACCAAAGTGGATAACCTCACATTTATCCACATTATACTGCATCTGCCATGCATTTGCCCACTCACCCAGCCTATCCAAGTCATCTTGCAGCCTCCTAGCACCCTCCTCACAGCTAATACTGCCCCCCAGCTTCGTGTCATCCGCAAACTTGGAGATGTTGCATTCAATTCCCTCGTCCAAATCATTAATATATATTGTAAATAGCTGGGGTCCCAGCACTGAGCCTTGCGGTACACTAGTCACTGCCTGCCATTCTGAAAAGGACCCGTTTACTTCTACTCTTTACAGAAGAGAAATTCTAATTTATTAATTGTTGTTGTAACAGACATTGTGATTTATATATTTCCAGGTAATTACTGTATGCCAAACCTAAAGAGATGTTTCGAGGATTGAAGACATTTTTGAGGGAAAGAAATCCAGAGACACAAATTTGCACATAGAAGAACCTGTAGTGCAGGCAAATGATTCTACTGGGGAGTAAAGTAGGGTGGGTTGTGGAACCTGCCCCAAACCTTACCCTGTCCATTTCCTAAAATGTTTATGTGAATAATCATTCTAATGGGTGCACAGATTTCCATCCCTGCCTTGCTGCGTGCTTCAGAGTTTATTAGAGAGTAATAAAATAATACCCAGATTGCATTGTTGGTTCAGGGAAAGGTAAAGAATTAATATTCTTTCTTCATTGATCTTCTACATATGTTTATAATAAACTGGGAGACAATGTAATTGAATTAAAGTACACAGTTTGTTGAGGCTACCATTTAATTACTTGATGACTCATTCAGAATGCATGATGCAATTACAATCTGGAGCTTGTTTAAGGTGGGAGTTGGGTCCAACACAAAGCTTTCACCAGCACAGGCTCATATGTCATGAACCCTGCAGACGGTGACATTATTACATTTTATAGACTGCAATTATATTACAATGGGAAGCCTGCAGCAAGGTTAGATTCCACATCAATAAGTTAAAACATAAGTTAGCCTGGTGGCATGAGCACTTTAACAAGTGCTTATAAAACATATACGTGAACCAACCACCTACCTTTATGTACTGGATGATCATTAAGGGCAGTATCCATCTCATCCTACCCTGCATGCACAGCCCTGATCTAGGCAACCGTTTCATTACAAGAATGAGGAACTGCTGTGATGTTTCAAATTCTGCTTTGGATGTTCAACCAAACCCCCATTTGTCTGTCCAGGTTGAAATAAATACAGAGCTGCCAACTCTCATGCATTTTGCCTAATTCTCATGCTCTCACGCTGATCACAAATTTCTCACGCTCTGCTTTTGGTCCATATCCCTCCAAACCTATCCTATCCATGTATCAGTCTAACTGTTTCTTAAATGTTGGGATAGTCCCTGCCTCAACTACCTCCTCTAGCAGCTTGTTCCATACACCCACCACTCTTTGTATGGAAAAGTTACCCCTTAAGAAGTTACCTCTTAAAAATACTTCAAACAAAAAACATTGAAATAATACTTCTACAATGCACTAAAACATGATTTTAATACATCAAATTTCAAAAAGTCCCTACGATCAGCGATCGCTCAGCCCCCCCACTTTCAAAAACACTCCACGGCCCCTGGTTCAGACAGAGAGCACTGTCAGATGTGAGCAGGGAACTGAGGCCAGTTGTCCGTGATGTCTGGATCCCAATGCTCAGCGCTTCGTGTTTCGGAGTTGGATAATGTTATTGATTTGTAATTAGCCCGATTTGTAATTAGTTGACAAAACCTTAATTTATTAATCCGGAATATCCAGGGGGATGGGATAAGTGTAATATTAAAATGATATACAAGGTGTCAGGCTGTCTGTCACAACATACAGGCCCGATAACCCATTATTTCCTTCAGTTAAATATTGGGAAGGTAGCAATATTGTAATTTGCCACTCAACTATTATGGTTACTTACCTCACTGACTATTTCTAAACACCCCCCCCCCCTCAAAATTCCTTTGACAGGTTGAATAGAAATGTCCCCAATCTCGTTGTTTTATTAATTGAACACGGAGATGAACATCCTCAAGGAGTGTAATCAGATGGAAACCGATTCAGATGCGATGTTTAAGAGCTTGTTCAAAGAAGGGGCATATTTTAAAGGAGTGACAGAGATACTTGCAGGGGAATGTGTAAGGAGGTTATTGTTTGTCTTTAGTTTTAGCTTGAACCAGGACATCTGAAGATTCAAAGTTTAATATAGTAATTGTGCTGATACTGACTCCAACCAACCATGTAATGAATATCATCCATTCCAGAGGTTTTATTTTTCTGATGCCATTTGAACTTCACTTGGATTTCAATCCCTTCAATGTAAAAGTAATTGGGAATGGGGAGCATTGGAACAAAAATTTGCCCTCAGTACATATTAACTGTAATATAATAATGTATGTATGTTGGTAGACTTCATTACAGACCATTCAAAACAATCAAAACAAAGATCTTTTATCATTGTTGTGTCATGAATACCACAGAAAATATTATGTATCACATTAAAAATAATATTATTGCTTCAATATATAGTTATTGCACTTTGCATTTTGGAAAAGTCCCAGCTGAGAGGAAGATAGCGAAACACTAAAAATATTGAGGGTGAAAATGACTTCAGGACAGTTTGTTAGTAAAATGAAGGAAATGGTAACAGAATACTTATACAGCTGAGTGAGTATAATTTTATGGATGAGAAATTGTGTTCAACCAATTGATGACTTCTTTGACAAAGTAACTAGCATGTTAGATAACAAGGAAGCCAATCGATGCAGCAAATTTTGTTATACAAAATTTGGTCCGTGAAGTGACCCATAAAAGAATACCGCATTAGATAAGCACTCGAGGACTTGAACGTAATAGGTTAAGTCCAGGGGATCAGATATGGGGCCAGATATATTGTCAGTGCAGAGGGGCTAGGAGCAAGGCCAAGAGTGAATTCAGAGTCAAGGTCTGGAATAATACTAGGTGTGCAGTCAAAGCTGGGACAATGGGAGTGTTCAGCACTGGGAACCTAAGCAGGTAAGCAGCTATGATCAGCATAGAATAGGGGGCGAGGTGTAAGGCTGGACTCAGGGTCAGGAATGAGAGAAAGTATGCAACTGGAGTCAGGGTCAGTAGTACCCCAGGTGTGCAGTGAGACCCAGGTTGGTCAACGTGAGCCAAGTACTTGATTATAATCTGATTTCCATACATGAATACACTAAGATCATTCATGTGCTGCACCTGTTGATCAGAGCCTGGCTCTAGTGTGGAATGTAATTAGGAATGTAATTTAGCTTAACCTTATTGATAGCTAATCCAATTTAAAGCATAAATATTGCATTCAAGTGTAAGTTAAAAGACTCGCGACAGTATGCACCAGATTGCAGAATTTCAAGCTGAAAAATGCAAACGCTCTGTACTAATGGGAGGGGGGTGCCCCCCCCCCCCACCTGGGTCGCTATGCTCCCTCGGGCTTGGTCTCTCACAATTTCTCACTCCCAACTCTCACCCAATGTTGGCAGCCCTGTAAATAATCCTGTGACACCATTTGGCTCCATCAGAGCAATCACCTTATGCCATGGGGAATACCAATCTACAACCAAAACACCAGAAATAAAATAACTGGGTGTTTAATTTAATGTTGTGAAAGCAACATCAGAAATGTAATTTCTGTTTCTTTAGGATGATGATCAGATATTGGGATCATCTTTCCTTCGATGCTTATAGGAAAATTCTTGTCATCTTGGACAATTGATTTTGTTGTCTACAGGATGAGAAATGAACTATTTAATACCTGATCAAATTGTGGGTCAATTGCTTTAAATTGCAATATGAAATTGGTTTTATTAAGAGTTCCTTCTTTGCCAGTCTCTGAAGAAGGGTCCCAACCCGAAATGTCACCCATCCTTTTTCTACGTTACTCTAGCACTTTGTGTCTTTCTTTAGTATATACCAGCATCTGCAGTTCCTTACTACACACCACTACTCTCACTATTAATCATAATCATAACCATACTTTATTAGCCAAGTATGTTTTGCAACATACGAGGAATTTGATTTGCCACAGTCACAGGAACAAAAAGCAACAGAACACACAAAATACATTTTAACATAAACATCCACCACAGTGGCTCCTCCATATTCCTCACTGTGATGGAAGGCGAAAAAAAATTAAATCTCTTACCTTCTTTGTCCTCCAGCGGTCGGGGGACTCTAACCTTCCGTTGACGGGACGATCTTACTCCCGTAGCCGGCGGCGGGCCTCCTCGTTGGGGCGATCAAGCTCCTGTATTGGGGGGATGTCAGCTCCCCGTGCCGGGCGATCTGAACCCAGGTCGGGGCTAGTCGAATGTCATGCGGCTTTGAGCTTCCGACATCGGTCTCTTACGTGAGACTGCGAGCTCCTGATGTTAATGTCCGCAGGCCGTGGTTGGAGCGTTGATGCCAGGCAAGGAATAGGCTCCGATGGTGAGTCCACGACCCGCGGTGGGGCTCAAAGTCAGTCCCGAGCAAGACCTCCAGCTCCACGATGTTAGGCCGCAGAGCGACCGGAGATACAACCCGGAAAACAATCGCATCTCCGGCAAGGTAATTGATTGAAAAAAGGTTTTCCCCTCCCCCCCCATCCCTGGCATAAAACAAACCAGAGAACATTAACACAAACTTTTTAAACACACTAAAAATAACAAAAAAACACAAAAAGGACAGACAGACTGTTGGCGAGACTGGATTATATCCCTTTAATGTGTCCACCTGGCTATTGTCACATTTTAGACTTGAAGACGGTACAATCTAATTGTGGGCCAAACATGGGTTTGATTACTCTGACAACTGGCCTCGGCTGATGTTTTTGGCTTATCCGCCAACACATTTCTATCACATAAATCCAGCATTAAAATTCCAATACTAAGAAATGAAGTAATTAGATACTTCAATTAGATGAAGCAATATCTTTTCTCTTTTTTTCCTTGATGGTAACAGAACTGAAATTGAAAAGTAATGGCTACTGGCAGCTGCAATGGTCTGTAATGAAGTGAGCTTGACACGTTACAAAAACAGATCCCAATACTTCAGCTAACAAACTGCCCGTGGTTCAGTATGAACTGCCAGTCCTTCGGCATTCTCACTGAGCTTCGCTCCCACTACAAAAATACCATGTGATAGGAGTAAAATTAGGCCATTTGGCCCATCAAGTCTACTCCACCGTTCAATCATGGCTGATCTATCTCTCCCTCCAAACCCCATTCTCCTGCCTTCTCCCCACAACCTCGGACACCTGTACTGATCAAAAATCTATCTATCTCTGCCTAAAATATATCCACTGACTTGACCACTACAGCCTTCTGTGGCAAAGAATTCCATAGATTCACCACCCTCCGACTAAATACATTTCTCGTCTCCTTCCTAAAAGAATGTCCTTTAATTCTGAGGCTATGACCTCTAGTCCTAGACTCTCCCACTAATGGAAACATCCTCTCCACATCCACTCTATCCAAGCCTTTCACTATTCTGTATGTTTCAATGAGGTCCCCCCTCATTCTTCTGAACTCCAGCGAGTACAGGGCCAGTGCCGTCAAACGCTCATCATAGGTTAACCTACTCATTCCTGGGATCATTCTTGTAAATCTCGTCTGGACAAGCTGCGGGAGCTTCGATCGCCCCGACATGGGAGTTTCGATCTCCCCGACCTGGGAGTTTCAATCTCCCCGACGCGGGAGCTTCGACTGCCGGAGCTTTGATCGCCCCGACGGGTGGTTAGACAGCCCCGACCGCAGGAGAAGTAAAGAGGAAGATGTTTAGACTTTTTTGCCTTCCATCATGGTGGGGAATGTGGGGAATCTGCTGTGGCGGATGTTTATGTTAACTTTTATGTATTTGTGTGTCTTGTTGCTTTTTTTTTCCATATGGCTGTATGGTAATTCGCATATCACACTGCTTTAATTGGTACATGTGACAATAAAAGACCTTTGACCCTCTCCAGAGCCAGCGCATCCTTCCTCAGATACGGTGTCCAAAATTGCTCACCATATTCCAAATGCAGCCTTACCAGCGCCTTATGGAGCCTCAGCATTACATCCCTGTTATTGTATGCACGCCCTCTTGAAATAAATGAGTTCAATCATTCATAATATAAAACATTATTTAGCCCAGTGGTACGTGCAGGAATTCGAAGAGCACTTTACAACTGTTTATGGTGCGCATACGTGAAGACACATTCTTAACATACTTGATTATTGATCTCACCCCACATTGTGCACTCTCCTGATCTACGCTACATTGCAGGAATGAGGAACTGCTGCATTGTTGCATATTCTGTTTTGAATGTTCAGCCAAACCACCATCTATCTGCCCAGGTTGATGTAAATAACCTTGTGGCACCATTTGTTCATCAGCGCATTGTCCTACGTCATGGTGCACATCAACCCTGCAACCAACACGATGGAAATAAATTAACTGGTCTTTTACCTTATGATCTGAAAGCTACCTTAGATTTGCAATTTCAGTTTCTTAAGCATGTCGATTAGATACTGGGATCACTCCCCAGCTGCCGAGACAATTACTTCCCCATGAATGTAAACACACAGAGGAAAATTCTTGTCACGTTAGACCAATTGATTTTGTGGATATTCAACTTGGAATCCATACTTCTGAAACAAATAAGCGAGAGGGGTAATCAAACATCAACGAAAGCTTTACCGCTCCTGTAATAGGCACTGCCTATTGAAGAAAGTACTTTTAGCACAATGGCAAAACAGCTACAATTCGCCAGTATGTGGAGCTCCGTCCAGAGCGGCCTGTTGGCTTGGAAGCCGCGGTCTCCGGTAAGAAGGCGGCCGTTCCTGGCACCCCAAGCCGCTGAGAGGATTCTCCCGACGCCGGAGTACCATCACCCGGCGAGAACGGCCAGGAACATCGAGCCTCCGTTGCGGCGACTGTGGAGGCCTCAATAGGCCCGACTATGGGTGGACATGGGGATGGGGACTGGACTTTGTGCCTTCCCCCACAGTGGGAACCATTGTGGGGGGATGTTTTTATGTTTTAATGTTAAACTTCTATAATGCTATGTTGTATTTTTATTAGTGTGCTGCAAGGACATCTGAATTTCCCCTGAATAAGGGGATTAATAAAGTAAAAATCAATCAAATCAATCAATCAATTCTCAGGTCTATCATGCCTTATTTTCCTGGAGTCACTATTCCTCTCTGTAACCTCATTGCTTTTGTTAAATATATTAATCTTATTTGTCTTTCCTTCCATCCAATGTAACCTGCCATGGCTTCCTTTAAACAATGCTCTCCTGAAACTTGCTTTAAAACCCATTGACCATGTTCCACATGCATATCAATAGGCTTTTATTTTACTTAATTATTTACAATTTGCAGGCTTCATTGGTAAGGACAGCATATATTGGTCATTTCTCTTTGCCCCAAGATGGTGGTGATGAGCCACGTACTTGAAATGCTGTCGTTCTTTTGAGGAAGGTGCTTCTACAGTGTCATTGGGCTGTTAGTTCCAGGAGTTAATCAAGCAATGAAGAAATAATGCCAGAATGGTGTTGAACTTGGAGAGAAATCTGCAGGTGGATTCCATTGCCCGATCAGTGGTAGAGGTTGCAGGTTTGCAAAATTCAGCTGAAGTAGACTGGACGGATAACTGCTGCACATCTTATGAATTGTCCAATACTTGGTATTGGGAATTAATGTTTTGCGTAGAGGATATGGTGTCAATCGTTTGGCCTGTTTTGTCCTGGATGATAGACACAAAATGCTGGAGTAACTCAGCTGGGCAGGAAGCATCTCTGGAGAGAAGGAATGGATGACGTTTAGGGTCGAGACCCTTCTTCTGACTGATCCTGGATGATGATGAGTTTAGTTTAGAGATACCGTGTAGAGATACATTGTGGAAACAGGCCCTTCGGCCCACCAAGTCCGCGCCGACCAGTGATCCCCGCACATTAACACTATCCTACACCCACTAGGGACAATTTTTTACATTTACCAAGCCAATTAACCTACAAACCTGTACGTCTTTGGAGTGTGGGAGGAAACAGAAGATCTCGAAGAAAACCAATACAGGTCACGGGGAGAACGTACAAACCCCGTACAGACAGCACCCTTAGTCAGGATCGAACCTGGGTGTCTGGCGCTGCATTCGCTGTTCCTCCAACTTGCGTGTGGCCTCACTCTGGCAGTGGAGGAGGCCCAGGACAGGAAGGTCAGTATGGGAATGGGCCATTAAAATGTTTGACAACCGGGAGATCACGTAGGTCTAGGCGGACTGAGCCTTGGTGTTCAGCGAAACGATCACCCAGTCTGTACTTGGTCTTGCTGAAGGTTTTTTTGTGGACTGGTGGCCTGTGACTAGTGCCATCCCTCAGTGGTTTGTGCTGGGCTAATTGGTGTTTGTCATCTTTATCGAGGAATTGGATGAGAATGTATAAGGCATAATTAGTAAATTTGCAGGTGATATTATAAGGTAATAGAGGATAGTAGAATTAGGCCATTCAGCGCACCAAGTCCACTTCGACATTCAATCAAGGCTGATCTATCTCTCTCTCTCCTAACCACATTCTCCTGCCTTCTTCTCATAACCTCTGACACCTGCACTAATCAAGAATCTATCTGTCTCCGCCTTAAAAATTTCCACTGACTTGGCTTCCACAGCCTTCTGTAACAAAGAATTCCACAGATTCACCACGCTCCTAGATATCGTAGACTGCGAAGATGGTTATTAAGAATTGATCAGCTGGGCAAGTGGGCTGAGTAATGGCAAATGAAATATAATTCAGATAAGTATTTAGGAAAGTCAAACTGGGGAATGTTGTAGAACAGTGGGATCAAGGAGTACAAGTACATAAATTCCTGAAAGTGGCGTCACAGGTAGATTTTGGCATGCTGATCTTCATCAGTCAGGGAATTGAGTATTGATTATGGGACTCTATGTTATATACAGGATGTTAGTGAGCCCGTAGCTGGAGCATTGTGTTCAATTTTGATCAACCTGCAGTAGAAAAGATGTCCTTATGCGGGAAAGAGTGCTGAGAGACTGAGCAGGCTAGGACTAGCGCAGGAAGTTGACAAGTGATGTTATAGAGCTGTGTAAAATCATGAGGGGCTTAGATTAAGTGAATGTACATAGACATTTTCACTGGGTGCGTAAATCAAGAAATCTAGAGGGAATTAGTTTAAGGTGAGGGGGGGAACATTTTAATAGCGACTTGAGGGATAACTGTCACACAGAGAGTGGTGCATACATGAAACAAGCTGCCAAAGAAAGTGAGGTACGCACAATAACATTTAATCATCCTTTAGACAGGTACTGTACATGGATCGGAAAAGTTTAGAGGAATATGGGTCAAACACCAGCAAATGGGACTAGCCTGGGTGGAGCATCGTGGTTGGCTTGGATGTGTTGAGCCAAAGGACCTATTTCTACACTCTATGACTCTCATAATTAATATTGATCACTGGACTGTGCTGTGGAGTTTGTATAAGCCGATGCTGCAGCAGCCTTTGGGAAGACTTCAGCTTTATTTGTTGATTTGGGGCGTGGCACAATTTGCCACTTCCCTGGTGTAATACTCAGGGTGATAATGAGATGTTATTTCTGCAATCATGTTGGAAGCTTAGGAGACACAAGGACCTGCTGATGGCTGAATACATGTGGAGCACACAAAGTGCTGGAGTAACTCAGCGTGACAGGCAGCATCGTGCTGAAGTTGCTGCCTGGCCCGCGGAGTTACTCCAGCACTTTGTGTTCTTGAAAGCTTAGGAAGCTGTTTAGTGCTTCAAAAATGTTGTCAGTAACAACATTTATGTACAGCATTCAAAATATGGAAGGAAGGGAAATGATCCAAAATGTGCTCACCTGGGCCTCTATCCCGTGTCACCCTCCACTGAAATCCCTGGTGCCATGCTAATCTGCTGCATCCTTGTGTTTCCAATGTTCTGAACTCATCATTGCCAAGGCAGCTGGTGCTGCATATGAACAGTGAATAGTCCTGAAGAGTGCCTCTGGATGATTCTGATGAGCTTTTGATAACCTGTGCTGTAATTAGATCGTTGCCACTACTTCTAAATGTGCCTTATAACTTGAAGCATGTTGGAATAGTTAAAATAGATGCAAACAAAAATATTAAAAATGTGAAACACACAAAATAATAAGATTACTTGTAATTTTTCTACCTTATGAAATCAAAAGCATTAATATTATTTTCTATATCTTCTGAGAATATAAAAAGCCATTTCCCGACTGAGTCTATGCTGGCTCTCACAGCATTCCCAACGCATGTCTAATTGTCCCTGTAAGCTATGCTCCTCACATTCCCATTAACTCTCCCCAGATTCTACCATAGAGTGAAAAAGGAGCAATTTATAGCAGGCAATCAACCTACAATCTTGAATGTCTTTGGAATGTGGGAGAAAATCTGTTCACCTAGACAGGGGGATCCTGCAAACTCCACACATACAGAACTGAGCGACTGGCGGTGTGAGGCAACAGCTCCATTCAATGCATCACTATGTATAAAACAAGCCAGTTAGCTTTACTTATGCTTTTAATTAAGGTTGATTTCTTCATTCAAATATGATACAATACGATACGATAGAACTTTATTATCCCAGGAGGGAAATTGATCTGCCAACAGTCATAAAACACAACAAGATACATGAAATTAAAGAGACAAGTGGAAAGGATTGGAGATGTGCAAAGATTGGGGAGGGAAGGGTCCGTCTACCCCATGTCAGAAGGGGGAGTTGTACGGTTCGATAGCCACAGGGAAAAAGGATCTTCTGCATCTTGGTGGAACCAGTCTGTTGCTGAAGGTACTCCTCAGGTTGACCAATGTGTCATGGAGGGGGTGAGCTGTATTGTCCAAGATGCTCAACAGTTTGAGGAGCATCCTCCCCTCCAAGACCACCTCCCATGAACCCAACTTCGCCCTCGGGTTGGAGCCAGCCTTCCTGATGCAATGTAAAGCAATGCAAAGATATGCAATGTAAAGCCGTAGGGCAAGACATGGTGTATCTCAGTACCTACACAGAACTAGAATGAGCCGGAAGTGAGTTGCAACATCATCTAACCGCCAGCATGTTCCAAGCACCGGTGTTACAGTGCATAGTGAAGTGATTCCCAAAAAATTCACATGCAATGCAGATGGCTGTCATTTCCGTGTTGAATTCCCCAGTCAAAAATCACTGTAATCAAACAACTTTCCAGTGGTATTATGAGACAAAGAAGTGATTGTTTTATATTAGACGCCAATCTTTGGATCTAAAGTAAATCAATTTACAGTACGCATATCCTAGGCAGTTCATGAAAGAAGGGTCAGTTTGTAGTTCAGTTCAAAGGAGATGAAATAGTTTTTGCCACTATGACTGGAAAAAAACTGGCACCACAAATGACCACAAAGAGTAACTGTCCTAACTTTGCTGGTGGGGCCTAGAGCTCAGATCATTGTACGACTCCCTGAACTCAAAGAGAGTTATGTATAGTGATTTTACTGGTGACATCCGATGTAATGGTCCTATTTTGGAACTCGCCATACTTATTTATTCTGCTGATCAAATATTAACTTTATGTTCCTTCATGACTTATGGACTTTCAGAAAGCATTTGATAAGGTCCCACACAGGAGATTATTGGGCAAAATTAGGGCACATGGTATTGGGGGTAGAGTGCTGACATGGATAGAAAATTGGTTGGCAGACAGGAAACAAAGAATAGGGAATAACAGGTCCCTTTCAGAATGGCAGGCAGTGACTAGTGGGGTACCGCAAGGCTCGCTGTTTCGACCGGAGCTATTTACAATATACATCAATGATTTAGATGAAGGGATTCAAAGTAACATTAGCAAATTTGCAGATGACACAAAGCTGGGTGGCAGTGTGAACTGTGAGGAGGATGCTATAAGAATTCAGGGTGACTTGGACAGTTGGCGAGTGGGCAGATGCATGGCTGATGCAGTTTAATGTGGATAAATGTGAGGTTATCCACTTTGGTAGCAACAACAGGAAGGCAGATTACTATCTAAATGGTGTCAAATTGGGAAAAGGGGAAGTGAGACCACACCTGGAGTATTGTGTGCAGTTTTGGTCCCCTAATTTGAGGAAGGACATTCTTGCTATTGAGGGAGTGCAGCGTAGGTTTACAAGGTTAATTCCCGGGATGGCGGGACTGTCATATGCAGAGAGAATGGAGCGGCTGGGCTTGTATACTCTGGAGTTTAGAAGGATGGGAGGGGATCTTATTGAAACATAAGATTATTAAGGGTTTGGACACGCTAGAGGCAGGAAACATGTTCCCGATGTTGGAGGAGTCCAGAACCAAGGCCGCAGTTTAAGAATAAGGGGTAAGCCATTTAGAATGTAGACGAGGAAACACTTTTTCTCACAGAGGATTGTGAGTCTGTGTAATTCTCTGCCTCAGAGGGTCGGTGGAGGCCGGTTCTCTGGATACTTTCAAGAGAGAGCTAGATAGGGCTGTTAAAGATAGCGGAGTCAGGGGATATGGGGAGAAGGCAAGAACGGGGTACTGATTGGGGATGATCAGCCATGATCACATTGAATGGCGGTGCTGGCTCGAAGGGCCAAATGGCTTACTCCTGCACCTATTGTCTAATGCCTTCAGACCCTCTTGTAGATACATTTTAAAATATTGTTACCCTGCTGTATAAGTACATACAAGGCTGAGATGTGGTTTAGTTTAGGTTTAGTTTAGAGATATAGCACGGAAATAGTCCCTCCGACCCACCGACTCCTCGCCGACCAGCGATCCCCGCACATTTACAATACCCTACACACACTAGGGACAATTTACAATTGTACCAAATTATATTAGCCTACAAACCTGCATGTCTTTGGAGAGTGGAAGAAACCAGAGCACCCAGAGAAAACCCATGCAGGTCACGGATAGTACGTACAAACTCCGTACAGATAACACCTGTAGTCAGGATCGAACCTGGGTCTCTGGTGCCACAAGGCAGCAACTCTACCGCTGCGCCCCCGTGCCACCCGTATACTCTCTCATGGTCCCTTTAAAAAGAACTGCTGTTCTTCCACAACTTGCTCCTACATTATGACCCATGCCACACATTGGGATCTGTAGCACAGCTGCCTCACCTCAGCGAAGTTGGTTCAATCTTGAACTCTGATGCTGTCTGTGTGGAGCTTGCATGTTATCCCAGCAGGCGTTTCGAATTTCAAAATATGCACGTTGGTAGGTTAATTGCCTACTGTAAATTGGCCCTAGTGTGTGAAGGTGGCAAGGTGGGGAGGGGGAGAAGACAATGGGCAGAGCGACTGGAGAAGGATAAGGAGTTGGCGGTCGAGTGGACATGGTGACGGAGGAAGCGGTAGCTGCTGTGAGGGGAGGGATTCTCATGGTGACCGAGTGGTCCTATCAGCAGCGACGGCCTGAAGAAAGTGCTGTCTCCAGGGGCTACAAAGTAAGCTGCAACAACAGCCGCTTCAACTGGACCCTGCGGTGAGTAATGAAGGGCTCGCTTGGGCACCTTGCGAGTTGGGCAGGGACCCTCGGAAGCCTGCGCTCCAAGTGGCCGGTGGGGTGGTGCGAATCGGAGGTTCGTCTGCTATAACCAAAATCCGTTATAAAGGGGTCCGTGAAAACAAGGGTGTACTGTACTTGGTTCTGAAGCATGTACAGAAAAAGAATTAGCCCGAAAGACACACTCCCCGTGGTTGGCAGTCAGTGGTTGAAAGGGAGCAGATGGAGGCTGCAGGCAAGAGGGAAACAGCTTCTGGCTACACCGAGAAAGATACTGAGGTACTTGTCAGTGAGATCGAGGTCAGTGTGAATGTGGGATGTCCGATGGTCTCCCAGGCAAAGACCTTGAGTTGATGTTTCCAGGAATGAGAATCTCTGCATTAATTTCCCTATACTGCTCTTTCACACTGACACACACCTGCATATACACCAAAGATAGACACAAAATGCTGGAGTAACTCAGCGGGTCAGGCAGCATCTCTGGAGAGAAGGAATGGGCGACATTTTGGGTCGAGACCCTTCTTCAGACCCATATACACCATCTCATCTATTCTCTGTCCCTTCCCTCACCCAACCATTAAAATCCTATCCATTTTATCACCAACACAGAGATCAATCCTCCAAATGGATAATAAGGAATCCAGTGGTCATAGATCTCAGTTAACAGATGATACAGACTTGTGTGGCACTGTGAATTGTTAAGAGAATGCAGGGAAATGTCAAGCAGATATAGAAATGCTAAATGAGTAGGCAAGGACATGACAGATTGAATATGATTTTGGAAAAAATTACATTGTTCACTGTCCTTCACGTATATCCAGACAATGGTGTGAAAACAGGCAAGCAATGGCTAAATGCATATAATCCTCCAACATTTTCGCCACCTCCAACAGGATCCCACTACTGCCCACATCTTCCCATCTCCATCCCTTTCTGCTTACCGCAGAAAACGTTCCCTCCGAAACTCCCTGGTCAACTCGTCGCTTCGCACCCAAACCACCCCCTCCCCAGTTACTTTCCCATGTAATACCTGTCCATTTGCCTCCCCCCTCGACTCCATCCAAACAGTCTTTCCAGGTGAGGCAGCGGTTCACTTGCACCTCCCCCAACCTCATCTACTGTATTCGCTGTTCCAGGTGTCAACTTCTCTACATCGGCGAGACCAAGCGCAGGCTCGGCGATTATTTCACTGGACACCTCCGCTCAGTCCGTCCTAACCTACCTGATCTCCCAGTGGCTCAGCACTTCAACTCCCCCTCCCATTCCCAATCTGACCTAGGCCTCCTCCATTGTCAGTGAGGCCCAGCGCAATTTGGAGGAACAGCACCTCATATTTCGCTTGGGTAGTTTACACCCCAGTGGTATGAACATTGACTTCTCTAACTTCAGATAGCCCTTGCTTTCTCTCTCCAGAAAAAGGTTTCTAATGTTCTCAAAAGAAACAGGAAGCTTAAAGATTGGGAATAATACAGAATTCAACAAAGGGAAGAAAAAGACGTTGATAAGGAAAGAGAAAGTAGAATGCACGAGAAATCTACCGAGAAACATATAAAATTATGAAAGCTTTGAAAATGAAGAACAGCAAAAGAAAATTTGGTACACTTTTACACGCTAGAATAAATATTGGGGAATAAGGAAATGGCGCAGCAAGTAAACAAATTATATTCCGGCGGCACAAAAACCTGCTAGAAATGTTGAAAAGTCTAGAGAGAAGGAAGAGCTGAAGGTAATCTTCTTAAATCTGGTTGCCATCTTCTTAAATTCCATAGTTTCAGTAAAGGATTACACAAATTGTAAAACAGCAAATGGAACTCCAGTACACAAGGAAAGAGGAAGAGTGAAATTGTGGTCTAGAGGTCAGTTATTCTGATATTAGTAATATAGGAAATGCTGGTACGAGTTATTAAGGAAGATAATGAATGAACATTAGTAATCCTTGTGACAATAGACCGGGGGTGGGGTGGGGGGGGGGGAGGTGTTCATTATTACTGATTATCTGCGATAACCGAGTTAGGGGAGTAAATATTAATTAGTTTAACCCAAGGCTGAGCGGGAAGAAGAGGGTGGGGGGGGGGGGGGGGGGGTTAAAGCAGGGAGAATTCACAGGCTGGGGAGCCACAGCCCCACACACAATGTGCCAGGCCTGGTATTCACTCCGCCTTCATGCTGCTCCCTCTCTCCGCTCCCACACCAGTAACCATGCCACACAGCACAAGCTCATTGGGTTAGCTGGCCTGGCAGAAGTGGAGGGCAGTGCAATGGGAGGGAGCCTCTCAGACACACACGTTGCCAGAGCGGCACAGGTGCAGTGACGATGCTGCGTCTACATCCAACACCCCGGGACTTTGCTTTGTCACAGCTGCTCGCATACCCGAGCCCAACGCTCTTCAGAAGTGTTATACTGCCCACTCTCTCCCCGTGGCCACCTTTCCGCTGCCCATGCAGGGATACTGCTGCCCACCAACAGCCACCATGAGCGGAAGCCTTGGTCCGCTATAACCAATATCTGTTATAAAGAGGTCGGTAATAACAAGGGGACACTGTACTTAGAAAATAATAAGCTTGGATAAAGTTAATGTGGTTGAAAGGGAAACCACATTTAACATACATGCAAAAGCATTTTGAGATTTAAAGTAGCAAATAGGCAATGGAAAATTAATGCATATGTTGTGTTTGGACTTTCAGTAGAAATAGAGGTTATTAAACAATTAGACCACATGGGGATATGCATAATAAACTAGCGCAAATTGAAGGAATCAAATTAATGGACGGAATCAGTTATGAAAAACTGCGTTTGTTTCAGGTTGGGAGGCAATGATTCGTGGGGTGCTACTGGGATAATGATGGAGTAATGTTCATCATTTATTTCGATTTAAATGAGGGGACCAGGTAGAATATATACGAGTTGAGTGAAGAATGCAGAGAAGCTTCAACAGAATTTCCACATGCTAAGCGAACGGGCAAAGAATTTAATGTGAAAAATTATTGTTATTTATTTTGGTACAAAAAAAAATAGAAAAGCTGAATGTTCTCTAAACAATGAGATTTTGTAAGAACTGAGCATTCAGTCATCCCTTGATGCCCTGGTACAAAGATCACTGACAGCTAATACATAGACAGTTAGTGCACGAGGATTTGAGTAAAGGGACCTTGTTACAGTTATATAAAGCACTGGTTACACTGTGCCTGAAATATTGTGCACTGGTCTTGTTTCACTTTATCCTCTGCAATAAGCCTCCTCCACAGGAACACATCCAGTCAGTCTCCTCAGTCTTCTTCAATCCTCAGGTGATAATCTTCTTCAACCTTACGAGGCAACTTTCGTGGTACATCTGAGTCATGGGTAATTAGCCAGATATTACCTTTCTCTTCGATTTGGGAATGTGGCCCAAGTTGCAGAACATTTAAGGTTTACTATTGTCATGTGCACGGAGGTACAGTGAAAACCTTTGTTTTGCATTCTATTCAAACAAATGAGACAATACTATACATAAATACAGTCAAGTCAAACTCAAACAGAAGATCGAGCAAAGGGAAAAATACAGAGTGCAGAATATATTTCTCAGCATTGTAGTGTATCAGTTCTGTAGACAAGGTCTAATATCCGTAATGGGGTCAAGGTGAATTGGACTGATGTACTAGCTATACAAGCAGAATGGATATTCAAGAGACATAATCACATCATATCAGCTGCACTGCACAAAGAATCAAAGTCAGCTGTTCATTTGAAGGACAGTGGCAGTGAAAACTATCTTTAGTGTCTGCGATAGCCTTAATACTTTGTTTATCAGCAGAGCTTGACAAACAGAGTGCAAGTATTATATCTAAAAAGAAAGACACAAGCTGCTGGAGTAACTCAGCTGGTCAGGCAGCATCTCTGGAAAACATGGATGTGATGTTTCGAGTCGGGACCCTTCTTCAGACCCAAAATGTGCCCAATCCATGTCTTCCAGAGATTCTGCCTGATCCATTGAGTTATTCCAGCACTCTGTATCTTTTGTTGTAAACTAGTATCTGGCATTCCTTGTGTCTACATATTATATCTATTCAGTTCACTATGAATTTTCTAGTTACGGAGCACAATGAATGTGACCAATCCAGGGTGTGACTATTACAGTCAGTTTACTCAACAACCTTCCTTCTATTTTCCATCTCATATTCTGAATGAATCCAAAGAGCAGTATGCAGAATTTGGAATGTCAGACTTCCTGGTAATGGATATCAGTTCAGAATTTACATTGGTACAACCTATAATATTTGCCAAGACATGGAAATGGACAGGATCACCTCACTATTTGGTGCCAATTTCAGTAGATACAGCAGTCTGCCGAGTCGACTATTGATGCTTGTAGGTAAAAAGAATGAGTGATGGGGAATGTACAAGTCCTGCACAATTCGTTCGCTTGTGTGTCAGACGACGTTCTGCCGTCACTTTGCCACAGCCAGTGCCACATCTGTGCCTCTACGGAGATCGTCCGCAGTGCATGCCTCTCACCGCAAGTCAGTAGGTGGGACATTGTCTGTACTTGTCAGTTGCACTTGTCAAAGTCCGAGAGGCCCCACTTCTTCAGGTTGAGTCCGCAACGTCCCACTCCAGTGCGGAGGCGGTTTAGGGCTTTCCAGGTAGTATAAGGCAGGGTGTCCTGGTGCCATCTGTTGTTTGGTTTTGGTGCCTGGCATGGTTGGCTCTAGTTCCAAGAAGCTGTTCCCACTCTTCAAGCGTTTCTTGGCACGTTGGTGATTGTGCAAGGGATGATGGGGGTCTGTCCGCATTGAAGCATTGAGTGCAATGACTTGGGTGCATTACATTCTGTCCCACAGTGTTGCACACTTGCACAGCCTTAATATTTCAGCTAAAGGCGAGAAACAGAACATATAACGTATGGCACAGGAACATAAAACAATGCCCTCTAGTCTTTGACATGTCCATCTTGGGGAAAAGGATTCTGACTGAATGCCTTACTGTCTATGAACTTTTTAGCATGATGCAAATTCAGAAGTGTAGTAAAACCGAGAATTCTAAAACACAGTCAACAACACATTTGAATGATACAATGCACAAGTGCGCTGGATCCTCACAGCTGTAACAAGCAATTCGGGAAGTCTCCATACCGCAGTGATTTACACTGATGAGCCAACTAACTAAGCAGAACTCCTGAGATAGACCGCAAAATGCTGGAGTAAGGGACAGGCAGCATCTCTGGAGAGAAGGTATGGGTGACATTTCCGATGAAGACCCTTCTTCAGACTGAGAGTCACGGGAGAGCGAAACGAGTTTATGGAAGAAGGGTTTCGGCCCGAAACGTTGCCTATTTCCTTTCCTCCATAGATGCTGCTGCACCCGCTGAGTTTCTCCAGCATTTTGTGTACCTACTATGTTAGTGGAAGGGTAGGTTGTTTCTGAAATGCAGTGCTTGGCCACCTTTTGAATTGTCCAGTCACCGAAATATCAACACAAACCATGCCTGAAAACCCCAACCTGAATAATATGAGCCTCGTCGCCGCTGCAATGATGCGTGCCTAAGAAATGAATGTACACGTCCTACGACTTTTGATACATTACATTTTACCAGGCACTGCTGTTTTGTCGAGTTTCTGTTGAGAGTTAAAACGCGTTTAATGTATTACTCCCTTCCCTGTTTCCGTTGCTAAAAATTTAATTTCAACTGGATAACATTACTTTTTCTTTTGAGGGAAAAGATGAAAGGTCACTGTTATTGTCTTAACTTATGTTCCACAGCAGCAGACGGGGAGAGCTCATTCAGCTCCGGTAAGTTTATGATGTATATGCTCTATGAAGCCTTAATACTCTTAATAACACAGCTGCATAACTCAAAAAGGCATCCGCTCGAATCTTTTATCCGCCACATTCGCGTAAGGAATCTAATGTTTTTTATTAAAAACACGATAACATAGCGAAATATCAATAAAAAAAATAATGAATCAATTAAAAAAATAACCAACTGAATACCTGCCGATGTTAAGCAAATGATCGGCCGTACAAGTACAACAAAGATACGAGATTTAATGGCAGTCTATTACAGCGCAATATGGTCTTGCCCAGAACCAAACAGCCCGGTCACGCAGTACAACACTTTACAGATTGAGGTTTAGAGACACGCTCACTCTTTGGAAAATAAATTGCACACCACAAAGCAACTGACCCCGGATGTCACCTTCCTTGCATTTGCCCTGTTCTCCACAATGCGAGACAATCAGCGTTCACTTGTTTGTTTACATTTTAACAATTGGCAAGGGATCACTCACTCAACAACAAAAAAACTAAAATGCAATTATTTTCCAAATGAAACATTTTTAAAGCCAGTGTCGGTGGAAGTTTGAAACTCCACACGGGCGACACAGATTGCCTCCCTACCTGTACGAGACTTGTTTCCTGATAGCCAGGTGCAGAAACTGGTTGTCCAACTCCCGGGCAGAGGGCTCCCGTGGCCGGCTACGCTGAGCAGCTCACCGCCCGACTCTTTCACATCCTCCCCGCCAAAAAACGTCCTCATCTTCCGGTCAACCCGGCAGCTCAGGGAAATTTGGCGTTAGCTTCGGTGTTGACTGCAGCGGCATCAACCTGCGCGGCTTCGGCCATCGCCGCCGCTCAGTGGGAGGCGAGTGTTGTAGAGATAGATAGACTGAGATGGGAGGGAGAGATCTCAGCACGTCCCACACGGGACAGCGGGGACGGCAGTGGGCTTGTTCACAGGACTCCCCGGGGCCGGCAGCCGCTACAGCGCTTCAAGCCAAAGCGAGCAACCTACACCGCAGATACATGGCACGCTGAACAAGTTAAAGGCGGATCAAGAGGAGGAGCAGATAGGTGCAAATGATTCAGTTGTGGGGGGAGGAGGAGAGACGGGGGGAGAGCGCAACAGACAATTGTCAATTTCCCGGCACTGGAAAAGCTGTAACAAGTCTCCGGGAAGGATCCATCCTAACATCAATAACTAGCATCTACCCGGGAAGAAGGGCAGCGCCTACTCACTGGGGAAGATCCGCACATTAATAATGAAATCCCGATTAACATGGACCTTCCGCAGGTGTCTACACTGCTCCAAACATTGAAAACTACGGTCCCGTAGGCAAAGGGGCACTATAAAGAGACTCATACATGAAGAACTGTTACCCCAATGGACGGTGGTCAGCAGAAAATCGGTAAGGAACTGCAGTTGCTGTTTTAATCCGAAAATAGACAACATGCTATTTGTCATTAAGCTTTTCCCATTGAGAGTAGGGAAGATTCAAACAAGAGGACATGACTTGAGAATTAAGGGACAGAAGTTTAGGGGTAACATTAGGGGGAACTTCTTTACTCAGAGAGTGGTAGCTGTGTGGAATGAGCTTCCAGTGGAAGTGGTGGAGGCAGGTTCGATTTTATCATTTAAAAATAGATTGGATGGGTATATAGATGAGAAAGGAATGGAGGGTTATGGTCTGAGTGCAGGTAGATGGGACTAGGGGAGAAAAAGTGTTCGGCATGGACTTGAAGGGCCGAGATGGCCTGTTTCCATGCTGTAATTGTTATATGGTTATATGCTGGAGTAACTCAGCGGGACAGGCAGCATCTCTGGAGAGAAGGAATGGGTGACGTTTCGGGTCGAGACCCTTCTTCAGCTTTTACTCCATCTTTTTGTCTCTATACGTTAATACTACCATGGCGATGGAAGAAGGAACACAGCAAGTCCCCAGGCAGATTCACCCATTAATCAATGATATCCCAAGCGTCTTGTTTATTGATAAATTATGCTATAGGATAATACCTAATTCCATATTCAATAGAGGGAGAGGGGCAACATCGAGCTGTTGTTGATATTAATATCAATTAATACACTGATAATTAATATCCCGACCGAAGGGAGACGGCGACAAGTATGCAACTAATCTCTGAATGGCTGGGGCAGCACTAAAACTCCAGGATTCACATGTTAATACCAGATATCCACATGAAATATTAATAACTGAGTTTCCGAGGGATGGAGAACAACATCAAGTTTGTGGGGGAGAGCGATAGATTAACAACTAACTTCGGAATGGATGGAGCACCATTAAATCCCAGAGCGGTTCCCCAATTTAATAACTCAAAACTTGAAAGAAAAGGAACAACACCAACTCCAGAGAGGTCGTAGTAATAACTAATATTCTAATGGAAGGGGTGAACAACAAGTTTGTTAACCCCAATGATCTACATGATGAGTTTTTATGTGCTTGTTAACATTTAGATAGCTTAGTATAGAATATGGAGCTAGGTATTATCCTGCCGCATAATTGTGTATAAACATTTTAGATACTACCTTGGCTTAAGGCTTGGTTTTCTTGGTTGAGCACTCATCATGGTGTTATAGCACATGTACTTTGTGTTTTAATAGTGATTCATCTACATTAATCACTGATGTCTCAATGGACATTTCACAGCAAAATGTCTTGAAGGGGACTAATGCATTAATGATTAATATCTCCAAAGAATGATCAATAAACATCTAGACCTCAAAGGAGATCCATTGGTTAATCATTAATATTCCAATAATGTAGTAATTACATTACAATAAAACCACAAAGTACTTGTGGGAAACATCAGGATAAACACTTGAAAACCAAAGCACTATCTAACTGAATATACCAACAATTAACTCACTCTAACAAATGCTAAACACCTGCATCCTATCTTCCACATCCTAACCCATCATTAAACTTGTAACACCACAACACAAATATCAACCTTGCATAAAACCGGGATACACTTACAAAGAAATGCACATACTGCATGTTATATCTTGCTGTCCCCCAACCAACACTATTTCTTCTCCACCAAATCCACCTACTGCCTTACTCTGCTGCCTCTGACATCTGCTTTATGGCCTGATGCAAATGCGAATTCAAAGCTCTCCAAATAGCGTTGTGGTCTATCTCGCTATAAAACCTCTACACCCCATCTCTACCAGACGTACTCTTGCTCTCCATCCTTGCTGCTCAACTTCTGCTGCCAAGTCTATATATCTAAGCTGTTTCCTTTCATAAGCCTCATCCACTAAGTTCTCTATAGACAGTTCTATAAAATACACTATCTGCTGAATTACTGACCATAACACTCTATCAGTCCTCAAATTAGTACTAATTATTTGCTGCGGCACAACAAGCTTCCCTCCCAAATCTACCTGCATCTCCCAATCATTGGCTCCCCTGGCCTAACGCCTAACTCATTCCTGTCTGAAAACTTCTCTCCATTACCTTTCTCTCCCTCATGACAAATTGAATCACTACACTCTCAGTCCTGATGCCGACTGAATTCACCTGTGCTCTCCTCCTCTCAATTGCTGCTACTATACACTTTAAGACCTGGTTATGCCACCAAGTATACGGACCCTGAGAAAGACTAATCCTACATCATGACAAAATATGCCTCAACTTTGCCACCTCTGAACACAGGAGACCCGCCGGGTTGCCACCTATCCATTGTTTGAGGTTCTGCGGTGAAGGAACCACATCATAAATAGCCCTTATAAGGAAACTTACATGGCCTGCCTCCATGCACCACAGGTCCCTCCAGCTAAACCTCCTCTTGTCTGCACCTTCCCAGTTCATCCACTGTCCCTGCTTAACCTGAGTTACTGTCCTTATACGTCTCACTGCTTCCCCCTGACGACGTACCTGTTCTACAACCAATTTCCTCCTCTCTGTTGGGCATGCCTTACTCCACACTGGTTTTCCTGCGCTGAGTCCTAAGCCTCCTTTCCCTTGCTGCACCTTACCAACTATGTCTGTATGCCTCAGAACTGCTTGTACTTCTTGTACTGCCTGCTTTGAGTTCCACTTCCCTGACCGAGGAAGAACAAAAAGAAGGACTTGAACTTTATTTCGCCTTCCATCACAGTGAGGAATGTGTAGGAGTCACTGTGGTGGATGTTCATGTTAAAATGTGTTTTTGAGTGACCTGCTGCTTTTAATTGTATGACTGACCTGGCCAATGAAATTCCTCGTATGTTGCAAAACATACTTGGTGAATAAAGTGTGATTCTGACCTCCCCCTAGCTACACTTGACACCAGATTACTAACTAGGATATCCTTGCTCAGTGATAATTGCAACTCTAACCTCACCTTAGCACATTTAAACTCCTCTGTTAGGCTAGACAATGGTAAATGGAGAATACCTTTCTCATATAAAGACTTGTTTACAAAGAAAAAACATGAAGTGCTGGAGTTACATGGATAAGCAATGTTTCGGTCGGATCTTTCTTCAGACTAAAGAAGGGCCCCGACCCAAAACATCACCTATCCATGACCTCTAGAGATGCTGCCTGACCCACTGAGTTACGCCAGCATTTTGTATTTTTTATATATAGTAGGACCTGTTGGGTCCCAGCTTCACACGGGAGGGCTGGTCCCCCAACGCAATATTCTACCTCTCCACCAATTCCAATATACACACACACATTCACACACACACGGACTCATACACACACACTCACACATTCATACACACTCACACACACACACACACACACACACACACACACACACACACACACACACACCCTCCACCACACTCACTCACTCTCACTCACACACAGATTCACACACTCACACATACACACACTCACACACACAGACACACATACACACATACACACACACACACACATACAGTCACACACACACACTCACATTCACACACACATACATACAATCACACACACACACATACACTCACACACACACACATACACTCACACATACATTCATACACACTCATACACACATACACACTCATACACACATACACACACACTCACACACATACACACACACACACATACACTCACACACACACACATACACTCACACATTCACACTCACATACACACTCACACATACACACACCATATATATGACAGTAAACTTTCTTGAATCTACTCGCACGGCTGATCGCGGCGTCTCCACTTTGGGGCTTCCGCAGTCAGCGGCACTTCCGCAATCAGCGTGACCTCTGCACTTACCGGAAATTACGCAATCAGCGCGACCTCTGAACTCACCGGAAATTACACTATCAGCGCGACCTATCCACTAAGTGTATGTGTGAGTCACGAAATGAGCGGGATTTTGGACTAAACACTGTCGGACCTAATAAAGCATTTATTCCTTCCAAACACAGTCGGACGTAATAAAGCATTTATTCCTTCCAAACACAGTCGGACCTAATAAAGCATTTATTCCTTCCAAACACAGTCGGACCTAATAAAGCATTTATTCCTTCCAAACACAGTCAGATCTAATAAAGCATTGCAGTTTCAAGCACAGGCAGGGCAGCAGGCCAAACAACTCATGGCATTGTAATTTAATTTAATTTCATTTCCAATTAAGCATTGCACTTTCAAGCACAGGCAGGGCAGCAGGCCAAACAACTCATGGCATTGTCATTAAGGGCTAACAAATAATTTATTGCAAGTACATTGAAGATTCACAGTTCAGTTGATTTACAGCTCAGAATGACAGCCATGGCCTCTCCCTCGCGAACTTGCTGAGTGACTCACATCCAAGCATCCGGGGTTTTATAGTCCTGACCCCCCCAGAAGGGGCATTACCATCACGGTGATTGACAGGCGAGAGGACCAATCAGCTGATCTCAAGGTTTTTTAAACACTCATAACTTTTTTATTTTTCATCGATGGGAAAAATCCTCAGGGCTGGCTCAACGGAGGAGGACTGTGAGTAAGATGGCCAAAATCACAGCGATACAGGGTAGCGTTTTTTCTAAAATCAATATAGAGCGCAGACAGGAAGTGGTCAAGATGAGACTTTTAATTATATAGATGTCATTAAGTTGGGGGGTGGGAGATTGCAACCTTCACGTGGTCTACCCTGTTTCGACGAATGCAATCAACCTGGTGTGCACAATTAAATAAGATCAAATAGAACACGTTGTCCTACAACTTTAGGCTGTGCACGCCATTCGTAAGAAGAAGAAGAAGAAGAAGAAGAAGATTAAGTTGGAAAGGGTACAGAAGAGATTCATCAGGACATTATCTGGATTTTGGGGCATGAGTTGTAGGAAAAGGCTTGATAGGCTGGGACTTTTTATTCTGGAGTGTAGGTAGCTGAGGGTGATCTTATTAAGGTGTCCAAGATCATTAGGTGCCTGGACAAAATGAATGCAAACAATCTCTTTCGCAAGGAAGAGAATTTTAGAACGAGAGAGCATAGGCTTAAGGTGAGAGGGAATATATTTAAGAGGCATCTCAGGGCATCTTTTTCACTCAGAGGGTATCTGGAAGGAGCAGCCAGAGCAAGATGTAGAAGTGGATACAACTACAACAATTAAAAGATATTTGGGCAGAGATACGAAACAAAGGGTTAAGAATATAGGCCAAATGCAGGCAAAAGCCACTAGCCCAAAATACCAACTTGCTTGGCATGTAGAAGATGCACCATAGGGCATGTTTCTATGCTGTAGAGCTCTATGACTCTATGAGACTGCTGTCAGCAATAATGTGTAGCTCTAACACAAATAGCTCATAAGAGGTCCATGGTATGTTGATCAAGTAATAACAGTAACAACTGAAAGACCCCCAAGTGCAAAGTCATTCCTACATGACAGTAATGACAACATCTCATAAGGTTATTTGCTGAGAAGAGATCTTCAGGTTGTGCCATCTGAATCTCACTCCTTCTTAGAAAGTTCCTCAGAGTCGATATCAGTTCAGAGGGTTTTGAGGTAGCTGAAGAGTGTGGAAACAGGCCCTTTGGCCCACCATGGAATTCACAGACGGTGTCACAGATAGGGCAATAGTGCTTGGCAGAGCAGGAGGATTGGTTGTTTGAAATATTCTACTCGCCTTCCTTTGTTTGCACATGGACTTGATCTGTTTCCATTGTTGAGATTCAAGATGCTCAGTACCTTTCCTGATGCTCTTTCTCTATTTTGGTTACGGCTCGTGTGTTTCCATGAATTGGTGAGGATCTGTTCAAGGTTTTCAGAAAGATTCTTTGCATGTTCCCTTCATGCCCCAGTCAGCATTAATGGGGTTGGAATGCAGTTAGTTGAAAGCTTCATCAATAATTTATCCTGAACCAACCATGTTGATGCTATGGAAACGGTGGCGCAGCGGAAGAGTTGCCGCCGTACAGCAAATGCAGCGCCGGAGACCCGGGTTCAATTCCCAACTACGGGTGCTGTCTGTACGGAGTTTGTACTTTCTCCCCGTGACCTGCGTGGGTTTTCTCCGAGAACTTTGGTTTCCTCCCACACTCCAACGACGTACAGGTATGTAGGTTAATTGGCTTGGTAAATGTAAAAATTGTCCCTAGTGTGTGTAGGATAGTGTTAATGTGCGGGATCGCTGGTCGGCGCGGACCCGGTGGGCCGAAGGGCCTGTTTCCGCTCTGTATCTCTAAAACTTAAAACTAAAAAACTAAAGCACATCAAAGCCTCTACTTCCTCAGAAGTCTAATGAAATTTAGCTTGTCTCAAATGACTCTTACCGATTTCTAGAGATGCACCACAAACAGCATCCTATCAAGATGCTTGAAGAAATAATAGTTATGAACACATCCCGGTACATTAAGTAGGGCCGCACAGTGCTGCAGCAGTAGAGTTGCTGCCTTACAGTTCTAGAGACCAGGGTTCGGTCCTGGCTGCGGGTGCTGTCTTTACAGAGTTTCTCCGTTCTCCCTGTGACTGTGTGGGTTTACTCCGAGTGCTCCAATTTCCTCCCATATTCCAAAGACGGGCAGATTTGTAGGTTAATTGGCCTCTGTAAATTGTCCCTTGTGTGGGATAGGATTAGTGAATGAGTGATCGCTGGTCAGTGCACTTGATGGGCCAAAGAACCTGTTTCCACACTATATCTATAGACCTCTTCTCTCCCATTGACATTATTTACACCTCCCTTTGGGCTTTGTTTTATTTTTACACTATATTTTCTCCCACATCACAAAGAGTGACACAATGTGCTGAATGCCAGTTTCCTCAGGAAAGCAGCCAAATTAACCATTCAACCCGGTCATTCCCTCTTCTCCTCTCTCCCACTGGACAGGGGCATCTCAAGGCCCCCTGTTCAACTCACTCTTTACCCATGCCTCTGTAGAAAGACACAGTTCCAAATAATATTTTTAAATTTACTGAATACATCACCACTGTTCGACGAAGTACCAATAATGATGAGTCAGAGCAGAAGAGGGAGATCGATCATGTGATTGAATGGTGCCAGAACTCTCTTGAACTTCTACAGATGTACAGTAGAGAACATATTGACTGTTTGCATCACGGTTCGGACACTCGAACGCCCAAGAACGAAGGAGATTAAAAAATGTAGTAAATACTGCCCGATCCATCATGGGTACTGACCTCTCCACCATTGAAGGGATTTAGAAGCGCTGTCTCAAAAAAGCAGTCGGCATCATCAAGGACCCACACCAACCTGGTAAAGCTCTCATTTCACTCCTGCCATCAGGAAGAACGTATAGTAGTCCGAAAACTGTAATGCCCAGGTTCAAGAAAAGCTTCTTTGCAACAGTTATCAGTATATTGAACATTACAAACTCCAACTAAACTCCGAACTATGAACAGTCTGGGTTTCTCTAGAGACTTTGGGGCTTTTTTTTATTTTTACACTATATTTTCTCCTACATCGCAAAGAGTGACACAGTGTGCTGAATGGCAGCTTTCTTTGTTGTAAGAACATATTAATTTTTGTTAACACATGATGGCCACTGCAGTCCACCGACCACATAGTTTTACCCAGTCTTGGCCTCTGTAGTTGATTGGCCTTTATAAATTGCCTTGAGTGTACAGGAAAATCTGAATGGTTTTGATGGTCATATAAGAGAAGATAGGCCACTGTGCAATAAGTGGGCAAATGAGATTGATCAGATTGCTGTGAGAGGTGGCAAAGAATCGATGGCCTGAATGGCCCCTAGATGGCACAGTGGTGCAGCAGATAATAGTGATGCCTGGCTTCAACTCTGATCTCCAGCACTGTTTGTGTGGAGCTTGCATGTTCTCCCCGTGACCATGTGGATTTTTCCCAGCTATTTTTGTTTGCTCCTGCTCACCAAATACAGGTCAGTTGGTGGATTAATTAGTCATTGTAAATGATACTTTGTGTAGGTGGGAAGTGGGAAGTACCTTCCCACTCCTCAACCTGTTTTTCACATCTTATAGACACAAAAAGCTGGAGTAACTCAGAGGGACAGGCAGCTTCTCTGGAGAGGTCTGAAGAAAGGTGTCGACCCGAAACATCACCCATTCCTTCTCTCCAGAGATGCCGGCTGTCCCGCTGAGTTACTTCAGCTTTTTGTGTCTTTCTTTGGTTTAAACCAGCACCTGCCATTCCTTCTTACACATTTCACATCTTATAACTCAGTTCCCTTGTTCCTTCCCTATTCCCCACTCTGCACCACTCTCTTGCCCTTCCCCTTTCCTCAACCTTCATCCCGTAAGACTGTCACCACATTGCGACACAGCACTCTTCCCCGTTCCTTGCTTTACAGCCTTGAAAAAAAACCCTGGAAGAAGCACACATCCAATGCTGCCCAGTGCTGGTCTCCCCACATGTTGCTGGGTGTTTGTTGATTTCTGTGCATAATCCAGGGATGCAACTCAGCTCTCCCCCCATCACCACCACATCTACCAGGTTAGACATTTTACAGAATAGGGAGGAGCTATTTCGGCAATGTTGGGCAGAATTGTATGGTAGATGAATCAATTCCACAGCTCTCGGTCCATTATCCAGCAGCTCTTCAAATGTTTCTTCATGGTTTTAAAGAAATGTTCTTGGTATTCATTCCCACAATGCACACCCAACTACTCCACTCTATTGCCAATACTGTTGGCAAACCACCATTGCATTTTCAACATCCCCTCGACAGTGGTTCGATTTTATGTCTGCTATACACTCCCTCAACTTTCTCCCACCACCACTGGACTCTAGTCTGCTCTCTGACACCCATTCTCCATCCCCTGATCATGTACCGCACTTGAAATAGCATCTCTCAAATGTGTTCCTTGGTGTTCATCTTGGCCTCATATCCAATGGAATAATGCCCTGGAAGTTGGTGTGCAATATTGGTGCATACATCTGCATTATACTGGTTTAATGCGCCTTTTTGGGTGCCATGACCTTTCTACATCAGATGAATTCATCATTATCCACTTCTTTTTGTGAAAAATGCTACGATTTCTACTAAACAACATTGACAGCACTTCACTGGCTGAACAGTGTTTTGGGACTTGTGAAAACTGTTATATAAAATGCAAGCCTTTCTTTTTTTGTATCAGGTTCTCACTCTTCACTATCTTAATGGAACTGGAGGCCTGACCATTGCCTGATCAAATTCATTCCCACAAGTCATCACTTTGTCACCTAGGCAACCCTGCATATAAACTGCAGCATGCCTTTCTCAACATTCTGTAGGCCAGACATGTCCTTCTGTGCATTTCCCTTGCATCACCTGATCAAAAAGGTCAAAAATGAATGCATTAGATTTTTAATAGTGTGACAGGAGTCAGTCATCTCATAACACCTGTGAGCTAATTTACATGTAACGCGTAATTACAACAAAATGTGGTTTTAGCAGTTTGCTTAATATATGTTACTGTGAAAAGGCATGATTTTAATGAATATTTAGGCAGCTGAGTAATTGCAAATTCAAAATGCGCCACATATATATATTTTTTATCAGAGATAGCATAGAAAGTGCTTTCATGATGATGAACAAGAGCAGTTCATTATTCCAACCAATTTGCCAAAAAAAGAATCAAATTCAAAAGTGGTAGAATTATTTTGGAGTGTTATTTCACTCAATTGGCAAATCTCCTGGGATGATTCTTGATGGCAAAGCAGTACAACAGTATGATCAAGTGTGGCATCAAGGGGAAATCAAGTGGTGGGAATCATAGTTGACATAAAGGAAGATGATTGTGATTGTTAGGAATCAATCACCCCACCCCCATTGATTTCCGCAGGAGTTCCTCGGGTCCGTATCATCAATGTCTTTCCTTCCAATTGCACAATGTTCAATATTCAATTCCATTCACAATTTATCAGATAATGAAGCAGCACATGCCTGCCTGCAGCAAGACCTAGACAATATTCTGCGGTATGTGACTCTCCTCTGATTACCCGAAACCTGTGAAGGAATGTTCTCCACTTGCCTGGATGAATGCAGCTCCATCAACAATCAAGATGCTCAACACCATGCAAGACAAATCAACCCACTTCATTTACTTCCTGCCAGCCACATTAAACATGTATTCCCTCGACCACACTGCCTACACTATGTACCAACTAAAAATTGCACTGCATTTACATACTCAGGTCACTTTGAATGTGCCAACCAAGCTTACAGCCTGCAATCTTTACCACCAAGAAGGACGACAGCTACCAGCACACCAGGAACAACACCAAACAGCATGATGTTCTCCTCCATAGCCCCCAATCCTGACTTTTACTGATCTTTCATCATCATTGGGACTAAATCCTGGAACTTGTTCCCCATCAGCATTGTGGAAGTACCCAGTGAAAGGTCTGGATAGAGTGAATGTGGAGAGGATGTTTCCACTCGCGGGGGAGTCTAGGACCAGAGGCCAAAACCTCAGACTAAAAGGACGTCCCTTTAGAAAGGAGAGCGAGGAGGAATTTATTTAGTCAGAGGGTGGTGAATCTGTGGAATTCATTGTCACAGATGGATGTGGAGGCCAAGTCAATGGATATTTTTAAGGTGGAGATTGACAGATTCTTGATTAGTAAGGATGTCAGGGGTAATGGGAGAAGGCAGGAGAATAGGGTTGAGTGGGAAAGTTAGATCAGCCATGATTGAATGGCGGAGTGGATTTGTTGGGCCGAATGCTCATGAACTTCACCAGAAGCACTGCAGCCATTCAAGCAGGTGGCCTACCACCACTTCCTCAAGGATGAACAACAAGTAATTGATATTCTCAGTGAAGCCCAAATCTTTTTTTTATTTTTTTTAAATTTTTATTTATTAGAAGTATTTTACATTACAGTAATCTGCAATAACGTAAATTTATACAGTTCTTGTACCACTTCTGTTTTTCAACTTTAATAGAAAAAAAGAATAGAAAGAGCTAGCAAGGACAGTCAGTGAGTGGATGAAAAAGTGGCCCAGGAACACACATGTGAACCTAAACCACAAGAAGTAGTTAAAGAAGAAAAGAAAAAAAGAGAAAAAAGAAAATAAGATAGGACAATATGAAAGGGATGCACCTACTTCTTATCTTTACTCACCCCTCGCCAGGTCCTAAAACCATTTATTATCAACATTTTGTTGCACCCTATGTTTGTAATAAGTCGATATATGGAGACCAAATCTTTTGGAATTGGTCTTGTTTACCTGCTAGGAGGAATCTCATATCTTCTAGATGTAACAATTCCGACATATTAGAAGTCCACATTTTTATTTTTATTATGAAGCCCAAATCTTATAAGTGCATATACAGTAACATTTAAAAAATACACAATTAATATGATAGAGTACATTGGATTCTGCAATGCATAATGGTAGAGATTTTCAAAGTGGTCATACAAACCAAAGGAATGTCCATGTTATCCAGATACTAACAGCCGGATGGTTGCAGCCAGACCTCGGGTTGGCCATCATTCATCATAATCTGAAAGCTCTCCAAGTTGAGTTTGTTGTCAGGAGTTCATCGAACCGGCTGGGTGGAAAAAAATTAAATGGCATAATCAGAACTGAAATCAATGGTGGTGAACCATGACAAACAAGAGTGCAAAGTCAGCAGAGAATACAGCGGAATCATATTTTTTTTCCTGAGGTCCCATTTTAACTGGGCGGCACAGTGGAGCAGCGGTAGAGTTGCTGCCTTACAGCCCTTGCAGCACCAGGCACGTGGGTTCGATCCCGGCTACAGATGCTGTCTGTACGGAGTTTGTACGTTCTCCCCGTGACCGTGTGGGTTTTCTCCGAGATCTTCAGTTTCCTCCCACAGTTCAAAGAAGTACAGGTTTGAAGGTACATTGGCTTGGGTTTGTATGCTCGGTATAGGTGTAAATTGTTCCCTAGTGTGTGTAGGATAGTGTTAATATGTGGGAATCGGCGCTGACTTGGTGGGCCGAAGGCCTGTTTCCGCCCTGTATCTCTAAACTAAACTAAACTGTAATGCGACTTGTCTTATCCAGTTCTGATAACCAAAATCTTTATTAAAACAATATATCAATGATGAGTTTAAAATATTATGTCTTATTAGTGCAGAAAGATGCAGAGGTTATGGATAGATGTAATATCTCCCACTTTACAGACCTTTTAAAGATGCATACAAACATTTGTTCTTTGTTCTAAAATTCTTTATTTTCAGTTATCCATCATATATTTTTGCTGCATTTTCATTTATTATGATGGTGACAAGATATAACAAGAATTTTAGTGACCCGGATTAGCCTGCAGCCTCAGGAGAACACGTGCAATAGTTAAACATGGAAACATCAGAGCTACAAGCAACAATTCCTAGCTCCCCCACAGGCAATGTGCAAGCAGGAGCTCACTAATAGACACAGCATTGATTCAACAAGAGGGCATGAGGTTGAGTATTCATTCACTAATTGCACTTTAAATGGTCATAAAGGTCGAGGTGCTACAGTCAGGTGCAATTAAATTGTAATTTTATGGAAATTAAAAATTTCACAACAGACTTTATCCCCTCGCTCACACTGGCCTTGCAATAGGTGTAAATTGCTCATTGTCCTAAACTCTCTTGAATCTTGAATCTTGAATCTTGAGAAATGTCTTTAGTCAGAGAGTGGTGGATCTGTGGAATTCTTTGTCACAGAAGGCTGTGGAGGCCAAGTCAGTGGATATTTTTAAGGCAGAGATAGATAGCTTCTTGATTAGTACAGGTGTCCAGAGGTTATGGGGAGAGGGCAGGAGAATAGGGTGAGGAGAGACAGATCAACCATGATTGAATGGCAGAGTAGACTTGATGGGCCGAATGGCCTAATTCTTCTCCTATTACATGACATGATCTTATTTTTCTTTGATACACAATACCATCTCACACATGCTGCTCCATCTCACAAAATTGATTCTATCTTGCTCACAATGTGTGCGGCAAGTAAGAATTTGACGATACCCAGATTAAAAAGGTTAACTGATTGTACAGTAAAAGCAGTTTTATGGCCAATCACAAAAAATAACCTAAGTTTATATCGCAGCAGGCCATGAGGAACCAAGGGCTCTGTAATGAACCACTAATGAAAACAATCCATCTGGATCCAACAAGAACAAGATCCAACAACACATAAGTGACAACTAATGTGGAACTGTCTCTGACAGCATTTGGAATTGTTCAAGGTCTCAGTTGTTCAAATCTATTTTCCAGTATCCCAGAAACCGGGATTTTTCCCATCAAAAAAATGTTAACATGATAATGTCCGGTCATCAAACTACTTAATGACAATAGACTTGCTCACTGACTTGGCCAAATGGATCTTAAATAAACAACAAGGATGTAGATTGTGTACAGAAAAATATATAGGGCCAACCAATGCATTTTACGACAGGACATAAACGTATGTTTGGAGTCTATTACAATTTTAACCTAATACAAGGCTGACATATAAACAAAGAAATACTGTTCAGTCTCGATTCTTGCATGCTCAACCCAGGTGGTCTGGAAACTGGACAAGCAGTATTTTCAGCCTGTGGCTATGGGAATGGTGTGAAGTGTTTCCTGTATTTTAGATTGCCCATACATCAGAAGCACACAGAAATCCCGTGTCAGTGGTGGAAATTGAATGAGTTTCCTCCCAAAACTATGGGCCCGCTTGTCCCATTGAGCAGGTTGTGCTACAATGGCATGCAACTTCACGTCTTTGACTTCTAGCTCCACACTGATCACTTTGAGCGAAGGTTATTGCAGATATTTTTTATGTTAGTCAAATTCATGGTCTGATTTGATTTCTTTCAAATAAATGCATTTTAATTTTTGGTATTGATTTGACTGTTAAGGGCCTGTCCCACTAACGCGACTGTCTTCGACCTTCAAGCTCGAGGGCACTCGCCTGAAAAACCTCCTGCTGGATCGACCGTCAGCGATGAAACCGCGAGCCGGATCGACCGTCTGCGCACACACACACACACACAAACACATCGCAAAGGCAGGGGCCAGGGAAAGCGGGGGAGCGCTGTCTGAAATTTACACCCGCGATGAGCAGGAAGGCAAAAGACGGCTGGCACAGTTACGGTAGGTACTTTAGAGAGCGCGGAGAGGTGGGGGGGGGGGAGAGAAGGGGGGAGAGAAGGGGGGAGATGGGGAGGAGTGGAGACACTTTTAAGAAGCCAGACAACTTTTAATAAAGTTTAGCGGGCATTTAACATTACCGGTCGGTTACCTTTTTTTTCCTCAACGAGCTTTACCTTCGATTGCCTTTGATTACCTATGATAGCATTACGACCTACTACGACCTACCTCGACTAAACCTACGAGTGAAAAATATCGATTTTTTCCCACGGTGACCTTTTTTTACTCGAAGGCATTTTTCAGCATGTTGAAAAAACGCCGCAACCTAGCTGAGGCCTCGAGTACGCGGGGACTACTCTCGAGCATGAAGGAGAGTTACAAAGGCCCCTAGGACCTTGTGTCGACCATGCTGCGAGCATGAGTCGAGGGCAAATTCTTCTAAACTCGCGGATTAGGTCCCCACAGTGGGACTGGCCCTTTAGTGTTATTTACTGCTTCCTACATAGAAGAGAGAACGACTAAATTAAACAGGATAGCTTACTCATGGCCATTTGGTCCACCATTTTGGGAAGATATTTTAATCATAATCATAATATTAATTTATTTTTGCAACATATGAGGAATTTGAGTTGCCATACAGGTCATGCCAATAAAGAGCAACAAGACACCCAAATACATTTTTAACATGAACATCCACCGCAGTGACTCCCCCAACATTCCTCACGGTGATGGAAGGCAAAAAAAAGCTCAATCTTCTTCCCTTCTTTGTCCTCCCGTGGTCGGGACACTCGAACCTTCCAGTGTTGGGGCGATCTTGGCTCCCGCAGCCGGCGGTCGAGCCCTCCACATCGAGGCGATCAAGCTCCAGCATCGGGGGAACTCAGCACCCCGTGCCAGGCGTTCAGACCCCGTGTCGGGGCTGGTCGAACCTCATGTGGCTTGGAGCTTCCCGACATCCAGTCTCTACCCAAGACTGCGAGCTCCTCGATGTTGAAATCTGCAGGCGTCAAACCTAGGCAAGGGATCGCAGGCTCCGATGGTAAGTCTACTGCCCCGCGGTGGGGCTCAAAGTCGATCTCGAGCAAGACTGCCAGCTCCATGATGTTAGGCTGCAGAGCAACCGGAGATACAATCCGGAAAACATTGTGACTAGTCTTGCTGCCAGCAGTGAGTGAAACATTAAAGACGTTGTAAACTAAAGACTCTCAAGTTTGAGCAGACCTAGAAAACGAACATGAAAATATCCAAGAGCGGTAATGGGGTCAGATTCACTTGGAGCATCTGGAAGGCAATTGGATAAATATCTTCTCAGTAACATTTGTTGGGCTACAGCAAGTGGTCAGAATCTTGGAATCAGTTGCAATTGTTCTTGAATAGAACCAGCATGATCTTGATGGGACCTATTGGCCTCCTTCCGTTTCATAGCCATTTTTGTGATATTTTCTTTTGAACAGACACAGCTCCCTCTCTCTTTGTACATTTTTCTCGCAATTTGTGATTTGGGGACAGATCCACAAACCCTTGGCAAGTCCTGTTTACAGTCTGTGTTTTTAAACTGATCATTCTCATTGAAGCCATTGTGAGAAGTAGTGGGGCAGCTTAAAGGGCCAACGTATTGTGAGGAGTGCTGCAATAGCTTGGGCACTGCTCTGTCACTGTACCGGGGATTATGTTGGGTGGGGTAAACATCAAGGTAGGAAGGGCAATAGTTCTTAGAGGCAACCAATCTCCTCCCTCACCATTCCTCTATCTAGATAATGCTTAGAAATCAACACCTTTGTTGCATTGTACTAATCATTGTACTAATTCCATTGGTACATTCTGTAACAGTCTCTCCAAGGACAATATAAACAGGATCCGTATTTTTAACAAGTATGCATCTGGCTCTATGTCCTCTGTTGGGATATGCATTCTCTGCCTGTGGCTGTCACATTGGTGCATGCCAAATTTGAAGTAATAATCTTAAATATGTATCATGGGATAATTAATGTTTCTGTTATGTTTCCCAATCTCGTCCATACACAGGTATGCCATGTGCATGTAAGTACCTATTATGTGATGGCAAAGTTTAATTTTACACCTCAAGGTAAATCCATCGGTGTATTAAACAATTGCACTTTGATTTGAACTTCAGACTTCAAAACTTGTTCAATTGGGGCTAATGGCAGCTCTTTAATTTTTGGTCACATTTTCAAAGATTCTACCCATTACTCTTCAGATGTATTTTCTTCACAGTTCTCCTCAGGCATCTTTAGTCAGCTATGCTGTTTGACGTAGAAACGTTGCGATATGTCTGAAAGAATTTGAAAATTAAATAAATTATTTTACTGTTTGGCAAGGACTTTTTGACTGAACTTTGGGGAAAATATAACAATGTTTTCTTTGCCGCTGAAGGAGAAGAAATAAATGATTTCTAAGCAAATTAAATCATTTTCTGATTCAAATTGTCAGCAGTATAACCAGTTATAAAACATCAGCAAATGCAAATACCTGAATACCTTGCATATTTGTTCTTAGGATGTGAGATAGCTGGTAGTGTCAGCATTTCATTCTCTTTGAGAGAATAGCAGTGAGCAGACTCCATAAATGGCTGCATCCTATGGAGCAAAATCACCCCCACAATGTTGTTCGAGAGTGTTTAGTTCTTAGTTTAGTTTAGAGATACAACGAGGAAACAGGCCGTTCAGCTCTCCAAGTCCGCACCGACCAGCAATCCCCACACATTAACTCTATCCTACACACACTCGGGACAATTTACACTTATCCGAAGCCAATTTACTACTTTGGAGTGTGGGAGGAAACTGAAGATCTCAGAGAAAACCCATGCGGTCACGGGGAGAACGACAAACTCCATACAGACAGCACCCATAGTTGGGATCGAACCCGGTACTCCAGCGCTGCAAAGCACTGTACGGCAACAACTCTACCCGCTGCTCCACCGTGCCGTGGAGTGGGGGGTGGGATATCGCAGAATCTTGATCCCACAAAGAAGATGATAATATATTTTCAAGTTAAATCTGGCCATTATTTGTGCAGGTGATGGTCTAAGACTGGCAACAAAAGAACAAGGACGATCCTATCTATGCATGTCAGAACGCAAAATTTTAACCTTAAAAATTTCTGCTTGTTGGAGCATGATGCGGGTGTAAAACTGCCAGATTTTAAGTACTTTTCCAGAAAATTTCAATAGTTCAGCTTTTCAATTTATCAAGTGTTAAGTTTTCTAACTTCCATTGAATCATTCCATGAATCATTGATGGGCCCTCAGAGACTGAAGAAGGGTTTCGGCCCGAAACGTTGCCTATTTCCTTCGCTCCATAGATGCTGCTGCACCCGCTGAGTTTCTCCAGCATTTTTGTGTACCTTCGATTTTCCAGCATCTGCAGTTCCTTCTTTAAGACTTAGTTGCTCAGTTTGTTTGTAATATGTAAACATTTCAATCAAGATTTGTTGCTGCTGTGTGAATATAAATAAATGATCATCTCTGAGGAAATACAGTGTGAGCAGGTGTATCACCTGAAGTTTGTTGGGCAAAGGAAAGACATTTAGAATGCATTAAGAGACAAATCATAGTATATGATAGGAAAATGAATCAGACATTTTACTCTTTGAGCCCATTCCATTATTCAGTGAGATAATGACTGAATTGCATTCTAACTCAATATGCGGCTGCATATATGACAAAAAACCACCTTACCCTAAAAAATTGCTAAAAAAGGTTTCTCAACGTTATTTTGTAGTATCAGATGTGCTTAATCTATACTATTACTAAAACTCTCATCACTTCTAGTCTGCGTTGTATTTAAATTTGTGCAATAAAGCTACCCTATATCGCTAGGATTACTCGCCACCTTACTCGCCGTTCACCTCTGCTCCAAGCGCACCAAGTTTTGTTCCGATCGGTGGAAGATTACAAAAGTTATGAAGGTTTAAAAAAGATCGGTCTTCTCGCCCGTCAGTCACCATGAAGGTAACGCCCATTGCGGCACCCACTATTAATCTTTGCTGTTAATCACCGGGCGGGGCGAGGAGAATAAAACCCCGGAGGTGGGTCTGAGTCCACAAGCCGTGCGGAGAAGAACGACCATCGCCCGCTGTGAATCCCCATTGCACCCCCGACCCCTTCCCCTCTGGTCCCACTCGCTGGCTCCTGCCCGCCTCCCCCGTAATACCGCACTCTTCCCAAGGCTCTTCCCCGTCTTTTCTCCAAGCTCTCTCCCCCCCTGCCCACAACCCAACCCCCTCACACCCCTCCCTCCCACACACCCCTCACAACCCTCCCCTGCCCACACACACCCCGAGCTCTCTCCCCTCCCTGCATCTTTACTGCAGCTGCGGGAGGCTCTGGATGAGCCGACCCGAGACCGACGGAGATGGCGCCAAATGGAAAGCAAAGATTCCCGGCGGAGGAGAACGACCATCGAAGCGACCAGAGCCCACTGTGAGTCCCCATCACACCCCCAAACCCTTCCCCTCTGGCCCCCCTCGCTGGCTCCTGCCCCCTCCCCCGTGATACCGCACCTCCCCGTTTTTCCCGTCTTTTCTCCGAGCTCTCTCCCCCTCTGCCACCACACCCCTCCCCCACACACCCCAACCCCCCACACACACTCCTCCCTCCCACACACCCTCCCTTCCACACACCCCTCACAACCCTCCCCTGCCCACACATCCCCCCCACACACCCGTCACGCCCCACAACCTCTCTTCCCACACATACCCCCTCCCACAACCCCTCCCCCACCCCTCCCTCACCCCTCCCCCCACAACCCCTCCCTCCACAACCCCTCCCACCCATAACCCCAAACCCCTACAACCCATAACCCTCACAACCCCTCCCCCCACGACCCCTCCCTGCCCACACCCCCCCACAATGCGTCCTCCCCCACAACGCCATACACCCCATCCACGTACCCCTCCCCCACAACTCCCCCTCTCCCCCACAACCTCCCCCTCTCCCCACAACCTCCCCCTCCCCCACAACCTCCCCCCTCTCCCCCACAACCCCCCCTCCCCCCACAACCCCCCTCTCCCCCACAACCCCTCTCCCCCACAACCCCCTCCCCCACACCCCCCCTCCTCCCGCAGACCCCTCTCCCACACAACCCCCTCCCCCCACACCCCTCCCCATCCACAAACCCCTCCTCCACAACACCCCCTGCCCACAAACCCCCTCACCCAACAACTCCCCCCTCCCACACATACCCCCCGCCCACACACACACCCCTCCCCTCCACACACCCCCGCCCACACATACCCCTCCCCCAAACCACCCCCTCCCACATCCTCCCTTCCCCCCACACCCCTCCCCCACATCCCTCCTCCTCCCCCCCCTCGCAAACCCCTCCAGCCCACAGGCACACTTCCTCTCCCACCCCACACCCCCCCCACCACACCCCCCCCCCCCTACGGACCCAACTTAATCTAGTAACATACCAAAAGTCTACCACACAGACCACTGGAAAGGTCTAATTTTCAAGATGGCGTCCAAGATCCATTTTATGTGTAATATTAGCATAAAAAGGAATATTTTCCAGTGCAAGTGTAGGTCTGCCTCATAAAAACAAACATGACACATGAAAATCAAGTAATAGGAACTACAGTATAACTATGCCCATGTTGTGAATTTGAAATATGCTCTTGAATGAAATTATCATTGTTATTTGTGTACAATTTGCTTTGTCTTATATATTTTAACATTTATTAATTAAATAACTTTTTGTTTTTAATCTTACCAGGCCTGACCAGGAGTGCTAGCATCGTAAGCCAAGATGTAATTCTGCTCCTATTCTCACCCCGTTAGTCTAGTTCAGTAAAACACTGAGTCAAGCACTGGATTCAACTAACTTTATTTCCAATCACAATAACACTACCCTATATGATATCTAACCAACACCGCGGGCCTTAGCTCTGACCTTGTCATCGAGCAGACATTGATGCGGTCCTTGAAGAGTAGTACAGGATTGACTCATGGAAGTGGAATGACCGAAGAAATGCGCGCATTGTGGACCATGTCCACACCCGTCACATCTGAGTACAACAACGCCTTGCAGAAATTCAATGATCTCACCTACACGACCAGAGAGCGACACCGAGAATCAACAGAAGCAAGGATGAAACGAGATCGCTCTGACTTGGAAAAGATCAAGGAAAAACTTTCCACTTGCACGCCATTCTCTTCAGACCCATCTCGTGGAAACATTGTTCCCGGTGTAGTCGCCAAAGAGGATGTGAATGTGCATGGGTTCGAGAATGTTGGGCACGAGACCATTGAAAAAATGGTTGGAAAACCAGTTTTTGGGATCTCGCTCAAACGGAAAGACCGCACAAAAACCCTTGCAGACGAGTCCAACATCAAAGTTGCCCAAGGCTGAACCATTGATCCTGCTCTGCTGTTCCAACGATTTTTATTGTGTCCAAAACCAGATCTAAGCCCATTCCCTACATCCCTATTTGAAGCCAAAGAAATCTTTAATTAGACCTTTCCAGTGGTCTGACTGTGGTAGACTTTTGGTATGTTATTAAGCACACCTGATACTACAAAAAACTGTTGAGAAACCTTTTGTAGCAATTTTGGGGGGGGGGGGGGGGGGCAAACCGCAAATGCAGCCGCGCACAACCATTCCACTCTTCCTCCAAATCCACTAGAAACAATGGCCTGTTTCCTTTATCATCGTTACTCTTTTTGTGTATCTTTCATTCATTCTTCTTAATCTCTCCACATCACCATCTATATCTCTCGTTTCCCTTATTCCTAACCAATCTGAAGCAGGGTCTCCACCCAAAACGTCACCCATTCCTTCTCTCCAGAGATGCTGCTTGTCCCACTGAGTTACTCCAGCTTTTTGTGTTAATCTTCCTTTAGTGTTCTTGGTTGATAAGCTCTTTCCCTCTACAATTTAAAATTAACTTTAGACCCAGCATCATTTGCGATTTGTATAAGAATGTTCCACATTTCCACCACCATTTGTGCTGAGAAATTGGTCTTAATTTCATTCTTGAAAGGCTTGGCTCCTAATTTTTGGCTGTTGGTCCAAATCTCCCCAACTATTTATCTCTCATTAACAAATCACTTTGCCTTAATCTCTCGAAAACTGTGATCAAATTACTGTTAATGTTCTGACATCCAAAGATTCTAACCTTAATTTATATATCTTTTTCAAATAGTTTAACCCATCATTATTCTAGCTCCATCCAACACTAGCAAATGTTTCCTAAGAGATGCCAGAACTGCTAATACTACACTTGACATACTATAATCAGGACTTGTTTTCCATAGCATACCTTCTGCACCTTTGCATTCTGACTTCAAGGTATAAAAATCAGCATTCCAATGTTTTGTTTCTAGTCAGCACTTTGATATTGATTCTTATTTTACATATGCCTTCACATTAAGTTTTGGACATTATTTTGACCATGCTTTTATGTGTGTACAATGCTGTTGAGATCATGGAAAACATAGCTCTGAAATGTGTTTGTCCTGAGATTCTGATTTTGCACTGCATGTTAGCAAAACAACGAGGCAGCACAAAGCTGCTGCAATTATCCTTTAATGCTTGCTGAGCACTCAAAAACCTACTTATCTGGCATCAGTGGGGGGGACGTGTATCAATCCAACTGTGGGCACTCGGCTCTGTGTGGGAAAATGGATGAAGATTGAAGTAGCAAATCCTGATTCCCTGATGGGACCTTTACTTAATGGTGACCTGGGAGATGATGAAGCGAAAGCAGTGTTTCATTGTGAAGAATAGTTCCCCAGCGTACAAACTAGGAGTAGGTGGAGGCAATTCAACCTTAAACCTGTTCTGCCTTCACGTAAAATGATGGGTGATTTGATTATAATCTCAACTCCGCATTCCGGCCTACCTGTGATAATCTTTCACCACTTACTCATCAAAAATCTATCTCTATCTTTAAAAATCCAAAGACACAAGAACCATCAGCTTTTTGAAGAAAATATTTTATCTCAGGAACCTGTGGCAGATACAATTTTATCTGCCCCCTATCTTAATAGAGTAGCCTTTTACTTAAGGAATGTGCAAAATGCTGCAATGCTCCCATTTAGGAAAATTACATTTTCACCAACTCGCAGAAGGCTCAGCACACCTTAAAAGGGAACATGAAGGGAAAATATGTGCCATAAAATTAGAACAATTAAAGGTTGTTTTTTTAATGTTATGAAGGGGAGTTATGACTAATTTATGGCACAGTTAGTACAGATGCAACAAATAAAGTAAAAATGCAAACATCTCAGGATCAAAAATAGTAAGGTTATGCAAATCATGTTCTACATTCTGTGATGGGTTGTGGCTTCCACCCACCACCATTCACTGCCGTTTAAAGTATAAAGATAATTTACAAAAGCAGAGTAGCATATGACAGTAAATGAAACTTTCAGTCTTCTGTGAAACATAAGATTGAATGTCAGAGAAATACAAATGACTCTTTCCAAATGTATCATGTTCAAGAGGCTGCTTGGGCTTACTAAGGGGTGCTGCCATCCACTTTGAGAGATGATAAACTTATACACTCTTAAACATATTATTCTGTCCAAAATTAACATATTTATGAGTAGAGCCAGGATGTTTAGGCACTAAAAAACTCTGAAATAGGCAGGCAAAAAGGCAAAATAAAATTACAAAAAAGCATAAAAGGCATTTATTTCCACCACCAAAATATGGTTAAAAATAATAATATAAAGGTATACTACATTAAATGACCAAAGTTGCATGGTTGCACATAATTGCCAGCATCTTTTTCAAATTATCTGGTGGTATACTATGCCGTCTGTCAGACAGAAGATGCTTCAGTTGTGAATAAAATATTTCTTCCCCAGCTGAGGTCACTGGTGCATACCCGAAACAAGCTACGGACTCTATATTCATATTGATATCATGTGCATTACAACTACCTTTGAGAACTTTAGCTATGTTTTGTATTTCTTCAAGATCTGTGTTACCTAAAATCACTCTCTCACATTTTCCTTGTATGTATTTACCTGCATCGCCAAGAACTTTACGAATATCGTCAGTTACTTTGTTGAAAACCTGCAAGTTATTCACTAATGTTTCACCACGTTTCTCAAGGGAAGTGGTAGCTTGTGGAAAGTTTGCAAAATTGGAAGCAATATACACAAGATCGTGGTGGAGGGACTTTTTCTGCATGATTTCATTGACGATCCTGACTGCAGCAGATTCTTCTTCTTCAAAACAGTTGACGATTTCTTTTATCTTTTCAAAATTTGCAGAATAATAGAGTACAGCAGAGAGCCATGTACCCCACCTAGTCAAAATGGGCTGAGGAGGTAGCGGAATCTCGGGTGTCATTTCCTTGCACACGTGACGGTACTTTGAGGAAGATTTTCTTGACATTGCCTAGGCGATCGACATTTGGAAAGAAGCTACATCTGTGCTTGGCAATTCTGTGAAGTCCTTGAGCTTAGCATGTCAAATGCAACATTTTGGGGAATCAAATTTTAAGGCACAAACAGAAGTACATTCTTGTGTTTTATACCTTCTGGCTAAAGTACAGCAAGTAAAGATGTAAACAACTGAGCAATAGTTGAGCTGTTTGACTTCTCCATTACTTCCAATGTCAACAAATAGTCCTTTGATGGTTGACCTTCCTCCAGTGTACAGATGACCACATTGGCAACATATCTCCCCATAGCATCGGTTGTCTCGCCTATTGGGATCCATATTTTGTTGCATGCAACTTCATCTCTAATTTTCTGCACAACAATGTTGAAGTTGCTGTCAACATAATTTTTCCATAATAGATACAAGATACATTTATTTGTCACATGTGCCAGATGGCACAGTGAAATGTGATCACCATGCAGCCATACACTAAAATAAAGAACACAACACATGATAGATTTAAACATAAAACATCCCCACACAGCAGATTCAAAAATTTCCCACTGTGAGGGAAGGCAGCAAAGTCAGTCTCTTCCTCTGATGTTCACCCGTGGTCGGGACCTCCAGAGCCCTCCGCAGTTGCCGCTATGGGCAGCCCGCTGCTCAGGCCCGCTCGCCGGGATGTTGGCTCTCCGACGTCGGGACTGGAGGCCAACCTGAGCGGCTTGGACCTCCAAAATGGCCGCTTCCCACTGGAGTCCGCAGCTCCCGACGTCCCCAGGCCGCGCCGGGCGGAGACTCAACACTGGCGGCCATCGGCAAAGGGCCCCAGGACTCCGCGATGTCGGTCAGCGCCGCCCGCGTTGGGAGCTCCTCGACCCACAGCTCCACGATGTCGATGCTGCAAGCCCAAACGGCGATCCAGGTAGGTATCGCCCGCTCCGCGGTGAATCCAGCGCTGCGCCGCCACTGTTGCAGCTCTGGTCTGGTTCCCGGTCCCCGGAAGGAAAGGCCGCTCTGATCCAGGTGGTAGGCCGCGAGGAGGGGGGCGAGGACGCGACTTGGAGAAATAGTCGCGTCCCCGCCAGGAAGCGACTGGGAAACAGTTTCCCCCTTACCCTGCCCCCCTCCCCCACATAAAAAAGCTAAAGTAACCCCAAAACAAACAATTTAGACAAACTAAAATAATAAAAAGAAAGGGAAAAAACGGACAGGCTGTAGGCAGAGGCGCTTTCAATGCAGCGCCACCTAGTGACTTGCTTAGTATATGTTCCTCTGTGTATTTGTTCCTCGAAGAGATTTGTTTTCCAATTTCCACAGTGGAATTCCAGCATCAATGAATGACTTGCACAAGTCACTCGAAAACTCAGATTTGCGACTGGAGCCAGCAGTAAATGTAATGAGGAGACAAGCTTGGGTATTTCGCTTGGGTAATCTGCACTCCAGCAGTATCAACATTGGCTTCTCTAATTTTGGATAGCCCTTGTCTTCTCCTTCCTCCCCCTCCCCTTCTCAGCTCTCCTTCTAGTCCTGCTGTCTCCTCCTCTTCCTTTCTTTTTCTCGACCCCCCCCCCTCCCCCCACATCAGTCCGAAGAAGTGTCTCGACCCAAACATCGCCTATTCCTTCTCTCCATAGATTCTTCCTCACCTGCTGTTTCTCCGGCATTTTTCGATTTTTCCAGCATCTGCTGTTCTTCCTTAAATAGATCTTGGAAAAGACTGAACCAACGGGCAGCGGCACGAACAAATGAACGACCAACGGTGGCGTCCCTGGTTTTGCCCCGGTGATGGAAGTTTTCTTATGTTATACTATGTTAACACATTAATAATAACATTAATATTAACATGTTAACATAGAAAACATCATTGTAATCACGGTACAACTAGAGAAAATAGCACGACCTTTTAGCAAAACGGCCAAAAAAAGGCTGATTTAGGCACTCGTTCGTGAAAAAAGCATTATCCTGGTGAAATCATCAAAAAAGGCACATGGCATTTATGGCAAAATCCTGGCTATTTATGAGCATGCAAAATAATTGGACAGAGGCATTCATTCCACACTGCTTCGTCATCATTGTGATTTGAGAGGCAAGTACGTTTATTTTGTAGGAAGTTATGATGAAAACTCTTCTATTGGTGTTTATCCCAAAATTCATTCTCCATACCTGTCTAGTCTTTTCATTAGCCAACTTGCTTCATCTAAATTAGATACATAATGTGAGGTGCTGGGATCTGCAACTTTTTAGTATTCTGATCCTGTACTTGTAAGGCACTTGAAAAAATATCTAATAACATATATTGTTTTAAGTGGTGCTGCACAATCTACTACTGCCCATTGGAAAGAATAAAAACATGACACAACTCATTGTGTAGAATTTCTAAGCCACAGTGACATAAAGTGCAGTGGCTGATTTAGAGATTGTTTGAAAAAACCCAAGTTCAAAATCTGTGGCATCTTTTGGAATCTTCCAATGAGTATGGTCAAGCATTTGATCAATTTTCTGCAGAATTTAGAATGGTCAAGCAGGTGAACCATGCCTGCAGAAAGCACTGAAACCATTCAAGAAATTGTGTGAATCTACAAAAGACATCACTTTTCTACAAACTGCATTAGCATGAGGCAGTGATGCTCTTTTTAAATGTGAAGGCAGGAAGAAGGGTCTCGGCCCAAAACGTCACACATTCCTTCTCTCCAGAGATGCTGCCTTTCCCGCTGAGTTACTGCAGCATTTTGTATCTATCTTTGTTCTTTTTAAAGAAGGTTTTCCGGTTTCCTCGGTGCTCCTGGCTACAGCTGCCATAATTAAACCTAGAATCCACTCTTTATATAAGAATTCTGGATTCAGGCATGTGAATGATGTGGTCTTCCCATCAGAGCTATGGCACTACAGTGGCACAGGCCTTGGCATTACCATTATATGTGCAGAGACTAGTGAGTTCATAAGTATTTAGAGAGCTGCAATGGGAAATAAAGTGGCATACCATGATAACATTTTAAAGAGAGGACCTGTTTCATTTAATTCTTTGGTAAAGTCTAATTATATTTTGTTCTTGAATACGCTATTTACAAAAGGAAATTTAAACAACATTTTTTTATTTAATCAACCATGGTTTGTATTAGCTGGGCCATGTTAGAGAGGCTCAATCTTCCGTTGTCAGGAAAGGAAAAGATTAATATTTGAGCATGAACAGAACTGAGATGATTAAATTATTTATAGAGCTGTAAAATACCTTGAAGGGAGTTAGTCATTTTCCCTCAGTGAAAATGATCTTATTTGTAGTGGGAATAAGAAGACTCATTTGATTAGATAATTTAGTTAACCCAACTTAAATTTTCAAACATCAGGTAAAGTTCTCAGGTTTGACTTCTTCTGTAAACAGCAGAGATTTTACTTTGTTTTTATATATCAGTCTCCACGTGAAGGTCACAATTGTCATGACAATCAAGTCAAGTGAATTTAACCTTCATATGTACCGAAATGGACAATGAAATTCTCATTTAACAGTTCTGTAAACACAATACGAAAAAAAAAAAAAAATAGTTCAATAAGAAAAAAAAACATTATTAGTGCAAAGGAAAACTAAAGCCAAAGTCCCTAGTGAAATTGAGACAGTTCAAAGTTTAGTTGGTGCTAGTAGTGTTCAGTAACCTCCGTTGGGAAGAAGAACTTCTGGAACCTGGAGGTCATGCTCCGTAGATTTCTAAAACTTCTTCCTGAAGCAAGGAGTAAAATAAGAGGGTGGCCATGGCGGTGTGGGTCTTTGATGATGCTGACTGTCTTTTTGATGCAGCTCCTCCTATGGGGAGGTCAGTACCCATGATGAACCGGGCAGTGTCCACCACTTTTGTAATCTTCGTTCCTGGGCATTCAAGTTGCTGAACTAAGGCATGTTGCAGCCAGTCAGTATGCTTGCCATCATACACCCGTAGAAGTTCAAGCGAGTATTTGTCAACATACAGAATCTCCTCAATCTTCTTAGGAAGTAAAGATGTTGGTGGACTTTATTTATGATTGCATCAATGTGTTGGGTCCTGGACAAATCTTCAGAGATATGCGTGCCCAGGAACCTGAAGTCATTGACTCTCTCCACTGCCAACTTGTTGGTGAAGACAGGTTTGTTGTAAAACTCTGCGGATTTTGTGATGTGAGTCAGCTTGATTTCATGAATCGCCTGAACTGGAAACCCTCCCCAAACAGGTCTCCAATCCTGGAATCATATCCACCATGTCCCAGTCATTTCCTCGTCCTCTCTCTTGGTTTTCTGATGGGCATCCATGATCCCTGCAGCAGTCCTTCACAATACTTCAATGCCTTACTGCAGACTGGTTTGCCTAAACTTAAGAATAACTGCAAATTCACTGTCTAGAGATGGTAAACAAATTGCAAAAGTATATTAAAGTGTAAAAGGGTTCAAAAAATGTCCAAAGTCCAAAGCTTTTAATCTAGCATAAAAAGTAGATGCAGAAGCAGGCTATTTGATCCCTTGGAGCTGCTCTGCCATTCAGTAAGATGATGGCTGATCTGTTTTCAACCTGGATATCACTTTCTTGCAACGTCTCTTCTATGTCCTGTAGTTCTGCTCTCATTCCCCTTGAATTCAGACAGAACACGGATAGAGTTCCCCTCCCTGGTCCTCACATCACCAGTCTCCGCATCCAACACAATGTTTGGGGAATTTGGGAAATTGTTTGGGGAATTTTGACTTTTAATGTGGGGGGGTAAGGGGGAAACTATTTCTGGGTCCCTACCTGGTCGGTGAGGCAGCTTTTTCTCCAGGCTGCCTCGTCGACCCGTCCTCGTGGCCCACCAGCGGGCCTGGAGCGCCGTTTTCCTGATGGGGACCGCCCTGCACCTTCAGCTTCGGTGGCGGCACAACGCTGGAGCGCTATCGTGGAGTGTAGCGGGCGATGCCTTGCCTGGGTCGCTGCGCTGGAGCTCCAGTATGCGGTGACCGCCGACATCAACACCTCCGGGCTGCGGGACTGCGGAGCGACCAGCCGCGGGCGGTGGCGGCGACTTTTACATCGGGAGCCTCGTGGCTCCAAATCGGCGCGGTCCTGTTGGCTTCAGGTGCCATCGACTCTGCTTGGAAACCGGCCGTTCCAGCCGCTGCGAGGACTCTGCCGACGGCCAGGAACATCGGGCCTCCGTAGAGGCAAATGTGGCGGCCTTGATGGGCCTGACTCCGGGGAGAATTGGGGTTGGGGACTGGACATTGTGCCTTCCCCCACAGTGGTGGTCATTGTGGGGGGATGATTTTTGTGTGCTGTGCCTGTTAGTCTGTGTGCAAGATGCGGTCGGAGGGGAGAGTGGACGCTGGCGCGATTGGGCTGCTGCTGCTCTCTCCTCAAATTGTGTTTCTTATTTTCTTTTTGTGCTTTTGTAATTGAATTCTGTCCATGATTTGTGTACTGTGGTGTTTTTATATTTAATTTATTCCGATTATGTGTTTTGTATTTTTGTGATTCTATGCCTTGTAAGGTGTCCTTGGGTGTTAGAAAGGCGCCAGCAAATAAAATGAATTATTATTATTATTATCCTCCAACATTTCCATTTTAACTCCTCTACTGATTCCCATACTGAACTTTTTGTCCTGGGCCTCCTCCATTGTCAGAGTGATGCCACATGCAAACTGGAGGAACAGCATCTTGTAGTCCACTTGGTAGCTTACAACTTGGGTGGCTGTAAGCCAACAACTCTACTGTTGTGCCACTTTTGATTTCTTCAAGATCCAAAAACTTCATTTCTGTCTCAAGTATACTAACTGAGATGCCTCAGTCCATGAATAGAGAATTTAAAAGATTCACTATCCTTAGAGTGAAGACATTTCTTCTCATTCCTGTCCTGTTTCTAGATACCCTTTGCCAGGATTCTGCATCTATTCTTTCAACTTCTGTAAACATACACAGTTCAGTGAGATTGCTTTACATTCTTCTAAAACAAAGAAAATATAGACCAACTCTGCTTAATCTTTCTTTTAGACCCGGAAATCAATTTGATAAGCCTATAATGTACTCCCTCCACTGCAGTTATAGCCTTCCTACTAATAACAGGTGTTCAATCTGAAATGTTACCACCCTTTCTCCACAAATTCTGCCGAGACTTCTGCGTATTTCAAGTATATGCCCTTTATTTTATTTAGCTTTTTGATTTATTGTTCCCTCGGGCCAGATCTGTACACAATATTTCAGTCATGATCTCACCTGGAATAATCTTGTGTGTGTGTGTGTGTATATATATATATATATATATATATATATATATATATATATATATATATATATATATATGTGTGTGTGTAAGATAGACACAAAAAGCTGAAGTAACTCAGCGGGTCAGACAACATCTCTGGATGGAATGGGTGACCTTTTAGGTCGCGACCCTTCATCATACTGAGAGTCAGGGGGAAAAAAACCCTGACAGAAACGTCACCTATTCCTTTTCTCCAGAGATGCTGTCTGACCCGCTGAATTATTAGATATCCTCGGATATGCCAGCAAAAATCCTTGTGTATTTCCACTGGTCACAGACCAAAAGCCAGAATAACACCCTTCCACCACAATCCTACGTCTTCTGTGAGTAAGCCAGTTTTTGAATCCAAAAGACCATCTCATTGTGGATTCCATGCATCTTAATCTTCTGGATCAGCCTAACATGAAGGACTTGATCAAATGACTTACTAAAATCCATGTTGACAACTTCCACTGCCCTACCCTCATCGATCATATTCGTCACCTCCTCTAAAATGTAATCAGGTTCACATGACATGACCTGCTGTGGACAAGTCACTGTCACAAATTGTTGCATCCTCTGTTGAAAGGGAATACATCCTATCCCATGGAATCCTCTCCAATTGCTGCCTTATCTCTGATGTGAGACTAACTGGCCTATAATTCTCTAGATTATCTCTATTTTCCTTCTTATAAGAACAACATTGGCTACTATTCAGTCCTCCAGGACCTCACCTGTGGCTAGAGATAATACAAAGATCTTCGTCAATGCCCCTGTAGTCTCCTCTCTTGCCCTTTCATTAACCTTGGATGGATCCCATCAGGCCCTGTGTATTTATCCACCTTAATGCTCTTCAGGAGCCACCGCCTCCTTCATCTCAAACTGCCGAGGTATATTAGTATTCCTCACACTGATCTCACTGTCCTCCATGTCCTTCTCCTTGGTGAATATAGATGCAAATTACTTCTACATTGCTCACATACCTTGATTCAACATATAAATTCCCACTTTTATCCATGAATGTTCCTACCTTCTCCTTGATTACTCTCTTGTTTTTAACGTACATTTCAAAATCCTTGTGATTTTCTTTACTCCTACTCACCAATGACATTTCATGGCCACCCGTTTAACCCTTCCAATTGCCACTTGAGTTTCCTGCTTGGTTTATATTCCTCAAAGCTCTGTCTAATTTCATATTCCTATACCTTACATACGCCTTCCATTTCTTGTTAGTTTTTAACTAACAGTGAGTCTAATCTGAAGATGGTGATGTTGCCCCATGTCTTGGAAGACTGAGCAGAGTGACTCCACTGCAAGACAGAAGAGAGGTGGAGACTATTAACTGCTTTCACATTTATTTTGGAAGCTTTTTGTTTTGCATCCATTGATTGAGGTGGTGCTGCAGATTTTGCGTGAAGCAGTCAAGAGGTCTACCTGTTAAGTATGGTAAAGGTCTGGTCTGGGTGAATCACGAGGCCCAGAAAAGTCACTGAATCCAGGGGTGTTTCGTAATTTATTGAACTGAGGTACTGAATACATTTTGTATGTGGCTCCACCTGGCTGGCATCTCCAGCACAACTCTGTTCATTAAAATGCAGATCAGACTATGTATAAATAAATGGTAGACAAAAATGCTGGAGAAACTCGGCGGGTGAGGCAGCATCTATGGAGCGAAAGAAATAGGCGACGTTTCGGGTCGAGACCCTTTGCATAAATAAATATTTTGTTTGGGTTACTTTCAATATTAATGAGAATCAATGAATTATGCTTTCCTGTAAATTTATCATCAGTTAAATTTAAACTTACTAATTTTTCTTACAGCTCTCTCTTTAGATTCTAATTGAGTCTAATAATCAGAGACATTCAGAATCAATGTAAAGGCCTTGGATAGCATGAGCTATCAGTGCACGCTCTCCCTGTGACCGTGTGGGTTTTCTCCAGGTGCTCTGGTTTCCTTCCACACTCCAAACACATGTAGGTTTGTAGATTAATTGGCGTCGGTGAAGAATATAAACTGTCCCTAGTGTGTAGGATAGTGCTAGTGTACGGGGTGATCACTGGTCGACGTGAACTCGATGGGCCGAAGAGCCTATTTCTGCGCTGTATCTCTAAACTAAACTAAACTAAAGCAAGGCATCAGGACACCGCTTTTGACAGGACCTTAATTCCAATCACTGATGATGTCTTTATAGAACACTAATGCCTAATATAGATGTTGGAAGCCTGGTGTAATGCACTGATGTATATTATACAAATCTGTGAACATATTAATTAGAAGCAGGTGGAGGTTGCTCTGCCCTTCAAGCTTGCTCCAGTATTTATTAATGTGACAATTTCTGAACTGGTAGTGACCACATCTCTGCATTCCTGTCTACATGTTGTAACTTTTCGTCCTCGTGTTCATGTATCTATCTATCTATCTATCTATCTATCTATCTATCTATCTATCTATCTATCTATCTATCTCAGCCTTAAAAATATTCAAACACTGCTCCTGCTGTCCTTTGAGGAAAAAGATTTGTGCATTACTGGTGCCTGTTGTGGTCACATTTGATTCCTCTTGTTGAAAGCTGTGGTCACATGTGGTGCATGCTGTAGAATGTTGACAAGAATTCCGATCATTTTGATTTCAGAACACTAATGCCATTATTAAGCTATTAATTAAAATTGGGAAATTCCATCATCATGTCACAGTCCCAGGCTCATCTCCTGAATAGCAAGCTGCAGATTTAGCCTTCGTCACAATTTTTTGATGAAATTAGAGAATAGGCAGGAAAACAAGTGAATGAGATTTAAAAATATCACTTACTTATAAAATGTCGTTATTATTCTGGAAGTGACATGAGAGAGAGGATAACGTGGAGAGGAAGCTATTTACTTTGTAGTATCTAGGAATTGCAGATTAACATCCTGAACAATTTAGCAGCAAATCATCAGGGTATAAAAATGAAGGGTTTCCACCCAAAACGTTGCCTATTTCCTTCACTCCATTGATGCTGCCTCACCCGCTGAGTTTCTACAACATTTTTGTCTACCTTCGATTTTCCAGCATCTGCAGTTCCTTCTTAAGCAGGGTATACAAATTGTTTTTTCAACTACTTGGAATTTTTGAATTGCTTTGTGAAATATTGCTCTGGGAAAGATTTGCTTTTATACAAGAATGTATTTTTTATTGTTGCATGACCTCTAGGAAACATAGCTGGTGCTAGTGTGGCTGGTGCTCTGTTGTTCTTCTCCCATCTCTGAATTAGCGGGTTCTGGATTTAAGTCCCACTCTAGGGACAGAAGATTAACATTATGAGCCAACCACCCTGTGCTGCATTGAGAAACGTCTGCATTGTTGGGGGGGTTTCGGTGCTCTTTCTGTGTTTTCCGATGAATGAACGACTTTTAGGGAGAGAACAATGTAGTTATCGGTCAAGTCCTGGCTGATGTGTGGCATAAAGCAGTTCAACTGGCGGTTATCACATTGATCTTTGAGTGACCATCTGCACATAAATTGGTTGCTACCATTCCTCCATTCCATTGGTGACCACACTTCAAAGGTACTTCACTGATGTAAAGCATTTTTGGCCATGCTGAATGTGATGTAATTGGTACTATATAAATGCAAGTTCTTGTATTATTACAACATATCATAAAAAGTTAATCAATAGGCAAAGAGCAGGGAGAATATGGAGTATGGATGGAGATTGACACAAAGTACTGGAGTAATTCAGCAAGTCAGGCAGCATTCCTGGAGAACATGGGCAGGTGATGTTTCTTGTTTCCAAAATGTCGCCAGTTCATGTTCTCCAGAGATGCTGCCAGAGCCATTGAGTTACTCCTGCACCTTGTGTCCTGTTTTGTAAACTATCATCTGCAGTTCCTTTCTTCTATATGTTGGAGATTGAAATTGGTTGGTTGAAAGATTGGTGGCTAAGAGCTGCAGCAATTTGTATTTTGCTGGAAGCTTTGGATTAGTTTCTTGTGATTAAATTATGTTGTATACTCAGTAGGCATTGTTTATTGAAAAGTGGACTGTTTAGGTTTGGGGGTCATTAATGTCACGTTAAATGCTTTTTTGCATGCTATCCAAACAGATCAGATATACTAAACAGTATTACAGTCTAGGCAAACTCAAGTACAATGGATAGAGTAAAGGGGAAGATACACAGTGCAGAATATAGTTCTCAACATTAAAACACGTTAATTCCATAGACAAAGTAGGATGTCCACAATGAGACAGAGTTGAATCGGACAGTACCGTCGGTTATGGAAGGACCATTCAAAAGCCTGATACCAGAGGGGAAGAAGCTGTTGCCGAGTGTGGTGGTGCACACTAGCATGCTTCTGTACCTTCTGCCAAATGGGAGCAGGGAGAAGAAGGAATGACGAAGGTGGGACATGTCTTTGATTATGTTGGCTGCTTTTCGAAGGCAGCAAGCAGTGTAGATATAGTCAATGGTGTGAAATCTGGTCTATGTGATGGATTGGGCTACTGTACATCTACAAATCTCTACAATTTTTTGTGGTCTTGGGCAGAGCTGTTCCCAAACCAAACTGTGACGCAACCGGATAGTATGTTTTCTATGGTGCATCTGTGAAAGTTTTAAGAGTCACTGGAGAAATGCACAATTTCCTCAGGCTCCTTGGGTAGTAGAGGCGTTGGTGTGCCTTCTTGGCTGTCACATCAATGTGGTTGGTTCATGGCAGATCATTACTAATATTAACACCAAGGAACTTAAAGCTCTCAACTATTTCCACTTTGGCACCATTAATGTTGATTGGGGCATGTATTCCACCATGCTTCATGAAGTCAATAACAAGCTCTTTTGTCTTGCTGACATTGAGGGAGAGGTTATTATTATAACTTAAATCAAAGCTTTAGTTCTTAATTGGGATGTTAAGGTCTATTACATTCAAGAATAAACAATACAGCTCACCCCCTCCATGACACACTGGTCAATCTGATGTAAACAAAAATGCTGGAGAAACTCAGCGGGTGAGGCAGCATCTATGGAGCGAAGGAATAGGTGACGTTTCGGGTCGAGACCCTTGATGAGTACTTTCAGCAACAGACAGGTTCCACCAAGATGCAGGACAGAATGCCACAGGAGATCCTTCTTCCCGGTGGCAAACTTTACAACTCCTCCCCTTTCTATCATGGGGCAGACTGAGACTGACTCCCCTCTTCCCTCCCCCCTATCTTTGCACATTCCCCAATCCTTTCCACTCGTCACTTTAATTTTGTGTTTCATATATTTTGTGTTTTTTGTGACTGTTGGCAGATCAATTTCCCTCCTGGGAAAAATAAAGTTATATCGTATCGTACAACCCCTCCACTAACCACATTTTCCCATCTCCACCCCTTCCCGCCTTCTTCCACAGCTGCTTAGCTCACATCCCTTCCCACCAATCCACATCCCTTCCCACCCAGGTACTTTCCCCAGCCAGCAACCGCAGGAGATGCAACACCTATCCTCATACCTCCTCCCTTGACTCCATCAAGGGACCACGACAGTCCTTTCAGGTGAGACAGAGGTTCACATGTACCTCCTCTAATCTGGTGTTCCCAATGTGTGCTCCTGTAAATCCTCGAGACCAAACGTAGACTCGGCGACTGTTTCGTTGAACATTTACGCTTGGTCAACTGAGGCCTACAGGATCTCCCAGGTGCTGGACAATTTCATTCCCATTCTGACCTTTCTGTCCTGGGCCGCCTCCATTGCCAGAGTGCGGCCAAACGCAAATTGGAGGAACAGCACCTCATATTCTCCTTGGGTAACTTACAACCCAGCAGTATGTACGATGAGTTCTCTAATTTTAAGTAACTTCTACTAGCACTCCCCTCCCCACCTCACTTGCCCCCCTTCCTCCACCCTAATCATTTAACCAGTTTCACAGTTCGCCACAATGTATCCCTATTGAGATCACACCTTCCCTAGTTAACATTTGGCCTACCAGGACATCACCCTGCCTGAGATCATCTGTTGCTGGTCTCGATTTGTCTCCAGTTCTTCCCCCCTCCCCCCCTCCTACTTTCAGTATGAAGATGGGTCCCAATCCAAAATGTCACCTATTCTTTTTCTCATGAGATGCTGCCTGACCCGCTGAGTTACTCCATCACTTTGTGTCGATCTTTTCTAGTTTCAGTCGTCAGTACCCTGACTGATGAAGGCCAATGTACCAAAAGCCCTATCTACCTGTGACACCACTTTCAGGGAACTATGTACCTGCACTCTGAAATCACTCTGCCCAACAACAATCCCCATGGCCCCACCATTCACTGTGAAGGTCCTGGCCTGGTTTGACAGAAAATGCAACACCTTGCACTTAGCCATCCCTCAGCCCACATGCCAAGCTGATCAAGAGCCTGTTGTAATTTTTCATAACCATCTTTACTATCTGCAATATCACTCACTGAAGTGTCATGCTTGAAAAGGCATACCACCACTCATGAACTGCTTCTTTCCTTGTGTTATCAGATTTCTGAACAGCCCTTATACAAGCTAGGTTACAGGCCCGACTTTGTAACCTACCTCTTTGTGGACATGCTGACAATGTCTGAAGAAGGTTCTCAGCCGAGACGTCACCTATCCATGTTCTCCAGAGATGCTGTTTGAGTTGCTGAGTTATTCCAGCACTTTGTGCATTAACCAGCATCTGCAGTTCTTTGTTTCTACATGCTGAGAACCATGCTCTGCTATCTGCTGTTTCTCTTTTCACTCTACCTGTGCACTTCTGAATGGCTCAATAAGCGAGTTCGGTATTACAAATGCGCATGCCCAGGTCATGGGTCATTCGGGATAAACATTCTGTGTGTGTACGGACCTGCGTATTTATTTCAATGAGATTTATAAATAAATTTATCTGCCAAATATGTCAGCCGTCGGCCACAGCTGCACAAATCCACTATTGTATCTATTTAAATCATTGACTCAATACAGCACCAGCCTTGAAAATGCAAGAATGCCTGGAACGAACCTGTCAATTATCAAATCCCTGGCATTAGCCTAAATCACAGCCATTCAAATTTGATATTGATTTACACAAATTACAAGTTGTGTGGTCAACCAATTTGAGACAGTCCTTACATTCCTATCGAAACAACCTTCCTGGATTGAAGGAAATGAGGAGAATGTGTTGTGTGGGGCCGAGGGTAGGTTAGAAAGTTCAGATTGGATTTGAACAGGCTGTTTGAGGTGCGTTGGCTTAAATAAAGATGCTGTTGCTTTAACCTCTGGGGTTGGTTCCAGTCTGTCAGCGCACACAGTTGGGAGCCGGGTCTGGGTGACTGGGCGGTGATAATTATGAGACTTTGCAGCCATTTGAACCACAGCCAAACTAGAGGCTTCATTCAGGAGTGGGTCGCAGCTCCCCAGCTGACAGGACCTGTTCTTCCTCTCTTTGAAGGAGGCAGCGCCTGCCCCAGCGAGTGGGCAAACGCGGAGCCAACCCATAATATGAGTGGGAGCATTTTCTCAGTCAGACTTTGTCGACAGTTGGGGTGGGGGATCTGGGAGAGAGAGAGCTGGCGATGCTGCACAGACGGAACAGTTTAATAACGACCCATTAAAATCCGCCCCTCGGCCACTCGGCAACCTGGGCTGATCTGATCTGATCGCCCTCTCGCTAGGTCGCTGCGTGCCCAATCCTAATGCAGAACCTCCACAAAACCTTTGGGCTTCGGGTAACACCTGCACAAAGAGCCTCTGCTAACAAGGGCTGGCGAACTGTGCTGGTCAACGTGCACTGGGTGAGATGGCTGGGGGAAACGCACCGCAACCACCGCTAACGTGGAACAGCACAGACCCTCCACTCAATCTATCCAATAGGGAGGTTTCACGGCAGTCGGGTCACGACCCCATGACCCGTGCTGTTGCTACGCTACGCCAAGTGGAGTACACGCGATGAACTGTAGGCAAGCACTTACCATTGTTTCCAGCGTAGCGGGCCCGTTAAAACCCGCCGAAATGGTCAATGTTTGCGCTGTAAATAATTATGGAAATCGGGATAAGCGTGAGAGACATTTAGCCTACTTCAGAATTCCAAAAGTGAGGAGAAATGACGGTAGATAGAAGCGAGAGCTGAAAGGAACAACAACAGCCAGAGTGCTTGGCGAACATTGGCCGTTTGCTCGCTGTATTTCATCAACTAAGGCATTATTTGTGTTTTTTCTTGATTCCTTTGGCATCTAAAAAGTTTCAGAAGGGATAATCGCCCCTGGTTCTCGTGGGTTTTTACATACAAAAATAAAACACCTCTGAAGCAAAATTTACAACCAGATTTACCACTTCTGAGACCTTTTAGATACCAAATAAATAAAATAAATAAAAAATAATGCCTTACCGTTAATGAAATGCAGCGAACAAACGCGATAATTCCCAATATTTCCAATTCCGATATCTGCACGGCCAATGTTTACCAAGCACTTTAGCTGTTGTTGTCCCTTCAGCTCTCGCTTCTCTTTACCTTCATTTCGCTTCACTTTTGGAATTCTGAAGTTGGGTACATGTCTCTCACACTTACCCCGACTTCCACAATTTTTTACAGCGAAAAAGTTCAACATTTTGGCGGTTTTTAACAGGTAGGAAAGTACGTGTTTCTTGTATTAATAACATATACCGGAAGTGACGGATGTCCTCCAGATGGATTGAGCGGCTCCGTGCGTCAAGCCCTATGACCCGGTGACCTTACGTGCAACCCCCCTATACTAAAGGGCAGGCATTTCACAGTTAAATGTCTTATATCGGATTGGTGGCTCCTTCACAAGGCCAACCCTGTACTCAGTTTACCTCGGAGATGTATCTTCACCTTAACGGTACATTCACACCGCCTGTAGGTAAAGCATCAGCCCACATTCACACTGATACAGTCACTGCCTGCCTCAGATTAAATATATATTTTACACATAAATTATGAATAAAGATAAGAAAATGTTTCAAACACAATATTTTCTTATTCCAGTAGCAAACACATTGAGGATAAAATGAAAATAATAAATTCTTTAACTTTTTGAATATATCATAATTGCAGATTAATGAACTGAACTAGAACTGGGACTGTGTAAGTAGTGTGTGAACAGCAGAACAAGAAAGGAAGCTATTGAGTTGACAGAATTCTAGATTAATTCCTTGGTAGAATAGTTAACAATTAATACACAATTTATACAGCGCTGTGTTCGCTTTTTAAAAAATCCCGTATGACCTTTGACAAATCCCATGATTCCTTGCATTTATTGAGATACCGAACTCAATTAGGAACAAATACAGAAGTGGTTCAGGGGCTCAGTCTCAGAGATCAAATTGTAACCAAGTTACACCAATGCCTTGCACTCAAACGCAAACTTCCCAAATTTACAAACTTGTCAAAGTAAAATGATGTGGAATGGAGCAAGATAGTTAAAAGAATTGTAGAATGAGCTGGTAATGTGTATAAGGCACAGTAACAGCTACAGCAAAAGAACACAAGCAGTACACAAATGGGACTGAAATAGCTAAGGATAACAGTGATAACAGTCTGTTGGCATGGTGATGGTGTTCTTGACTCTTTCAACATGTCCATGGCATAATTTTGAGAAAAGGAGATTGGTTATTCCTGATGTCCTACCATTATTTATCTCTCATATACCATCATTAAAAGCAAATTGTCTGGTCACATGACAATGTTGTTTTGGGTGGAGATTTCTATGTGGAATCTGATTGCTTCATTTTAGGCTACTATTATTACAACAGTGATAACATTTACTGAGCATGTTGTTATTTGCGTTCTTAATATCTCATTTTGTGGATTTAGTTTGACAACACCTTGACTGGAACAACGTGACCATGTGGAATCTGTAAAGGGCGGAGATGAATAAAAATGAGTTTATCTATAATTGTGATCCTATGAGCTAATCCCACATTACCAGTGCATGGTTACTCTTCTCCCTCTGATGGTAACACAATAACTTGCAGCAGTCCATCGGAAATCAGGAAAATGTCTTCTTGAGAAGCAATAAACACTGGTGTTAATCTTGCAATTTTAATATTGATTGTCCTGCCAAGACTTTGGTTTTGAAGGTCTGCACAGAGCTTCATAGGCGTCATTGATGTTTCCATTGACAGAATTGTCAAGAACCAGCGGTCACAGTCTCAAAATATGGTCCGTCATTCATGACAGAGATGCGTTTCTTCACACAGTAATGAATGATGGCAATTATTACCAATGAGTCCTGTGGAAACATAGTTGTTCAGCACCTTCAAGACAGATGCCAGACGAAGTTTTAAATATAAAGAGAAATCAAACATATGGGTTAGCGCAGAAAAATAGCACCGAGGTAAAAGATCATTGATACTTATTGAATGGCGGAGTGACCAACTCCTGTTTCTATTTCTCATGTTCTTAAAGGATTTAAAAACCGTTTGCATTTAACAGTGGTGATCCTGCGCAAAAAACTACAAGGAAAGAAAGCAAAGTGGCGCAATGCAGCTGTGGAGCTGCTGTCTCATAGTTCTGGTGGCGTGATGTTATACGAGAATTTTCCCGAACAGTCTGTGACCCATTGCGCTGTGCCCATAGCGCTGCAGCCAACAGCTCTTTGTTTAAATTTCCATGCGTTAAGCCAACAGCGATCTATTTAAACCTTTGCGCACCAAACCGGCACGCTGTGTGTGTTCCCTTTGCACGTCAAGTCTGTAGCATTGTGTGTATTGATTTGCGTGCCAAGTCTGTGGTGTTGTGTATTGCTTTACGTGCCAGTCTGCGGCTGATAGCGCTTTGGTCCCAAGGGCGGGGGGGGGGGGGGGGGGCTTGCTGGGATGCAGTCTCCTGTCATTGGTTATAGTTTGAATTTTGGAGCAGCGCTATTGACCAGGACTTACCGGTGTTTATTTCTTACATGTATAAAGGCAGGCGCCAGTAAGCCAGAAGTTAGTTCAAGTTCATGTATGAGAGGGTTCACCAATGGACAGAGAGACAGAGAGAGGTGTACTGCTGTAAAACTGAACCCTGCGCATACCAAGACAAGTATTGTTTTTGTCCTCTCTTGCCAATAAAACTGATTTACAACTAAACGGACGAGAGTGTCTTTCTTCTGTTCTACTAGTCAGATCCTTGAACCTGTCTCTTGCAACATGTGGGTTCAATTCTAACCACCGGTGCTGTCAGTGTGGTTTAACAATCTCCATGTAAATATATTAATTTCCTCCCACACAGTGTATTTAGTTTTGTTTAGAGATACAGCACAGAAATTTACAATTTACACTTATACCAAGCCAATTAACCTACAAACCTGTATCTTCGGAGTGTGGGAGGAAACCGAAGATCTCGGCAAAAAACCCACGCGGTCACAGGGAGAATGTACTAACTCTGTACAGATAGTACCCGAAGTTGGGATCGAACCTGGGTCTCCAGCACTGTATGCGCTGTAAGACAGCAACTCTACTGCTGCGCCATCGTGCCGCCCAGTGTGACTAGTGTGTGACTCCTAGGCTCGATGAAAAAAACTGCAGCGGCTGGAAATATGACAGTCAGAAAATTCTCGAGCTGCTCAGCAGATCAACCAGCAGCTGCTGAGAGAAGACATGGTTAACATTTCACACTGATAACTTTTCTTCATTTCTGAAATGTTCCTTCCATATTTGTTGAGTATGTGGAGTGACTCTGTATTTAATCATTCTGATATATTTGATTGTTAAATAATAAATCCCAAATCCATTCTGCTTAGAACAATCACACACAAAACAGACAGATTCTAATCTTTATACCATTGGCCCATTCGATCTAAACAGAACAGAAAAAAACTATATTTCTGCACAACAGTGACCTGATTTTCATAACAAGCTGCTGTCTCTAACAGCCAGGTGAAATGTATTTACTGAATCGAAAGGTTAAAAGTTAATGTGTAATTCTGGAAAACTTTAAGGAATTCCGCAGAGTGCAAGTGAAGTTACTGGAATTCTGTACATTGATAAGTGATTAGAAGGGAATGGTCTACTGCATATCCATAAAATGGGAAGAATTTAGGCCACTGGATCTCGGTACAGTGATTTGCAGATGGCCTCAATTGCATGCACTGTAAAGTAAGGGGAATTTTATTTGTATTGGTTGTATTTTCTGTTTGCAGATCTATGAAATCAACTGTACCGCATTAAAGTAAAACCATCAGGAATTTTCAGATCAATTAGCTAAATTCACTCAGCAGGTAAGAATCAGACATGTGGGGTGGGAGATTGCAACTTTCATGTGGTCCACCCTGTTTCGACTAATGCAATCAACCCGACGTGCACAGACAAATAGATCAAATAGAACAGTTGACCTACAACTTTAGGCTGTGCATGCCATACGCAAGAAGAAGACCAGACATGTGACACTTTACTCGTGAATTAATTGCAGACTTTTTCAAACTAATAATCACAGAGATTAACATTCAAAAGTTACTTGCACAAAGTATCCCTTCATTTTATTATTTTTCTTTAAATATCAAGATATAATAACATTTATTTTTCTGCATACAAAATCCTCAATTATTTCTCACAATGGCCACCAATCTACCTTCCCGCTCGATCAAGAGGAACCACAAGCACACCTAGAGTGAACACAGTTTTCATCAAGGTGCAGGTCATATCTCGTGATTCATTGTGTTGAAATATTAGTCAATATACAGGAGGCCATGTAAGGTATAAAATCTATAGGCCAGTCAGAAGTCGCTAGGCCCAGAAACAGCCCATTAGGAACGTCAGTCTGCAGCTTAGAAGATTTGATTGGAACCCAAAACTTTTCTAGTGCCAAAATGCACATCTCCTTCCCCACACTGCAACTATGGGCTATCACAGTCACCGTTGAGAGACCTCAAATGGTTAAACCCAGGTAGCAGCCATGGCTCGGTGAAGGTTGAAGGGAAATTGTCTGCTGAGCACCTTATTGGGAACCTCTTTGGTTGAAGGTGGTTGACTATACCTGACCTTTAGGTTTCCTTGTGAACCAAAAATTGGGAGGCCAGAGGAGATAGAAAGTGGTATAGGGATATGCGACCATGATATCATAACGTTAAGAATAAATATAAGTATTTGTAAAATCTGAAAATGAGGACTTTCTTTCTCCGTACAATCTGAAGGAAACAACAGAAACTCAGTGGTGATAAGTTTCATGATTTGCTGAGTGTGAGTCCCGTGTTAATGGGCTGGACACTGGTTTCACACCTTACTCGGTGCCTTGTGTGCAGAATGAAGATAAAGAGTGTGTAGAACCAGTGTTGCACCCCTCATCCCTTTGGTTTTGTAAGAACAGGTTGGGGTAAAATTGTCTCCCATGAATCCCTGACCTGTTCTGCCCATAGGAAAGCAGAAAAAAACCTTGCAAAAAGCACATGATTAAAATAGAATTCCATCAAAGGTAACAACCAGAAGACGCATCAATTAACCCGATGACAACCTCAAGAAAAATCAGCAAAGCTATCCCCTCCATGCCCCCTCCTCGCATTGGGACTCAGTTTAATTAAGATCATTAGAAATTACTCCCTGTAACAAGCCTGACATCGGGATAACTCTGTAAGTGAGTTAACATTCCTACTTTTCCACTCTGGGTTAGAAATATTTTCGTTCTGCACAAGTTTACAAGAAGGAATGTGGGTGGAGTACTATTGAATTTGGGACTGATTGAATAACTCCGTCAAAGACCTAGTCGAGGCATGATAAACCAAAAAGGATCCCATGATTGCAGAATAACACCAGCCTCTGATTTACTAGGGGTTCCACTCTAGAGAATCGCCTTGCAACTGCTGACCGTTCCGGCACCATGATTTGGCAGATATGTGATATATGTATCCTCTTTGGCAGTCTTGGGGAAAAGTCCTTACTTTGGCTCAGGGGATCCAGTGAAGAATGTTACCCCAATGCACTCTCCACTAGATGAAAGGCACTACTGTAGAATTCCTATTGAAAGAGAAGCCATTTTAGCAAGGAGGTGAGAGCATAAGGGTCCGAAGATAGGCATGGGGAATATAGATTCATGGTAAAGCAATGCAATTATCTGCCCTTTTTCTGCCCACCCAAATTCACTTCCATTCCACTCAACTGGACCGAACTTCAATGGGACAGAAAGCAAGGAGCTAATTGCATGATGCTAACACCCAAAACCAATTTCTACTGCAGTGTTTCTAGAATTTGGATATAAGAAACAGTATCAAAAGCTACAGCAAAGGAATGTTCTATTTTGTTTTAACTTATGAAAATGATCTTTTCTTTTAGAAAGTTAAAATATTTTCAGCTTTTTTTTCCTCCCACCCTCCCAACTGGCCTCACTGCCTACAGTACGGCCAAATGGTCCAACACAGTAAGTCCAACACAGTGTGCGCAGTGCGTTAGCAGGTTGGTATCTGATGTGTGCAGGGATGGGCAGAAACACTGGGACGGACTCGGGTCTGCTCTGGATAGCCTGCCAACACAAGCTGTCAGTCAGGAGTTGATCCGAGGCTTGCTCTAATGTAGCTCACAGCTGTTAATTACAAATAGTCTGCTGCACTACTGGATCCAATTTCCCTGCAAAACAAAACAAAAATTTAAAAAAATTACTAAAATCTACTGGCTCGGGACAAGAACAGCTCATTAGTAAATGCTGCACAGTTTTCAACGTTAGAGTCGGTTATTGCCTGTCATCTCACTAAAATAATTCTTCTGCAGTCAAGTTCACTGGGACTTTATCTTGCTGGTTTTACCTTGTACCAAACGTTATTCCTTTATCAAGTATCTATACATTGTAAATGGATCAATTTGAATCATGTACTGTCTTTCTGCTGACTGGTTAGCACGCAACAAAAGCTTTTCACTGTACCTCGGTCCACATGGCAATAAACTAAACTGAACTGGGACACTTTGTGATGTCACTCATCCCCTCTTGGAAAGGCTAGCTGAGACCAGCAAGCTGAGCTTAGCAAGAACAGCTAAGAGTAGTTGATAAAGAAAGTGCAAGAGCAGGTGTCTCCCTCATTCACCTCCACCATTTCCAAGAGAAGACCTGGAATTTACGCCACACCAGGATAGCCATGGCGGAACAAGGATTGGCTGCAAAGTGCAAGAACAGTTGTGTGTGATGTGGTGGGAAGTGGATGGTGGGTGCAGGAAACACATAGCAGCTGAAAGTATTTTTTTGGTAGATCTCTTTCTGAGGAGCAGGGAGTCGTTTTTCTGTTGAGTTAATGCACATTACAGAACAGATATATGAAAGCAAAGTACAGCAGATTCTGGAGATCTGAAATAAAAACAAACATAATAAATACTCGGTAGGTCAGGCAGTACCTTTGGAGAGAGAAACAGTTAATGTTTCAGGTCGATTACCTGGGGTTTAGGTTTTCTACATTACAACAGCAACTTCAATGGGCACAAAGCTCTTTCAGACAAATTGTATCTTTGAATAATAACATATAAACGTGAGTCTTTTTTTTCTATAGCAATGAAGCTGTCAGGTCAGTAAAGCGTATCCCAACAGTGTTTAGTCAAATATATTTTAAACAAACCAGTGGAGGAGGCCAGTGATTAGCAAAACAGACTTTGGCTTCTCCTTTACTGTGACTTCATAATCAGTAGCATCCCAAAGAATTTCTACTGAGGGTGGAAAAAAACAAATTATTCACCTACGATTGTGGTTCCGCTTTTTTGGTGATCTAACCCATGAAGTTAGAATGGCAGGGCAAGCCTTGCTCATGTGAAATAAAGTATAGCCATTGCTTCTTCCCACTATTGAGGATGAACAGTGGAAATGTTTTCTTTACTAAAAGGTTTGATCGGATAGGCTTAATCTTAAAGGCCTTCTTATCAGATTGCCGTTCTGCCCTTTCTCTTCTGAACAACAATAATGTTTGTGGCTAGGCCCTATAGTGATAAGTGTTTGGAGCAACCTCTCCCTCCATGGATAAATATAAATAAAGCATGAGTTTTAGCTTGAATCCCAAGCAGATTAGCTCCTGGTGTACTCATTGTTGTAACGCAAAGGATCTTTGAGGGGAAGTACATTATATTTTGAATGTGGCATCAAGGTAGAAAAGGTGGTCAAAAAGGCTTTTGGCACATTGGCCTTCATCAGTCAGGGTACTGTATAGAAGTTGGGATGTTATATTACAGTTGTACTAGATATTCGTGACACCACATTTGGAGCATTGTGTTCAGTTTAGGCATCCGACTATAGGAAATACTTTTTTTTAGCTGGAAGGAGTGCAGAGAAGATTTACAAAGATATTGCCAGGATTTGAGGGTCTGAGCTATAGGGAGAGCTGGGCAGGCTAGGACTTTAATCCTCGGAGCGCAGGAGGATGAGGGGGTGATCTTATGGAGGTGTATAAGATCATGAGGAGAATAGATAGGGTAGATGCCCAGTCTTTTACCCAGAGTGGTGGAATAGAGAACCATAGGATGTCGGTTTAAGGTGAGAGTAGAAAGATTTAATAGGGATCTGAGGAGTAGCTTCTTCCACATAGGTGGATATATGGAACAAGCTGCTGGAAGGGGTAGCTGAGGCAGGTACTATTTAAAGGACATTTGGACAGGTGCATGGATTGGAAAGGTTTAGAGGAATATGGGACAGGCGTGGACAGATGAGCCACCTTGGTCAGCATGGGCAAGTTGGTCCAAAGGGCTTGTTTCCCTGCTGTACGACTCTATCCCATTGGAAATGTGGGGTAGTAGGATAGGATATGATATCACAGTGCTCCAGAAGCATGCAGGATGGCACTTGGCAGAGCTGCTGATCATTGTAGTCTGTCCATAGTGCATACCTTCCACCACACCCTCACTTTCAATGTGTTCGTGGGGAGATTGTTAGAATTCAGCAAAGAAATAATTACAGCAGCTCCACACAATCTGTTGAATGCAATGGGAAGCATTTTATTTCTAAATAGCTGCTATAACATGTTAGCTGGATATTTTTACCACACTCTCCATTATCTCGCATGGCAGTTACTTTGTATTACAAAACTTCTCATTCGGCAAAGTGGAAATATTAACATACTATTGTTGGAAACAGTAATGTCCCTACACATCACCCCGTATCGCAATGCCCAATTTATCTAAGCCACCTCAGTGGTTATTTTTATTTGTTGATAATACCCACAGCACGTGTATAAAAATAGGATGCTTCTTTAGTATTTGCATAATGTGATTTTTAAATTTCCATTCATGCAGTTCACCTTCTCACTTGCACATCTGCCTCTCAAGCTTTGTGCCATTTTACTCATGGAAGTGAGGGTCACATGGTGCAGACATGAGTGAAGCATCCTGTACATAATCCAAAACTGCAACCCCAGCCATTTACAGTGTTGCTGATGAACACAGTGAGAACAATGACCTTAGTTGCAACAGTCAGGAACTTGGTATTTTCAGTGGCAAACAAATTATGAATAGTGAGCATCAGGGAGAGCAAATTGAGGAATACTGCATGTGGAGCAAGGAACAAGGCGACGTTAAGGAGATGGTGAGAAGAATTAGACACGTTTTTAGAATCATTTTTTTAAAGAGCAGAAAAGAATGAAAATAGCTATAAATTCAGTGCTTTTGGTCAGATTTGGGTTAAGATTGGTGAGAAAGTATGAGAAAGGTGAAACAGATGTTAATCAGTGCAGAATGAAAACCGTTGCATTAAACAGCGAGAAACAGAATTAGGATAATGGATAATTCAGTATTAATAGCAAAGCAAAGAGTAAAGAGCATCAAAGCATTGAAGATAATGAAGAGTGTGGAGTATGTAGCAAGTTACATGGCAAAAACAGTAAGGAGCATAAGAATATGAGTGCAGTGTTGAAAGTTGTTTAAGAATAGCAATTCATACAGACCCTTACACAAACATTCATACAGGGTCACAATGGAAAACATTCACACATTGTACACGTGTGCGCACACGTGTACACACATGCAAACATGCAAATACATACATACGCAGAAATATTGAACAATTAAGGCTTGCAAAATAGAACTATCTCTCTACCAAAGGGCTAATTAAAGAAGTGGTCCAGTTACAAAGATTTTACTGTGATTACAGTCGCTGATGCCCACCTCTCATGATGTGCTTTCTCTTGGACAAACTTCCTGCGGTCAGTCTTATTGGAGTTGATCACCTCCATTTGGGCATTGCTTAGATATTTGGATGCCTCTTGTGACCAGGCGATGTAATCATTTGACCTGTCGTGTGACCTCTTCTCTCTTGTATCCCTGGGTGGCGGTTCCCTGCCCTCTACTGGGAAGAGAGTGGAATAATGATCTTCCAGGGACGACCCCTCGTCATAAAACAGCAGGCTCCTGGAACGAACTAGGAAAATTAAACAGTGATTAATTAGCAGGCTGGGTGATCCCGTTGTGTATATTTAAGGGCCTGTCCCACACGTGTCCTTGGCATGCAAATTACGCGACCTCGCGGTCGCGTTGAGCCATGACGGTCCCGCGAAGGTCCCGCGCGATTTCATGCGTATGCACAGCTGTCTGGAGCGCGTGACGTCATTTGAAGATGCACACAAAGCTGGTGTAACTCAGCGGGAGCGGCAGCATCTCTGGAGAGAAGCAATGGGTGATGTTTCGGGGGTCGAGACTCTTCTTCAGTCTGAAAAGATGGGTCTTGACCCGAAACGTCACCCATTGCTTCTCTCCAGAGATGCTGCCGGTCCCGTTGAGTTACTCCTGCATTTTGTGTCTATCTTCAATTTTCTTGGCCCCGCTCTGGGAGCAGAAATGGGGGCGGATCCGGACGGCAACGGCCGTGAGCCCCAGGCCGAGCTCGGCGATCGTTTGCCTGCTTCTGCTGCTGTTGGTGAGATGTTGCGTTGCGCCAGGGTCTTGGGCCTGTCCCACTTCGGCCGTCAAGACAGGCCATTGGCGCGCGAAGATTTAGTTCGCTACAATAATTTCGGAGCCCCGCGCGATGTCGCGCTCAACTCCATACCCCTCCGCACTTCTCAGTGGGACCGGCCCCGCGTGGCCACACGATGCCCGTGCGCCTCAATGCGACCACGAGGTCGCAAAATTTGCGTGTCAAGGACACATAAGTGGGACAGGCCCTTTAGACAGCTCCCAAGAGATAGTCCAGCCAGACTGCAAAGGCTAGGTGTTCTACCTTTACTACAAAATGACATCAACTGAGATGTTCAGTATGAAGGGATTTAGATTAAAAGTGGAGCGAAATATCACGGGCCTGTGGATATGCTGTGGGACTCAATAGATTTTGGTAGCTTAGGTTGCCAAGGATTTTGGGATTCGGGTTCAATGAGTAGAACTTGGTTACAAATCAGTTCTTACTGAATGATTGACAAACTCAATGGGTTGAATAACCTACTCCTCTTCCAATAATAGCTCCTAGTGGAGAACCATCAGTGGGGAGAAAACAGCCACAAGCAGCAATCAAAAATGCTACAGCCTGATGTTAAATGGCTATGAACACTGCAGAGCAAAGTTTTACTTGGAGTGTCACACATTCTGTCTTCAAAGTATGACTTTTAGCCAGTTAGTGATGCATTCACCGTACCTCAGCATTGTTAGTGCCGAATCAGAAAGGTATTCCTCACCTCCTGGAGAGTCCCTGGACAGAAAGGGCAGTGAGAGAATGAGAAGGGGGCTTTGTCTAACCATCTACCTATCCAAAACCCCCCCTCACCTATATTCACCTACCACTTGTCAACTTGTCAGCCTTTGGCCTGCTCCTATCTCCTGACCTCAAAACATCACCTATCCATGTTCTCCAGAAATGCTGCCTGACTCACTGAGTTACTCCAGCACTTTTTTTTGTAAACCAGCATCTGCACTTCTTTCTGTCCCTCTCACCACTTAGTTTGCTTTCTTTTCCTGCCAAGATGACCAATTTCACATTTTCCCACACTATAATTCCATTAGCAATATCTTTGCCCACTAACTTTCCAACCAGCCCGCCTACATTTATATCCTTTATATACGTTACAACCAGCAGAGGGCCCAGCACAGATCCTTTCGGAGCTCCACTGGTCACTGACCTCCAAGCTGAGCATTGTCTTTCCACAAAACTCTGTCTTCAATCAGTAAACCAGTTCTGAATCCATACGACCAAGTCATTGCTAATCCTGTGCATGTTAATCTTCTGGAGCAGCCTACCATGGGGTTTTTAATCAAATGCCTTACTCAAATCATGTAGACATCTGTTGATGGCTGAGGTATAAGGAGAACAGCTGCTCAGGGATGACCTAAGCCATGCAATGAAAAGAGAGGAAACCCTTGTCTGAAACATTGTCTGTTTTCCAGTCGGACCTGATGAATATTTCCAGATTTTTCATTCTATATGAAAATATATTCGGAAGGAGCAAGATACCTTGTGCCGTTACCAGGACAACACCATTACATCCCAGTGTACCAATGATTCATAACTTGTCAGGATTGCTGTCTGCTTTTTTTGGGACAATTAAGGAAATTACAGAAACATTTTTGCCACTGCTGGCGAAACAAGCAGACTATTTAACATCCTTAATAATTGGAGGTTCAAAACTGGGCAATTTAGTTCTTTAAATTGATTGGAGCCTAAATGCAGCATAGTTGGAGTTAGAGTATATTCTGAAGGAATGAGAAACCCAAAACTCTTAACCCTGGGTTTGCTGAATCCTGAAGCAAAACCTTGGACATTATTTGAGCAACCAGATCCAGGCAAGTTTCAGCAGCGATATTTACAAGAGTAAAACTTAAAACTAGCACATTTTTGTCACCAACCCACCACCAGTCACATCTTCCCAGTGTCACCCTTCTCCTCCTTCTGCCGAGACCACCCGCCGCAACTCCTTTGCTCATTCATCCCTTCCCAACCTAACCACCCCTTCCCCAGGTAGTTTCAACTGCAACCCCGCAGGAGATGTAACACTTGTCCCGATATGTAGAGGAACCAACGAGAGAGCAGGCTATTCTAGACTGGGTATTGAGTAATGAGGAAGGGTTAGTTAGCAGTCTTGTTGTGCGTGGCCCCTTGGGCAAGAGTGACCATAATATGGTTGAGTTCTTCATTAGGATGGAGAGTGACATTGTTAATTCAGAAACAAGGGTCCTGAACTTAAAGAAAGGTAACTTTGAGGGTATGAAATGTGAATTGGCCAAGATAGACTGGCAATTGATTCTTACAGGGTTGACAGTGGATATGCAATGGAAGGCATTTAAAGACTGCATGGATGAACTACAATAATTGTTCATCCCACTTTGGCAAAAGAATAAATCAGGGAAGGTAGTGCATCTGTGGATAACAAGGGAAATCAGGGATAGTATCAAAACAAAAGATGAAGCATACAAATTAGCCAGAAAAAGCAGCCTACCAGGGGACTGGGAGAAATTCAGAGTCCAGCAGAGGAGGACAAAGGGCTTAATTAGGAAAGGGAAAATAGATTATGAAAGAAAACTGGCAGGGAACATAAAAACTGACTGCAAAAGTTTTTATAGATATGTGAAGAGAAAAAGATTAGTTAAAACAAATGTAGGTCCCTTGCAGTCAGAAACATACGAATTGATCATGGGGAACAAGGACATGGCAGACCAATTGACTACTTTGGTTCTGTCTTCACTAAGGAAGACATAAATAATTTGCTGGAAATAGCAGGGGACCGGGGGTCAAATGAGATGGAGGAACTGAGTGAAATCCAGGTTAGCCGGGAAGTGGTGTTAGGTAAATTGAATGGATTAAAGGCCGATAAATCCCCAGGGCCAGATAAGTTGCATCCCAGAGTACTTAAGGAAGTAGCCCCAGAAATAGTGGATGCATTAGTGATCATTTTTCAAAACTCTTTCGATTCTGGAGTAGTTCCTGAGGATTGGAGGGTAGCTAATGTAACCTCACTTTTTAAAAAGGGAGGGAGAGAGAAATCGGGGAATTACAGACCAGTTAGTCTAACATCAGTAGTGGGGAATATGCTAGAGTCAGTTATTAAAGATGGGATAGCAGCACATTTGGAAAGTGGTGAATTCATTGGACAAAGTCAGCATGGATTTATGAAAGGTAAATCATGTCTGACGAATCTTATAGAATGTTTCTAGGATGTAACTAGTAGAGTGGATAAGGGAGAACCAGTGGATGTGTTATATCTGGACTTTCAGAAGGCTTTCGACAAGGTCCCACATAAGAGATTAGCATACAAACTTAAAGCACACGGTATTGGGGGTTCAGTATTGATGTGGATAGAGAACTGGCTGGCAGATAGGAAGCAAAGAGTAGGAGTAAACAGGTCCTTTTCAGAATGGCAGGCAGTGACTAGTGGGGTACCGCAAGGCTCAGTGCTGGGACCCCAGCTATTTACAATATATATTAATGATCTGGATGAGGGAATTGAAAGCAACATCTCCAAGTTTGCAGATGACACAAAGCTGGAGGGCAGTGTTAGCTGTGAGGAGGATGCTAGGAGGCTGCAAGGTGACTTAGATAGGTTGGGTGAGTGGGCAAATGCATGGCAGATGCAGTATAATGTGGATAAATGTGAAGTTATCCACTTTGGTGGCAAAAACAGGAAAGTAGACTATTATCTGAATGGTGGCCGATTAGGAAAAGGGGAGATGCAACGAGACCTGGGTGTCATGGTACACCAGTCATTGAAAGTAGGCATGCAGGTGCAGCAGGCAGTGAAGAAAGTGAATGGTATGTTAGCATTCATAGCAAATGTATTTGAGTATAAGAGCAGGGAGGTTCTACTGCAGTTGTACAGGGTCTTGGTGAGACCACACCTGGAGTATTGCGTACAGTTTTGGTCTCCTAATCTGAGGAAAGACATTCTTGCCATAGAGGGAGTACAAAGAAGGTTCACCAGACTGATTCCTGGGATGGCAGGACTTTCATATGAAGAAAGACTGGATAGACTCGGCTTGTACTCGCTAGAATTTAGAAGATTGAGGGGGGATCTTATAGAAACTTACAAAATTCTTAAGGGGTTGGACAGGCTAGATGCAGGAAGATTATTCCCGATGTTGGGGAAGTCCAGAACACGGGGTCACAGTTTAAGGATAAGGGGGAAGTCTTTTAGGACGAGATGAGGAAATCATTTTTTACACAGAGAGTGGTGAATCTCTGGAATTCTCTGCCACAGAATGTAGTTGAGGCCAGTTCATTGGCTATATTTAAAAGGGAGTTAGATGTGGCCCTTGTGGCTAAAGGTATCAGGGGGTATGGAGAGAAGGCAGGTACAGGATACTGAGTTGGATGATCAGCCATGATCATATTGAATGGCGGTGCAGGTTCGAAGGGCCGAATGGCCTACTCCTGCACCTATTTTCTATGTTTCTATGATACTTCCTCCCTCACCTCCATCCAGGGACCCCAAAAGTCTTTCCAGGTGAGACAGAGGTTGGCATGCACCTCCTCTACCCTCATCTACTGGATACAGTGTTCCCATTGACTGGATAGACTCGGCGACCATTTCACCGAACACATGCTCGGTTCGCCAAGGCCGACAGGAGCTCCTGGTTGCTAGCCATTTTAACTTCTCTTTCAATTCCCATACTGACCTTTCTGTCCTGGACCTCCCCCATTGCCAGAGTGAGGCCACAGTCTAACTGGAAGAACAACACCTCATATGCCAGTCAGGTAGCTTACAACTCAACGGTATGAACATTGAATTCTATAATATGGGTTAACCACATGGACCCCTCCCCTCCCCCTCTCTCTCTCCAAACCCCCCCCCCCCCTCTAAACATCCCCTTCCCCCATGCCCCACCTGGACTTGCCTGGAGGTTTGACCTATTTCGCCCCTCTCCTTCCTTCCTCTAGCTTCACAGTTTGCAACTCTTTCGATCCTATTGTCTCACACCTTCTGTCTTATAATCTCTTGCTTTGTGCACCATCTGCCTATCAATATCCCCCCTCATCTGCAGCAACCTATTACCTGTCAGGTTTTGTCCTGCCTCTCCTCTCTTCCAGCTTTCTTCTCCCACCCCAGCTCCCACCCCCCTCCCTTGAACAATCAGTTTGAAGAAGGGTCCCAACCCAAAACATTGCCTATCCATCTTCTCCAGAAATGCTGCCTGACCTGCTGAGTTACTCCAGCACAATGTCTTTATTTTGGACAGATGTTCCACACACGGCCCCGTTTTGCTCTGGGTTGAATCCTTCCAAGCTCAAACAGCTCCAGTTGGACCAACTGAGATTTGATTGGCTTTTTCCACATACAATCTAGCCTTGGTATATGTTTACCTATTTACATAAAATACATAGTTACGTGGATGGATAACTCTAACCATGGATATGTGATGGGCTTGTGCCCTGGAGCAAAATTATTTTCCTTTTATATGCACTCCCGGCTATGAAAGTTTTGAGCCAATGTTGCAACAGGTCTGGTTCCATGCCGGCAATATTTGACCAGCACACAACCCATGAGAGCCCATTTGCTCACAAGAAGAGGTGACGGATAGAGGGAAGGAGAGTGGGAACAGTGTGCAACAGTACTCACTCTGACTTGTGGTATAGGCATCAGGAGCAGACAATGGAGCTGTTTTGACTGTCTGGGAGCCGGTTGAAAATTCTGGGAGACAAGGCATAAAGGAACCCAAGACAAGGACAAAACAGACCACAACCACCTGTAATGACAAATAAAACATCAATTAAAATGGCACGCACAAAACCTCTGTTTTTGTGGAAGGAAACAGATTACCAATAGATTGCCAATCTGGAGTGCACTTGGTTTGAGATGGGCAAACACTGGATTGCTCTTGCACTGTGCCATCACGGACAGTTTTTTTAAGGACAGGCACACACCTGTTTACTGGTACAATGTAGATAGACGTAAAATGCTGGAGTAACTCAGCAGGACAGGCAGCGTCTCTGGAGAGAAGGAACGGGAGATGTTTTGGGTCGAGACCCCTCTCCAGACTGAAAGTCAAGGGAGGGGGAAACAGAAATACGGAAGGGTAAGCTTTGATTTGGCAATTCACACCTGACCCTTCCATATCTCTATGTCTCCCTCGCGCCTGCCTCTGAAGAAGGGTCTCGGTCCGAATCATCAACCATTCCTGCTCTCCAGAGATGCTGCCTGTCCCACTGAGTTACTCCAGCATTTTGTGTCTATCTTCGGTATAAACCAGCAAATCCAGTTCCTTCCCACACATACTGGCATAATGTGTTTACTGGTACAATTCCATTGGATTTTGTAATTTCAGATGTGCCCTTGTGGTTATAGGCAATGATATACAATTCTTTCATTTGCTCCCACATTTTTTCTTTTAAACACTACTTACTCTCCCATTGAGTCAAAAATCACTGATTTGTTGCAATTGGATTCCACCATTTTCTTGGGTACAGTTTGTTCCTGCTTTGCATCCTGTGCCAGGGAATATACCAGGCAGCAGCCAAGATTTACTGTTTGGTGAAATTCACTTCTAGGTTTCAGAATGTAGGAAGTCTGTCTGCACAATCCTAGACCAAAATTATACTCATCGCCCATGATTTACTGCCCTTTGCATTCCACAGCTCGAAAAGAGCATCTCAGTGGCAGAAAATACAGGTGACAATGGCAGTTCCCTCTCCATTCCCCACTCTGGGGTTACTGATACTCCCTTTGCAATTCCCTCCCTATTCTTCACCTTATGGTTAACAACGCTCCCTTTTCATGCTGGTTCTTACCATCAGGCAGGTTCCTGTTTGTGTTGATGCTATCCGGCAGGGCCGAGGCATTTTCCCAGCTACCAACGCTTGCAGCTTATGCAGCTGTTGCAATAGAGTCCTGAAACAAGAGACAACCTTTACTAATGTAGCATTTTACCACTTGCACTGTGGGCCTTTCACCTACTGCTGGGAGGCCCTGCTGCACTGGCAGAACACCTCCCGCCTCTCAGTTCAAAACTCCTTTCCCTGGATAGACACAAAATGCTGGAGTAACTCAGCGGGACGGGCAGTGTCTCCGGAGAGAAGGAATGGGTAACGTTTCAGGTCGAGACCCTTCTTCAGACTTGAAACGTCACCCATTCCTTCTCTCCAAAGAGGCTACCTGTTCCCGCTGTGTTACTCCAGCATTTTGTGCCTATCTTCAGTGTAAACCAGCATCTGCAGTTCCTTCCTACTCCTCTGCCAACTTATCTTTAAATCAACTCACTCTTCTTAGCTTGTAGGATGGAACTGCAGATGCTGGTTTAAGCCGAAGATAGACACACAATGCTGGAGTAACTCAGCGGGACAGGCAGCATCTCTGGATAGAAGGAATGGGTGACATTTCGGACTCTGAAGAAAGGTATCCACCGGAAACGTCACCCATTCCTTCTATCCAGTGATGCTGCCTGTCCCGCTGAGTTACTCTAGCATTTTGTGTCTATCTTCTTGATAGCATTTGCCAGTCTGACAACTCAGCAACATTGGTGAAGAAAAACATTACCTGAACACCTTATCCCAGTAGATGGCAGCCTACTGTCATGTTGGCAATTTTCAGTGAAGGTGTATATGCCTGTTAGTTTGTCTGTTAATTATCCTGGTTGGAATTTTTACAGATATAATTTCCTTCACTGCCTTTTATGTTACTGGTTATGGGGAATAATCAGGATTGTCAATGGAACCCAGTGATTATTAACCTCAATCATAATACCTCCTAGCCAAATGGAAACAAGCCCTTTTATGATCATTCCCATCTTTTTAATTTGCTTTTGTGACAAGTAACTGGAAGGTCTGAATTGGAGAACAAATATTATCTGACAAAGATGGGCGGAAGCAATTATCAGCAGATTAAAGAGCAGTATTTTCGAGATTCCCAGTTTAATGGCAGGGATTTTTACCAAAAATCTGGCACTAGGCATGCAAGTGCAAATCTGACATGCAAGCGCAACTGTTAGCAAAACGACCTCACCACTCCGAAAACCAGCTTACACAGTTCAAATCCTCATCCTCAATGAAGGAACTTGGTGCAGTCAAAGGTTGGTCATTGGGCTCCATAGGATGGATTCTATCTAGGCTTTCAAGCAGAATGGTAGCTTATGAAACATTGACCCTGGTCTATGCAGCTGTACCTGACAGGTGCCTGCTAATCAAATGCTGCCTCCCCTTCCTTGGTAAAGTGCTGATGCACCTCCAACCTGGGGAGTCCAGAACCAGGGGCCACGGTTTGAGAATAAGGGCTAAGCCATTTAGAACGGAGACGAAGAAACACTTTATCACACAGAGAGTTGTGAGTCTGTGGAATTTTCTGCCTCAGAGGGTGGTGGAGGCCGGTTCTCGGGATACTTTCAAGAGAGAGCTAGATAGGGCTCTTAAAGATAGCGGAGTCAGGGGATATGGGGAGAAGGCAGGAACAGGGTACTGATTGGGGATGATCACATTGAATGGCAGTGCTGGCTGGAAGGGCCGAATGGCCTACTCCTGCACCTATTGTCTATTACTCCCTCTGAAAGGCAGAGGCATGCTGGTTTTGTAAAGTGCTGGATAACTATACTGTGACTGAAGACAGTGTTTCCAGAGGCTGGCATTACCCAGCCTTGCTCCCCACAAAGAAACTCAAAGCCTAAACATGCACCAAATTGAAGATCCACACCCTCTCCATCAGACAGGGTGAACCACGAAATGTCACCTGGACATTTTCGTAGCAGATCCCAAACCCAGGACCTCTGCCCCCTCGATGGGACATGGGAATGCCACCAACTGTGACTCTGGCTTCAAGATATATACACGCACACTCCAAATGTATATTCCCTATTCCATCTTCAGACTCCTGGAACTTCCTATTTATGTGCTGCAGAGTACTTTCAGCAGAAGCACTGCAGAAGCACTGCATTATTTTCCCGAGGGCTACAAATTAAAAATGATTAGCTTTCCAATTTCACTGGAAACTATTGGATTACTCAATGCTGCCAGCAGAGGGAGAACTTGCTCATGTTAACCAGCTCACAATTGTGAATACCAGCAACATGTGACATGGTGCTCTTTTTTGGGAAGGCTCAGCAGGATGTGCGGGGTGTCACCAACTGCAGCTATGGCTTGGAATTTTGGGAATCAATCTGCTAGATTTTGCAGCTAAGTTTGAACAAAGTAACTCGTTTCAGCCCATTGTAAAGGCAAAGTTGCAGTGACAACTTTGACCCCAATTTTTAACTTAACTGCTCAGTGAAAAGAGGATACGAGGTGGTCTGAGCCCTTTGGGTGCTTAGATGGAGTGTGAAATTGGGTGGGCAGTAAATCATGATTCCTATCTCCAAGATTGTGGGATGCCTTAGGTTAAAATTAGACCCTTGTATTGTGAATCTCTTGAAGAGTAGGGGAACAGCTCGTGCATTACTTTCGACGGCATGCGATCCTGATGTTGGTGAATTCTTCGGTAAACTCGATAATGTTATCAACAACTGGAATTTGTAAAGAACCTTGGATTCCCACAAACATAATCTAAGAAAAATGACACGCAAAAGAGCAAATACACAGAGGTATGACTGTAAGTTTAGTCACTGAGAATGAGGTAAGGAGCATGGATTGTACAAACTCACTCACCGGTTTGCATTTTCCAGAGTCTCCACTTTTTTTCCAGAGCTCATTGTTCTCTGAGGTGTAAGTCTCCACCCTGGCAAAGAAAAAAATAACCTGAGCTGCAAGCTCACAGATACAATTCACTCATAATTCCTACATTTTAAGATTAATCATTCTATTATTTAAAATATGGGGCACATTTTCTATTCCTACTTTCTGAATGCATTATCAGCACCAAGACATCCCACCTCAAGTATAAGCGAGACTTGCCTGCGTAGGCAAGACTCTGTCTTCAGTCCCTTCCAACATTTCTTTCTGAAGCAAAGCCATTCTTATTACCTATAATCTGGTAATATTCCTTGATAAACTGTATGCTATTATGAGTTTATAATTGGTGTGATCTTGAAGCCTGTTTTCTTGATTCAGAGCATCACATTGAGCTGTGGATGTAGATCTTGCCATGCTAGTACCCGAGGGATCTAGATAGGGCGGATGTGCAGAAGATATTTCCTGTTGTAGGAGAGTCTAGAAATAGGAGTCACTGTGTAACATAAGTAGATGATAATAATTCACACTGTTGCTTAAATGATAAATGTACTAGCAGGGACGACAGGCCTGGAATTTGCTGAATCCCTATCACACTTACTGCTAAGCTCCTGGGGGTAAAAAAATGTTACTGTGGAGACACCCCAATTTCCATGCACTCCCCTGCTTCATCCTTGTTCATCATAGACCCAGGTGAGGTTTGCTACTGGTATAACAGGCATGTGACGGGGAAATATGTCACATGATGGCAGAGAATTGTGCAGGTTTAGTAAATTAGCCAAATTTCATTTTGGACAGATTTCCAGGGTGGGTTTAAGGTTCATGAAGGGATGTAGTGCAGGGTAAAGAAAAGTCTTGTGCAGAAGAACTTTTCTCGTCAGTCTTTCTTATCAGAATGATGCATGTCCAGGTGCTCTACATAGATGGCCAGTAACCTTTAATTTTAGATCTTTCTTACATCCATGCAACTTCTGCTTTCACATTACAATATTAGCCTCAGTGCAACAAAGTAATGCTTTCAGTAAACCCAGTAGAAACTCCTGTCAAATATATATAGCAGTAGAAAGATCAAACACACCAGTGTTTGCAGTGAGCTGCAGCAGACACAAATCTTATCCCCAAAACATGCAGAGTTTGGAAGAACACAATCTTGGGAGCAAACTGACAAAGATGCTGGTGGATGCTCCATTGTTGTCCTGCATCACCAACTACCTGACTGGACGACCACAAGATGTCAGGCTACAGAACTGTGTCTCAGACATTGTGGTGAGCAACACAGGGGCCCACAGGGGACGGTCCTCTCTCCCTTCCTGTTTACCATTGACACCTCGGACTTCAGATATAACTCCGTCTCCTGCCACCTGCAGAAGTTTTCAGATGACTCTGCAATTGTGGGCTGCATCGGTGAGGGGAGGGAAGCTGAATACAGAGGTGTAGTTAAGGACTTTGTTGAGTGGTGTGGGCTGAATCACCTGCAGCTCAATACCGACAAGACTAAGGAGTTGGTGGTGGTCTTTAGGAGGAGAGGATCACCCCTGTCCCCTGACTCCATCAATGGTGTGGATGTGCAGTTTACCAGGGAGTACAAATACCTTGGAGTGTACCTGGACAGTAAACTGGACTGGTCCAGGAACGCTGACGCCCTGTACAAGAAGGGACAGAGCCGCCTGAACTTTTTGAGAAGGCTCCGCTCCTTCAACATCTGCAGTGAGATGCTGCAGATGTTCCACCAGTCGGTGGTAGCCAGTGCCATCTTCTTCGCTGCCATGTGCTGGGGCAGCAGGGCGAAGGCCGCGGACGCCAATAAGATCAACAAACTCATCAGGAAGGCTGGCACCGTCCTGGGTGCGGAGTTGAAATCATGGGAGGGGGTCTTAAGGGGGATGATGCTCCTCAAGCTGCGGAGCAACCTGGACAATACAGCTCACTCCACCCCCCCCCCCCCATGACACACTGGTCAACCTGAGGAGTACCTTCAGCAACAGACTGGTTCCACCAAGATGCAGTACAGATCCTTCTTCCCTGTGGCTATCAAACTTTACAACTCCTCTCCTTTCTGTCGTGGGGTAGATTGAGACTGACTCCCCTCCCTACCGCCCACCCCCTCCACCCATCACCCCCCCCCCCCACCCGCCCCCTCCCCCACCCCCCTCAATCTTTGCACATCCCCAAAGCCTTTCCACTCGTCACTTTAATTTCTTGATACACGTATTTTATGTTTGTTATGACTGTTGGCAGATTAATTTCCCTGCTGGGATAAGTAAAGTTCTATTGTATCGTATCGTAACCCCTTACTTTTTCTCTAGACTGTCCACGTATTCCTTCTTCTTCCTCCGGCTCTCTTGAGCGGAAATCTGAAGCAAAAGGAAAGAGGATTCACACAAACCCACAATACTAGGCTTTATTAAATTGATAACTGGGTGAATCTGGGAGTAAGGAGTCATTGGTACACAAAAATGCTGGAGAAACTCAGCGGGTGCAGCAGCATCTATGGAGCGAAGGAAACAGGCAACGTTTCGGGCCGAAACCCTTCTTCAGACTGATAGGGGGAGTAAGGAGTCATTGTTGTATGTTGACAGTGAATAAACAATTTATGCCTACTGCCTTCCTCCAAGGAATGAAGTAAGTTACAGGCTGGAATCCAATCAGTAGATTTGATACCTGGCAGTAAATGAATGATTAGAATCTAATAAAGTCATTTGGATGGTTTATGTATCGATTATTCGCTACATGAAAGTTAGACATAGGCTGGAAATTAATCGAGCCATTTGGGTTGAGCGTGTATATTGAATAATTGATATGTGTGAGCTAGATTCAGTCTGCAATCTAATTGTGGCATTCAGATAGTTTGTACATCCAATAACCAACAGCTGTAAGTGAATTACAGGCTGGAATCAAATGGACCACATTTTTCAAGCCAAAAGCCATGTTGGTCATTGATGTTGAGAACACTCCAGGCAGTGGCGCTGAAATGTCAGCTGTGAGGAAATGAACAGCAGTTTACCAGGCGATAATGTACAAGTGGTCAGCAGGAAGCAATAAGTAGTGAATGACAGAATACATTGGGTAATAACAATCAATGTGTATTATATGTCAGATAATGAAGTTAGATATTAAAAAGGTAATGACCACAATTGTTCATTATTTTACTATTGCATTACAGTGTCTGATTATAAAACACTGAAAAGTTCAACCTACAAGAGAGATGTACGTTAGAGTGTGGCGTACAAATCTCACATTTGGATTTAAGATGAACGTAAATGACCAGGCAGGAAACATGCAGGATTAGAAGGAATTATAAAGTTGTATGCATTAAATTTAAGGAGCGCAAAATCAGAAATAAAGGAAAGCATATATTGCATCCAATCCCATCAATTCCCCAATGGGATGGTTAGTAAAATTACTCCCTGTATATTATGTTACTACAGTCTGTGGAATGTAATAATATCATAGATTCATGCAGTATGAAAATAGGCCATTTGGCCTGCCACATCTTTGCTTGCCTATTTTGCAATTAATGATGGCCACCCCTAACCTCAAAGAAAGTTGCTAACAGAGATTCAGTGATCTCTGCAATGTGTATAACCCTTCCCCAAGGTTATCTTGATTCTGTTTCTCACCCTAAAAGGAGCATTGGCATCATGCAAAAGTGATATCATTTCGCTGAATACCTAAGCACACTGAAGAATTCTCATGGACTGCTGACCAAGATATAGTTAGTAACCAATCTTTCACATATTTTCAGAAGTGAAATAATGATTGAAACAGACACAAAGTTAAGGCCAAAGCTGAATATCATAATTGAACTTTAAAAAATATAATGAATTTTCAAAAGCCACGGGCGTTTGAAATTGTTATTGAGAGGAAATGAGATTGCACATCGGCCAGAGGTTATTTAAACGTAATTGTGAATTAAGAAAAAGATAATTTTTTAATGAAAGTTGCACCTTTGTTAACAAGACTTTTTCAGGAGGTGATACAATCGGAACACTGCCTTTTTGCCTTTCTGTTTCTGCCTTTTCAGTGATTTCACAGACATTTCCATCTGCAAGCACTTTGATACATCTGGTGGCTGAGGCAAGTACCACCAATGGCAGCTTCTGAATTTAGGCATCAAACTAACCATTTACGGACTCCGAAGCTACTGTTTCACAGTACTAAGACAGCAGGTTTACGATCATTACAAACACAGGATATAAACCAGTGTCTTGATTTAATTATACATGGGTGTGACAAATAAAGGACACTTGCAGTAAATACCAGAAGGCATCTAATGTCCTTAGGCACTAGCCTCTGCAGATGATCATTGCATAAAAGACATATCTTCCCACACAAATCCAATCAATACAGATTATGATAGTTAGATAACTATTTAAAAGGTAATTACCACAGTCGTATACCATGTTAATGCATTGCTGTGTTTGATTTTATAACATTGCAATTTCAAATAGTATGTAAATTAAATCGTCTTGAAAATTTGCTCATCGAGTAATAGAATCATACAGCATGGAAACTGGCCTTTCAGCCCATGCTGACCAAGATACTCCATCTAAGCTAGTCCCATTTGCCTGCATTTGGCTCATATCCCTCTAAACCTTTCCTATCCCTTTACCTGTCCAAGTGTATTTTAAATATTGTTATTGGACTTGTCTCAACTACCTCCTCAGGGAGCTCATTCCATACACCCATCACCCACTGAATGAAAAAGTTGCACCTCAGATTCCTATTAAATCTTTCCCCTCTCACCTTAAACCTATGTCTTCCAACAAAAAACAAACGTTGTTTACTGCACAGTATAACTGCCAGCTAATTCTGCTGTGAATTCAGAGAACTGGTGAGCATCTCTCCATGATATCATGCAATAAAGTCTCTTGAAGCAAACCTGCAAAGTCTCTGCTTTTCATTTTCCTTTAAATTAATTTCTTCCACAATTCTATGCATCTCTTACAATATCTCCCCTTAGCCTCCTGTGCTCCAAGGAATAAAGTCCTAGTTTGCCCAATCTCTCCCCAAAGACCCTTGAATCCTGTAATATCATGCCCATGATGCAGAAAACATCAATGAGAAATGCACGCTAAACCACACCACCCCAGATCTCCTTCCCCGAACTCCCTCTATGCCCTTCTGTCATCGTGACTTCCAACATTGCTCAACTCTTTCCAATTGAACTCCATCATATTACATATATTGCACTTTGTATTACAGTTGTACTATAATGCTAAGAACTATATTCTACACTGTATATTTATTTTTGCTCTACCTATTGTAATTGAGTTTGGCTTGATTTTACTTGTGTATAGTATTATCTGATTTGATTGAACAGCATGGAAAACAAAGCCTTTCACTGTACCTCGGTACACATAACAATGTTAAACCCAAACGCCGCTTCTCCAACCATGATGAAGTACAAGTCCTGGGGATATTGTAGGCAGGGCCAGGGAGTGCAGGGACTTGGTTCTTTTTTTTTACCTTGTTCTTGATTTTTCTCCGGACTCTCTTGAGAGCTTTCTCCTCAGCCTTTGTGAGTGGCAGTTTGGTTGGGATAGGGTAGCCCTCAGCAATCAGGGTCCGCTTTTCCTCCTCAGTGAGCAGCAGGGGGCCCGATGTTCCTTGGAGCTTCTGGCAAGGGGCAAGAAAATACAACTCTGGTTCACAAGCCGGTTTCCATCTCAGCTGAAAGTCATGAAGTCAACGAATCGTACAACTTGGGAACAGGCTCCTTGGCCCAAGTTCGCACCAAACATCAAGCACCCATTTATAATAATCTAACACTAATTCCATATTGTTCTTCACATTCTGATTAACTCCCCTAAGATTGTGCACTCATCCACGCACATTATCAATTCTCCTCGTGATTTTATACACTTATCCAATACTTTGGCCCATGATCTATATACTCTCCCCTTAGACATCTATGCTCCGGGGAATAAAATCCTAGCTTGCCCAATCTCTCCCGATAGCTCAGGCCCTTGAGTTCTGTAAGATCATGCCTGTGATGCAGAAAGCGTCAGTGGGAAATGCATGCTAAACCACATCACCTCAGGTCTCCTTCCCCGCAATTTACAATGGCCAATTAACCTAGTTACTTGCACCTTTTTGGGGATGTGCGAGGAAAACTGGAGCAACTAAAGAAAATTCACACAGTCATAGGGGGAGCATTTATACTCTACATAGACAGCATGCAAGGTCAGGATTAAACCCGATTGAAGCTGTATGGCAGCAGCTCTACTAGATGCATCACGTTTTAAAAAAAACTGTCTTGGAAGGCATCTTTGCTAACTGCTTTCCCATCCTCCTCAATAATATTACCATTTGGCTGCCACAGTTCCTTCTGGTTTTAGTAGCTACACATTGCTCATTTTGTTCAGAGGTCCTTACATTTTTGTTTATTAAGGAAATACAAGGAAGTGGAACCGAGGTTAAAAAAATGTGATGCTTCAAAGTTCATTATTTTCAGGGGAGAGATAGATTACTTGAGCCTCATCTCAGCAAACAGTATATGAATGTTGTAGAAAATTAGGTGAGAATGGGATTAGGCCAAACTCATGCTTGAATTACCTGCCACATGTTCAGTCAAGGTTCACACTGAAAAGGCACAGACATGGCTGAGCTACTGAGGGGTGAATGCTATCCATGGCAGAGCCCCGCAGTTGGATGCTATCCATGGCAGGGCCCCGCAGTTGGATGCTATCCATGGCAGGGCCCCGCAGTTGGATGCTATCCATGGCAGGGCCCCGCAGTTGGATGCTCACTCCTGCCTTAAACGACTGTCTTGCCTGTCAGGTTTTTGGAAAGAAAAATTGGCTTGGATATTGTAACCACCTACAACGGTTGTAAGAAATTAACTATTCAGTCAGTTAAATCAGCATTTGGATGAGATGGTTGATTGTTTGCCTTTGTTGAGGGGAAGTGCTGGAAGACCCCAGCAACACAGTTCTCTTTAACCCACTGATCCTCCCACGCACTGAAAGCAGTCCGTTCATGGGCCAAAGTCGACAAATTCCAAATGAAACAATTCTGGTTAAACAGGCTTCAGATCGCCCTTGCTTAATGAATAACATTGCCTGCTATTTCATCGGCTTCTGAAGCTATTCTTTTACAATAAAACTCCATTCCTCCCCTCCTCCCTCACATCCACAAGTTCCATCTGCTGCTACATTCCTACGGCCGTGTTTTCATTGGCCGCTTTCCCCTTTCTTTCTGCCGACGATGCTGAGGATCTCCTTGGAGTTCAAGACATTAAACAAATAAAGTCCACCATTTAGAAGGCCTTTCTCCAGACCGTGGGCTGCACCAAAGTGCCAATAAAGAACTTTTGAAGTGTACTCACTGTACGAAACGTGGCAAACAAGATGTGCCTAGCAACCTCTGACAAACATGAATGCAATAAAGATCCGATAATATTCAGTTATGTGCTGAGGGGTAAATATTTAAAATGACACTGGGGAGAACACCCATCAATTTTCTGATGTTGTGCCATGAGCTCTTTTACAGTCTACTGAGAGGTGGACTGCAGTTAATATCAGAAACGCAGGTCCTCTGACAGTGCAGCATCCTTGTAACGCTGCCTTGGAGCCACCCGCCTGAACTATATGTTTACATTTTTTGGGCGGGACTCAGAACACATTCTCGTCTAACTGAAGTGAGAGTGAGCCAAGGCAAAAAGGGTGGTTTCAAGCGAGTTACTCCCAGGTATGTCCAATGATTAGTTGCAAATGTTTTGCCTTGGTTAATGTGAATATTCTTCAATGTACTCCCGAAGGCGGAAGACCCTGAGATTCTTCCTGTCATGGCATCTTATCGGCTAACTTGTGCATCAGTTGACATACGTGAGGAGCTGTGAGCAGAGGAGACGATGAGATGGCACTGGAGGAGCGAGCCTGTGGTCGTGCTGGGCTGGATGGTGGGATGGACCGTGGACTCTGCGAGCCGTCGCTGTCACTGCTGTGGCTGCTCGGGGGTGTCGGCGGCAGATGCACATCTGGTGGAGGACAGGAAAGAAAAGTCAAGTCACAGCTCCCCCGATTACACACCTCAGAGTTAAAGTCAAGGAGCCAGGCTGAAATACTAAGCATTCCCAATGGCCTGGATGAGTTATCTGAAATAATATCTTGGATGATTTACTTACATTAAGCAAACAGGATATTTCCACCATTGCCATGTAGCACAATGTGTGGCAGGCTCACACATTGGAAATTATTTCAACAAACTCTATGGCAATAACTGTGTTTTGAAAATCAAATCCGTTCTATAGGTATTCTATGACATTTCCCTGATGAAATGGCCTGCCCCAGGCTCATTGTCAATGCTTCTCTGTAGTTATTTATCAGGGGACAGGTAGGAAAACCTACAGTAGGTAAGAAGAGGTGACTGGGCCTGTGTCATATGATTAGCTTGACCGAAATGTACAATTTGCAAATTAGATACAAATATTTCCCAGGATGGATGGCAGAGGCAGCAGAACTCTGATCTTTTCTTCAGTTTCCACCGGTCGAACTCCATCAACTTCAGGAGAGTCACAGTAAAAGTCAGGCACCAAGATTCCTGCATCCTCTCATCTGAACTCATGAAGGACATGGGAGAGGCAGTGTTTCACTCAGCTATTCAGAGCCAGGGTCAACATTATGGATTTAGGACAGAAAAACACAAAGGCATTTGATAGCTTCATTGTGCCAAACTGTGTGTGGTACAACTTGTGTGTAACTGTTTCAGCTTTTCATCCCAAAATATTTCAGATTATAAAGCCACTTCACAGTCCAAAAGGAACTGGCTAGGATCAGAGTGCTGTCAAAAATGATAAATGGACTAAAGACACATCCAAGAGTTTTGTGTGTCCTTTTGCATGACTAGACCAAATGACCAAGCAGATATGGAAGGGTGACCATGGCCGTGGCAATGCTACAGCTCAGCAACGTGTAGTCATCAAATTCGCAGGAGACGAGCATCCATCATGGGCAGTGTTAGTACAGAAAGCCCAGGCCATAGGTTATTACTTCTGCCCACATACTTCACACCCAGTGGGAGAAGGCAGGAACAGCGTACTGATTGTGGATGATCATCCATGATCACATCGAATGATGGTGCTGGCTCAAAGGGCCAAATGGTCTAGTCCTGCACCTATTTTCAATGTTTCTGTGTTTCTATGATATGATCAGCTAAAAACAATGGGATTGAAGAGACAAAGGGAAAGGGACTGCGGACAGTCATTGAACATTGGCACTGACATTCAGCTTGAGCTCAGTCAATGTTTAACCAGAGATCTTGAAGAGGGTAAATGACTAGAGTGGTTACGGTGGCGCAGCGGTAGAGTTGCTGCCTTACAGCGCTTGCAGCGCCGGAGACCCAAGTTCGATCCCGACTACGGGTGCTGTCTGTACAGAGTTTGTATGTTCTCCCCATGACTGCGTGGGTTTTCTTCAAGATTTTCGGTTTCCTCCCACACTCCAAAGGCGTACAGGTGGGTAGGTTAATTGGCTTGGTGTATGTGTAAATTATCCCTGTCGTGTGTAGAATAGTGTTAATGTGTGGGGATGGCTGGTCGGTGCGGACTTGTTGGGCCGAAGGGCTTATTTCCGCGCTGTATCTCTAAACTAAACTAAACTAAACTAAGAAAGTGGACAGAATGAAGGAAGGAGGGAAGAGACAGTTGGGTGATAGCAGTGGTAATCAAATTCCCAGTGAAATATCTGAAGTTTCCAAGGATTAATTATAAGGACACCACTGTTAACAATTTAGAAAAGTTACCACACAGTGTTTAGTTCAGCTTAGTTTAGTTTAGAGATACAGCGTGGAAACAGGCCCTTCGGCACACTGAGTCCACATCAACCAGCATCCCCGCACATTTACACTATCCTGCACACACTAGGGACAATTTTACACACTTTTTACACCTCTTTATTTTGAATACTTTAAATATCTTGAAGAAGAGGGAATAATCAATATTCCAGCAGTTCTAGCTCACGTGATTAAAATGAGCTCATCTCACCAGAGTTACATCCACCAGTCTCTTGTGTAAATCATATAAATAGTGGAACTCCGCAGCCAAATCATATATTCACTCCTATACCAGGGAGAACTCCAGAGCATTCCAGATTCCTTTGAATGTTTTTTTCATGAACATGGAACACAAGGCTCAGAGTAGCAGCTTATCTGCTAGTCTGTACCTCTGGTGGTGTGGCGTTCCTTCAGCACTGCACTCAAATGTTAGGAGAGTGTGACTGTACCCGTTTCCAAGTTGGGTCTTGGAAAGCTAGGAGGCAAGGATGATGTTAGCTTAGTTTAGTTTAGTTTAGTTTAGAGATACAGTGAGGAAACAGGCCCTTCAGCCCACCGGGTCCGTGCCGACCACCGATCCCCGTATATCAACACTACCCCGCACACACTAGGGACAATTGATACCAAGCCAATTTACCTACAAACCTGTACGTCTTTGGAGTGTGGGTGGAAACCGAAGATCTCTGAGAAAATCCACGCAGGTCACGGGGAGAACGTACAAACTCCGTACAAACAGCACCTGTAGTCGGGATCGAACTCGGGTCTCCGGGGCTGCAAGTGCTGTAAGGTAGCAACTCTACCGCTGCGCTACCGTGCCGCACAGGACACATCTGATCTTAAACTTATTGAATACGAGCAATAAGTCTATCTTTTAGCCCAGTACAAATGGAGGCCTAAAATTAGAAGTGTTGGATAGTGCCCTGTGGGAAAATGCTGTTCTATTCAATTTCCTACCTGTGTGGACACAGAGGAACTGTTTGGATTCATTGGGCTCCACTTTGATTTGAGGCACTGTGCTTGGTTCTATCTGAGCCTGCGAAGAAGTAAACAGAGAAATTAGGATGACAATAAGCAAGTTCGGTATTCCAACTGTGCATGCCCAGGTCATAGGTCACTGGTGTCTTGTTAATTGTTTCTTCTTGTTGTATGACTGCAGAAACCAAATTTCGTTTGAACTTCATGTGAGGTTAAAATGACAATAAACGGTATTGTATTGTATTGGAGATTAACATTCTCGGCAGCTGAGCTGCTGCGTGTATACAGACCTGCATTTCCGGTCTACGGAACCGGGTCTTCGGTGCTGCAAGCGCTGTTGAATTGCTGCAGGATTTAGCGACATTATTTCTCCCTTCTCCACTGGTCCATGCAGAAATCTCAGCAGTGACAATCTAATGAATCACAGTCCGGTCCCCCTCAGCCTGGCTGTATGGGTTCCATTCTCACTCGGGCTGCTCTCCCGGGTTATACAGGCTTATTATACAGTGGCGAACGAGGCAGTTTTGTGAGTCTCATTACCGTCCCCTCCCGAGTGTCCCATCCCTATCCGGGGGCGGCCGGAGATGTCCAGGGTGACCCTGGACTGACGGGACACCGGCCCGGAGGAGTGGCGGCCCCAGGCTTACAGTCAGCGCAGAGAAGAAGCGCTAACTCCAGCTCAACTCTGCTCCAACTCCCGAGGAACCCGTTCCCCGACGGGCCGGGGACCGTCAGCTGCACCTCTCGCCTTATCCAGTGGCTGTCGGTTAACCCCCTTGGTCATCAACGGGGATACACACAAAATGCTGCAGTAACTCAGCGGGTCAGGCAACATCTCTGGAGAAGGGTCTTGACTGAAATGTCACCTATTCCTTTTCTCCAAAGATGCTGCCTGTCCCGATGAGTTACTCCAGCTCGTTGTGTCTACTTTCAATGTAAACCAGCATCTGCAGCTCCTTCCTACAGCGACGCCTGTCCGCGGGTAAAGGCGAGGCGGCGGAGAGAGGAATGGGGAGAGGGATGGGGAGAGGGAAGGAAAGAGGGGCGGGGAGAGGGGCAGGGAGGGGAGACAGATGGGGAGAGTGGAACTCGCTATCACTGCAGGTCCCGGACACCCCGTCTCCGCAAGAACTCCCCGGCACTAGGACTATCCCTCCTCCACCCCCCTCCCCCCACCCGCCCCAGACTGGAGGGAGGGACTGGGGGACATTGCCCGCCTCTGCAACCAACGTGCAAACCCCGGCACTCCCCGCGGAATGTTAAACTAAACACATCTGTGAGCAAAACACAAACACACAGGTCTTTCACCCCCCCCCCCTTCTCTCTTCCCCACCTCTCACCGTCTCTCCGTCGGACCAGTCTCTCCCCGTCTCCCACTCGTTCTGCCCCCTCTCTCTTGCTGTTACACTCTGCTCTCCCGCTACCTGGCACCCCCGTTCACTTTTTTTCTCTTGACTGACCTTTGACAAATCCCATGATTCCTGGTGTTTTTCGGAATACCGAACTCGCTTATTGAGCAAGCACCCATTGAAATGCCTGGAGTAAAGGCTCCAAATTCATTTGTTTTCATTCTCTATTCTTTCCCACTTTTATACCCCATTAACAACACCATTAACCAGGTAAAAAAAAGGTAGGGTAAATAACAAGACATTGCTTATGCATGAGAATGATGAGGCACTTGCAGGGTGGTTATAGGAGGCTATTTCCCCTAGTTGAGGAGTCTATAATACAGGGTCGTGGTCTAAAAATAATAATTAGGCAATTAAGACTGAATTGAGGAGAAATGTTCTCACTTCAGTGGTGAGTCTTAGAATTGGGGCCGTGAAGGTCAGTCATTGAAAACAGAATTCGAAACAGAATGAAAGTTACCAAATGAGACCAGCAGCCTGGACCATTCACGTGAGGATATAATTTCAAATCCTATCTCAACAACGGGATTTAACAAAATGTAAGACATTAAATAAATCTTGAATAGAATGGCAGTTACTCCAATGGCATTCATAACATCACCTGATTATCATTAAAGGTACCCATCTGATTCACCAATGTCCATTAAGCAAAGAAATATGCTGCTTTTGTGAGGTCTGGCCTTTATGTGACACCAGACCCACTAATATTGTTTCAGTCTTAACAGCCCACTAAAAATGGCCTGGAGACAATTAGGATGGGCAATTATTGCTAAACAAATAATGTTCATATCCCATAGGACAGCAGAGCATTTAATAGAAGGCTCTCTGTGGGCGGCACAGTGGCACAGCAGTAGAGCTACTGGCTTACAGCGCCAGAGACACGGGTTCAATCCTGACTATGGATGCTTGTATGTATGGAGTTCGTACATTCTCCCCGTGACCTGCGTGGGTTTTCTCCAAGATCTTCGGTTTCTTCCCACACTCCAAAGACGTACAGGTTTGTAGGTTAATTGGCTTGGTATAATTGTAAATTGTCCCTAGTGTAGGATACTGTTAAGTGTGCGGTGATCGCTGATCGGTGTGGGCCGAAGGGCCTGTTTCCGTGCTGTATCTCCAAACTAAAACTAAACTAAAAAAGGCAGACAAGTAGAGGCATGGGTGCAGCTTCTGAGAGGGATCTTAACAACAGATCCTGTGCCATTTTGCACTTTCACAGTCTCTTTAGACTTACCGGTTCCTCTATGGAGCTTGTCAGTTGGCTCAAGGCCATTTGCTCTCCAGAAGGAGCTGACGTCTGGGTTGATGGAAAAGCACAGCAAGACTCTGACAGCAGATTTGGCTCCTGTTTAATCATGATGTGGGTCAGGTCGGGGCCCAGCGCCCAAAGTCCACCATCAGCTTCTGTCGAAACAAGGAGAGGAGTCAGAAATGAGACAAATGGGAAAACACTAATATTTCCAAAACAGATCCACATGCTCATGTTCAGGATCTGAACAAACCTTCGTATTAATGTGGAAGTGAAGATCTGAAGTATTTTCTGTCCGAAATTACAGCAATAAGGTGGCAAAGAGGTCAAGTCCGTTAAGAATCATTGGAAAATGAAAGTAACAAAGCTGACTGCAGATTTTTAATGTGTAGGAAGATAGACAAAAAAATGCTGGAGTAACCCAACGTATCCCTTCATTATCGCCTCTTCCACAGTAAACAATGAACCTTTGTAGTCTCCAACTTTCCTTGGTCATCGGTGTCGGCTCCGATTTACAGTATTCTGTACCTTTTCATACCTCTAGTTTTCCTCTCCCTTGACTCTCATTCTGAAGAAGGGTCTGGACCCAAAACATCACCTATTCCTTTTGTTCAGAGATGCTGCCTGACCCAGTGAGTTACTCCAGTATATTGTGTCTATCACAAATCTTTAATGCTTAATATACTCACCACATTTGTGACACTCCATGGGTTGACAAGGGAAATTTTGCATTGTTATTAATTAGGAAAAGAGTGCAATGGCACATGATTTTTTAAGTTCTCACCCAGTGTCATTCATACCTGTTATGAATAAATAATCCTATGCAAAATTCCCACTCTGTACAACACTCCACATTCCACATCACACTATGTGAATTTGCAGTTCCCTTTTACATCCACTGCTAAATTCCCAATTCTCTCATTGTGTCACATTCTCGTATCTCATTTTTCCACTCCATCACACTCCCTATTCCCAATTGTGATTCACTGCCGTATTCAGCCTTCATAATTCCCACTCGGAGCCACACATATTCCTAGTCCCTTCACTGCGCTAATTTCAATTCCATCCTTCCCCTATCCCCTTTCCCATGCCAAATCCCACTTCTCATCCTGTGCTAGGTTCCCATTCTAGTTCACTCCTGCTGCTATGTTTGCCTCATATCGGTCTTATAAATGGCCAACCCCTTATTTAGGCTCTATATAGCCTAGTCTTTAAGACGGGCAGAATTTTCACTTCAATGTTATCTTTATTCTCTTTATGCTGTGAAAACAAAAAATTAGTTTTGAAAGAAAAAGAAAAAAAAAAAAAACGTGTAGAGTGTTGAGCCAAAATATCATTGCAGAAGTGTGTGTGTGTGCGCTAACAATCTCTGGAAGCCAGTGAACAAACTGCTCTGCTTAACTGGTTTAGAAATTGTTTTATGAGGGTTTTCTCACTGGCACTGAAGTGCCACCAATAACATTGGTGTTGGAAGGGTGTAAATGTTTAAATGTGAGCATTTTTGAACACACAACAGCTCACATCAGGAGGTCCCCAAGCTGAATACCCAGTTCCAAACAGCATTTGGGCTTGTGATGAACTATTCCAGGGGTCAAAACAGCATTCTGTTTCCAATTGCCACTTGGTCCACCCCAAAAATTGCTACATAGTGCTTTTCTATTTTAAAGTTTACTTTCTAGATCCAATTTAACATCCTCAGTGTCTACGCACCTCTTCCGAGAACTTCTGTTTCCACTGTACAGGCCCTGACCTCAACTCTGAACAAGTAGAGACTTTTTAAAGGAGCCATAAAAAGTCCTCTTTCAAAGAGATGGCACCGCCCCAGAGCTGTATGTATATCCATTTTACAAACTGGCCGATCAGACAGAGTTCTACTGCCTTAGAGAGTTGTGTGACGATTAAATTGCTGAGCAAACTGAGGTGATTTTACTCGATGTGTTGGTAAAAACTCAGTCCAACTTAGTTATCTCAACAAAAGGCAGCACCAAAAAGGCAACTGACTTCAGCACCTCAGTGGGCATAAGTCTTAAGGCACTAAAGTGTGGTGAAATAAGCTGTTTATGCAAACAGAATGCCCGTCTATCACCTTTGCTTACACAATCCTGAAATCAATGTCCCAACTTTCTTTTTAATGTTTTTATACTTTTTACAGGATCTGGGCATTGCTGGCAAGGTTAGTATTCATTGCTCATCACTAGTTGCTCTCGATAAGGCAGCTGCCTTCCTGAACCACTGCACTCTTTCTGGTGATGGTATTCTCATGTTGCTGTTTGGGAGAGTTGAAGGGCAGCAGACAATGAGAAAGAGGGAACAGCTGCATGGAAAGGGCTGGTATATCATTAGAGGTGCAAACAATGAAGTGAGAGAATAACTCTCCAGATAATAATTATACAGTCAGAAAGCTGTACAGCTCAGAGGCAGGCCCTTCGGCCGAATTTGTCAATGCCGACCAAGTTGGCATATTAGGTAGTTGCCGACATTTGGCCCACATCCATCCAAACCCTTCCTATCCAAATAAATGTCCAAATGTATTTTAAATTTATTTTTAAAGTCATAATTGTTTCCTCTTCTATAGTTTCCTCCAGCAGCTCATTCTAGATAGGGTCAACACTCTGAGTGAAAAGGTTGCCCCCTGAGGTTGCTCTTAAATCTCTCCCATCTCATGTCAAGCCTGTCCACTCTAGTTTTTAAATACTCTACTCTGGGGGAAAAGACCTCGAATTGTGGAGGCTGTGAGATAAGATAATGGCGCAAGACTTTCTGAAGTGAAACATTTCACGTTGCATTGCTAGTTTTTAGCATGCCCCATTCATCACATCACATCTTACTTCCAGCCTTTGGTGGCCTGGCATGATGTGATCCACAGGTTAACGGTAATGTGTACAGCCTATTTGATCACCAATTGGATTGTTCTCATCTCTTCATTAGCCTCGCTTTCCATCTGCAATATTTTTACTACTAATAAGCATTTATTTTAAAGAAACTAAAAGCAACTTCCATTTAATTAAATGTCCAAACAATTAAACTGTATCTCTGGAATTGTAGTGAAGACTGGAGATTAACATTGAAAATGATGATGCTGAAAATCAGAAAGAAATCGGGTGCTCAAAACATTCAGCAGGTCAGGCATCATCTACGAAAAATGAAACAGTCGGCATTTCAGATCTGTAATCCTTTGTCAGAATTGGAGATTATTTTTTAATATTGACGGAATACAGACCAGTCTTGAAGGATGGCTAATGATACATCATTAATCTCAACTGTTGAAAAAAGAATTAAAGCTGGGATTGCAACAACATTACAAGTTCCTGCTAAAATGCTCCCCCTCTCTCCATGGGGCAATACTTCACCTTGGCTCTGGTCCTTCCAGATATTAAAATGCCACAACTATGCGCGCAATTTCTCTGTAATGTCGTGAGAATAATGTCATGCTTACCACTTGCATTTTGGGAAAATCATAAATTGATTTTGCATTTGCCAGAGTAGGAGATTTAAAAAATGCCCGGAGCATCCTTTCAGTGTGCTGCCAATACCATTGCTCTCCTTATTCAGTTTAATTCAAATTAGCTGATATTTCAAACATGACGTTACCTGCATGTAACAAACTCCAACATTTGAATGAGTAATATGCAAACTGAAGTTGGGATGTTTGAAGTGATGGTGTGCACATTCTGTCCAGCAGGCTTTGCTTCTAAAGAGTCGGGCACACTCATGGGCCTGTCCCACTTAGTCGATTTTTTGGGCGATTACAGGCAACTGCCGCAAAATTTTCAACATGTTGAAAGAAATTCGGCAACATTGGCGACAGTTTTTGCTGACGTAGGTTGTCGTAGGTTGACGTGGGTGTTGTCGTAGGTTGTCGCCAGGTGTCGTAGGTGAATTCCATTAAATCTCGTCAGTGGCAGTCACTAAAGAGTTGCCTAAGTGGGACAGGCCCTTCAGTTTCATATCCAGCAAACCAGAATGCGCACACCATCACTTCAAACTCATCCCAACTCATTGACAGCACACTAAATGGATGCTCCGGGGATTTTTTAAATCTCCTACTCTGGAAAATATAACATCAATTTATGATTTTCTCAAAATGCAAATGGTTAGCATTTCATAATTTATGCTATATTGCAGAGAGATGGTGCGTATACTTGTGGCGTTTTGATGTCTGGAAGGATCAGAGCCAAGGTAAAGTACTGCTCCTTGGAGGGAGGTGGAGAATTGGAGAAGGCCAATCCCAAGAATCCACCAAAAGCCCACACTTTGGAATGCTCCCTATTTCCCCGTTTGCTTCTACACCTAACATTCACTGAATATTATGAATTATCTGTATAAATCAGGATACCATGCGACTGATCTAACAGTGTTGTTGATGCTAGTTAATTGGACATCAGTAATTACTATATTGCAGAGTCATAGAACTATATAGGATGGATACTAACCCTTCGGCCCACCTTGTCCACGCTGACCAAATTGCCATTCTGGGCTAGTCCCATTTGGCCCATATCCTTCTGCACCCTTCCCTACACCTGCAATTCAGTTAGCTGGTGGAATGATAGTATTTTCTGAAGAATTATGCAAACTGAACTAGCTTTCAAAGTATTTTAAAAGACAGGATCTATGCATGGAAATTATACAATTTGCTGAAACATTTGTTCATTTCCAGAATAGGATGAAACATCATTATTATCCCTCATCGTTGTGGAGATAAGGATGGAAAATGATCAGAAGGGGGAAAGGATGACTCATAATATTGGCACGTGGCCCAATATAGGAAACCATATGGCTAATATAGATGCATTAGGATACATACGAAATCCAGACACCACTTTTAGCATGTAAGGATAAAGAGGTCACACTGAGAGCAAAGATAGACACAAAATGCTGGAGTAACTCAACGGGACAGGCAGCATTTCTGGAGAGAAAGAATGGGTGACGTTTCGGGTCGAGACCCTTCTTCAGGTCTAGACCCGAAATGTCACCCATTCCTTCTCCCCAGAGATGCTGCCTGTCCCATTGGGTTACTCCAGCATTTTGTGTCTACGGTTTAAACCAGCATCTGCAGTTCCTTCCTTCACACTAAGAGCACATTGCCATATGATCACGCATTGCACGCCATGGTGGTAAATGAATGCTGAAATAATGCAGCTCAAATATATATATATCACAAGGACATTTCTCACATGTTTATTCTGCTGAGTTTTCAACTGTTAAAAAAATCCTTGTACCAATGACTATAATAATTAATTAATGACAAGACGAGAAAGGTAGCAAGAGAGAGGTATGGCAAGAATCTATCGTCTTCATCTAGTATTTCTGAGATGAGTAACATCTGCTGGTGGTTTAATTTATTGACTGAAAGAATATTTACGATTGCTAATTTGCTCATATAAACAGCTATGGGCACTTGACCATCTCTCTGTTTCCTTTGGTAGTTCCAAGTGTTATAATCAAATATCCCTTAACCAGCTGCTCATAAAAAGTTAAAATCACTAGAGCAGCACCATAAAACACTATCCAGAGGCTCCAGAATAGTCTTTTGTACAGAGGATAGCACTGAATGTTGGAGTCTCAGCGGATGATTCTAAGGGGATAAACACAAAATGCTGGAGTAACTCAGCAGGACAGGCAGCATCTCTGGAGAGAAGGAATACGTATCCAGAGATGCTGCCTGCCCTGCTGAGTTACTCCAACATTTTGTGTCTATCTTCAGTGTAAACCAGCATCTGCAGTAGTAGTTTTATTTAGAGATGCAGAGCAGAAACAGGGCCTTCGGCCCACCGAGTCCGCGCCGACCAGCGATCTCCGCACATTAACACTATCCTACACACACGAGGGACAATTTACACTTACACCAAGCCAATTTACCTACATACCTATACGTCTTTGGAGTGTGGGAGGAAATCGATCTCGGAGAAAACCCACGTGGTCACGGGGAGAACGTCCAAACTCTGTACAGACAGCACCCGTAGTCAGGATTGAACACGGGTCTCCGGCGCTGTAAGCGCTGTAAGGCAGCAACTCTACCGCTGCGTCACCGTGCCGCCCTAGTTCATTCCTACACATTGATTCTATGGGGAGTTGTTTTCACTTGTCACTCCCATCTCTTTCACAGGTCTAATCACAGTTATTCTGCGGACTGCTGCTGCTCTTCAAGATGGTAGAGGGAACCTTGCTGGCTCAATCACACTGGAATCATCCAGATAAGCATGTGCTCACTCTAATCAACAGAGTGCACCATCTGCAAATGCACTGTCAAGACAAGCCCACCATAACCAACATCACCTTTCAATCCCACAACCTTTCCCACCAAGTCAATCGAGGACAGCAGGCACATTGGAACATCAACACCTGCAGATTCTCATCCAAATCACATGCCATTCTGTCTTAAAAATATATTCCTTCCCTTCATTATTGTTGGATCGAAATCCTAGAACACCCTCCCAACAGCACTATAGGAATACGTTCACCAGTGGAATTGCAGTGGTTTAAGGTGGTGGCTCACCGCCAGCTCCTGCAGTAGAGTTATGGGTGAACAACAAATAGTGGCCATGCCAGTGACACATCCTGCAAAATGCATGTTACAACTTTATCAATCCAGATACGGACGATGTGCACTGTCATTAACCTAGTTACACCATGTTCTCACTATCTTCCACCGAGTTACTAATGACGTAACTAGGTGAAGCTACTAATGAAGTAGCACCCTGCTACTGAGTGTTACACAAATTCCAGCCTGTGCTCCCTATCCACAGTCATATTACAACCCGTTTTCACAGTTATCAAACTAATTACAGTCTGTTCTTACTATCTTCAGTCTAATTGCACTGTGCTCATTGTCATCATCCTGTTTACAGCCTCTGTTCACTATTACAAGTCCAAGTAAAGCCTACATTCATTAAAATGATTAATTGTTTTAGAAGGAACTGCAGATGCTGGAAAATCCCAGGTACACAAAAATGCTGGAGAAACTCAGCGGGTGCAGCAGCATCTATGGAGTGAAGGAAATAGGCAACGTTTCAGGCCGAAACCCTTCTTCATTCATTAAAATGAGTCTAGTTACAGTTTGTGCTCAGCATTTTATAGACTGCGTTAGCCATCAGCTAGTTACAATTATTGGTCATGCTAATCAGCTTGGTTACATCTGAATGCACTATCATCAGTTTCGTTAAGGGCCTGTCCCACGGGCATGCGACTCCATGCGGCAAGCGCGACCTAACCGGAAGAGGGGGCCGTGCGGAGCCGGTCCCACTTCGATCGCCGGAGCCGTATGGAGTTGTGTGGAGCTCGTCCCGACATCGCGCGGGGCTCCGAAAACCTGACACTGTTCAAAAATTCCACGCGGCAACGGCCTGCCGCCCCGCAGCTGCATCGAGGCCGTGCTCGCCGCATCGACGCCGTGTGCACCGCCTCGACGCCGTGCGCACCGCCTCGACGCCGTACGCAGCCGCATCGAGACCGTATGCACCGCCTCAACGGCCGTGCGCACCGCTTCGATGCCGTACGCACCGTCTTGACGTCACTCGACCTCCGCGCGGCCCCCGCTTCCGGTTTGGTAGCGCTTGCCGCATGCAGCCGCATGCTGGTGGGACCGGCCCTGTACGGGGATCACTCGACCTCCGCGCGGCCCCCGCTTCCGGTTAGGTCGCGCTTGCCGCATGGAGTCGCATGCCCATGGGACAGGCCCTTTACATACTGTTCTCATTATCCTCAGACCACTTGGAACCTGTGCTCACCATAACCAGGGTGGCACGGTGGCGTAGCAGTAGAGCTACTACCTTACAGTGCCAGAGACCCGGGTTCGATCCTGACTAAGGGTGCTACCTGGACGGAGTTTGTACGTTCTCCCCGTGACCCGTGTGAGTTTTGTCTGAGATCTTTGGTTTCCTCCCACACTCCAAAGAAGTACAGGTTTGTAGGTGAATTGGCATGGTGCAAATGTAAAATTGTCCCTAGTATGTGTAGGATAGTGTTAATGTGCGGTGGGGTGGTTGGTGCGGACTCAGTGGGCCGAAGAGCCTGTTTCCGTGCCGTATCTCTAAACTAAACTAGAGTGGTTCAGTCCATTTGCAGCTTGTGCTCTCGATCCTCAGTTAGCTTGCATTCTCTGGTCACTATTCTCTCAGATAAATCCCTGATGACTAAAATTAGAGTCTGTATTCATGGTAATAATCACCTAAATTACAAGATTGTGCACATTATCCTACATTGTGCATATAGTCCAATTACAATCTGTATCGTAAAAATAATTAATGAGTTCAATTTTGTGCTCACCATCAGATCCTCATAGCAAACTGTACTTACTACTGTTACTTGGAAACTAGAACGCTCAAGAATGAAGGAGATTTCAAAAAGTGGTGAACACTGCCCGGTCTATCACGGGTACTCACCATCCTGCCATCGAAGGGACCTTTAAGATGCGCTGTCTCAAAAATTGCTCTCATTTTACACCTACCATCAGGAAGAAGGGACAGGTGTCAGAAACCTGTAACGTTCAGGTTCAAAAACAGCTTCTTTCAAACAATCATCGGGCTATTGAACACCACGGACTCCAACTAACCTATAAACTGCATGGGTTGCTTGAGGGACTCGGGGCTTTGTGTTTTTTTTTTACACTATATTGGATTATTTTACTCATTTAACCTGTTTTTGTCTGTTGTTATCTATTGAGTATTGTGTTTACCAACCTGTTATGCTGCTACAAGTAAGAATTTAATTGTTCCATTTCCAGACATATGACAATAAAACACTCATGACTTGACACTATCCTCAGTTCAATTACAGTCTGTTCATATTAGGCAAGTTAAATTACCACCTGTTCTGATCCATATATCATATGAAAGCTCATTCAGTCAGTAATCGCTGGTGACCATTGACATGCTTATGAAATTGTGTCTGTGTGGACTTTGCATATTCTCGCTGTGACTCTCTGACTGCTCCAGTTTCCTCTCTCATCCCAAAGGCGTGTGGGTAGGAGGTTAAATGGCCTCTGTACAATTTCCCCTAGTATGCAGGAGGTAGGTGACAACGTGGGACCTTGTGTGAATGGCTGATCAATGGTCAGCGTGGACTCGTTGGGCTGAAGGGCCTGTTTCCATGCTATATCTCTAAACTAAACAAATCATGAGGAATTATGGAAAATGATGATGAACAAGGTGAATGATAAACAAACATGATGAACGATGTAGAATGATATTGGATTATGGTGAATAATAATGAATTATGGCAAGTGATAATCATTGTTGATAAATCCTACAATACAGAGGAGAGGATATTTCTGCTCTCTCAATATAATCTCCAAATATAATTGCATCATCTTGTGGGTGCCATGTTTTCATTTGTCAAGAATCCATGGCCATGGAATACCTTCCCTAACATACCTCTTCTCTACTTTTACGACATTCCATAAAGCCTCTCTTTTTGTTTTTTTAGTTTAGTTTTAAAGATACAGCGCGGAAACAGGCCCTTTGGCCCACCAGGTCCGCACCGACCAGCGATCCCCACACATTAACGTTATCCTACACGAGGGACAATTTTTACATTTTTACCAAGCTAAATTAACCTATGAACCTGTACGTCTTTGGAGCGTAGGAGGAAACCGAAGTTCTCGTAGAAAACTCACGTAGGTCACAGGGAGAATGTACCAACTCCGAACAGACAGCACCCGTAGCTAGGATCGAATCCGGGTCTCTGGCACTGTAAGTGCTGCGAGGCAGCAACTCTACCGCTGCGTCCCAGTGCCGCACTTTGACTAAACGTTGTATTTAACTTGTGCAAAAGCGATCCCTCATAGCGCTACGATTTGTGCAGCCTGGTCGTGCTGGTCGCCGCAGAAGCTGCTGAGTTGAACTGGAAGCCTCTGAGTGAAGTCGGAGTGGGACCGGGATCTGCTGCATGAGGCCAAAAGCTGAAGGTGCGGGGTGAGCAGAGTGCGAGCCCCACCCCTTCCCACACACCCCCTCCCCCACACACACACCCTCCCCCACACATACCCCCTCCCCCACATCCCCCTCCCCCCCACACATATCCCCCCTCTCCCCCACCCACCCCCACTCTCCCCCACCCACCCCCACTCTCCTTTCCCCCCACACCCTCCCCTCTCCCACCCCCCACCCCCTCTCTCCCAACGGGTCCCACTTAGTCTACTAATTTATTATACTCGCATGATCACTGACACAATGTTATTAGTGAATAATAACAGTGCTGCCAGTGATACAAAGTTGTGCAGGAAATATAAATGCATGAAGGAGGTTGGTTATTACTTTGTCAACCAAAGCCGTTTTACAAGTTGGCAAAGAGGACAATTGGTAGTATGTCCTCTGGTTTTGTGTAGGAGATTTTGGCTGGCATTGTGCAACTCCATCCAGCAATCATCATGTCCGTATAGTGCCCAAAAGCACAAATTCTCATTCAGCTGACATATGGAGTTATATTTATTTAGATTAGATTATTTATTGTCATGTGTACAGATATAGTGAAATGCTTGTTCAGCATGCTATTCAATCAAATCATACTATACATGAGTACAATTATGTGTAGAAAGGAACTGCAGATACTGGTTTAAACCGAAGATAGACACAAGAAGCTGGCGTAACTCAGCGGGTCGGACAGCATCTCTGGAGAAAAGGAAGTGACGTTTCGGGAGATCCTTCTTCAGACTGAGAGCCGGGGAAAGGGAAACAAGAGATATACACGGTGATACAGAGAGTTATAGAACAAATGAATGAATATGTAAAACAGTAACAATGATAATGTGAACAGGCCATTGTTCGCTATGCACTAGGTGAAAATGAGTTGTAAACAATGAGACTCAACAAGACGACTTTGAACCTAGTACAACGACTTGGGTGGGGAAGGGACAGAGAGAGAGGGGATGCAAGGGTAACTTGAAGTTAGATAAATCAATATTGATACTGCTGGGTTGTGAGCTATCCAAGCAAAATAGATCCTCTTCTGGAAAAGCATGCAGAAAAGTTCCCACTTTCCACAACTTCCAAGTCTCTGAAAAGTTTGATCTTGCCCAAGGAGATGCGTGATTTCTTCTTTTCTCACTTTAAGGCCTGGTGCCACTGGGGATCAATGATGTCGGGGATGGCCTACTCCAGAGTGATACCATCATTTCCTTTCACTGCTACTCTTTGCAGCTGTCACCGGCTGCACTAACATTCACTCGCTCACCTGGCTGCTGTAGGGCCTTCTACAGCCGTCTCCACCTATACCATGCCCCACAATCACTGCCAATGCACTGTCCATCCCCTCCACTTCCTTATGCTGGGGATGTCATGTCCCACTTCCCAGGTCGATCATGGAACGATAGGAAGCTTTCCGAGGATGAGATGGATTTGTGGGCCGTTCACAGCTGCCGAAATTCCCCTTCACCCTCCACCCCTGCCATCTTGGACGTTGGGGGTGGCGAAGTGACGTGGTGAATAAGCAGCCTTGGCTGGCTCAAAACTGCCTTATTCTCCCAGAAGTGTCTCAGAGACTATGTTCAACCAGATATAAGTAAATGATTATCCACTCAGAGCACAGCCTTGAAGTCTTTTGTCCGTGAAGAATTGTTGTTGGTCACAATAGTGAGAGTGCTCCTTACTACCTAAAGCGGAATTTTCAGTATCCATTTGATTATTAACATTTAAAAATATTACAAGAGACAAATCTGTCAACAATCTGTCACCCAGAATATGTTAAAGACACAAAAATGGTAAGCAATAGTGTTATATATGAGCCAAGAATCAGATACGTACACATGAGATTCGCATTAAATGATGTTGGATACTTTGAAGTATTTTTACGGACCACACTCTGTCCATCAGCTGGAAACTTGATGGAGATTCCCCAATGGCCTATAAACGTGCTCAGGACACAATCAGACTGCAGTATATTACAAGCAGGTCTGCAAAAGTGTGAGGGCATCATCAAAATAAACCTTAGGGTCTTTAGTATCCTAAATACACTACTATCAGAACTGAGGGTCAGTATGTGAATGCAAGATGATCATTGTTGCTATCACAAATATCAAAAGCCTATTGATTAGGCAATTTTTTCAGTGTATTGCTCTTGAGAATTAGAACAATTTTCCAGAGTGGAATGCAATTATGATAATCTAAGTTCAAATTTGATCAACACTTGGGTTAGCAAATTGCACTTAAGGACTGATGCGCCATACAGTATGATCTGTAGCCTTTGCATGAGATTTGCAGATAAATTAGATCATATGGTGGTGAGTATCATGGGGTTTCCTCGTAACAACCAAGTTTGTATAGTCCAGCTGCAATGTAAGTGGAATCCTGATGGAATGTAATTATTTGCCTACGCTGCTTCAGGCCCGCCACTATTACAGATTACAATTCTCAAATGGCCGTCAACCCTACTCACTGATCTCCCAAACCACAAGCCCCAAACTGCTAGTTTTTGCTCACTCGTAGTTCCTAAACATAAGGACCCAAAATGTAAATAACTTTCAGACCACAAGTGACCCAGCGCAATCTCCAAGGAAGTTATTTGACTCTGCTCACCTTAGACCCATCCATCTCCACCTGACAACTCAATCTGAAGACTTGACCCAACCTGAAACCCAATGACCAGGCATCTTTTCACCCATCTGCCTCTGAGTACAGTCCTTACCAGCTAACATCCTTGGTACTGAGAGCAATGACAGAATGTGCAAATTGAAGCAAAAGGCAATCATTGTGCCAATATTTCAGCAGGACCATGAACCTTTACTGGATTTCTATGGGGGCCGAGGAATTTCTAGGATCAACCACGTAACAAAATTTTAATCCATGCTTATTTGGTGGCAGCATCACTTGATGTAGACAGTTTTGGGTTCAATCTGCACACAGGCTTCAGCACGCAATCGAGGGACCATGGGATCTAGCCTTGGCAGAGGTATCATCTTCAGAGTGAGGCCCCCTCCTGCTTCTCAGGTCAAGCTACAAGATTCCATGGGATTGGATGGAAGAAGAATCCCCCTGGTCCCTTGGCCTATATTAAGAGAATTTAAAATCTTAATGTTTTCTATCATAGTCAATCAACTAGGCTCAATTGTAGATCTGGGCAGCAATTTGAACAAAATGCCCTGATGTCTCTAAAGGGTTGATGTTTCCTCTTGCCTTTAGTTTGATGATTCAATCTATGAGCAGGCATAAGATCTCTGTGCTCAGTGCTTGAGACTTTAAAAGTGGCATACTGCATATTACCATTTGCCAAGTTAAATAGAGCCTTAGGGTGTATAAGTAGATCCACAGAACACCAATCTCCAGAGGAAGTAACACTGGCACTCTATGAAGCTGAAATGAGATCACACTTGGAACACAGTGTTCTGCCTTGGTCAATATATCCAGCGAAAGGTATAGCAACATTATAAAGGTGGATTGGATGCATTTTTAACTCAGTGGGCTATGAAACATATCAGTGATACTAATGAGCCCCTTATATGAAAAATCATGTTGCTTTTTTTGAAGGACTGTTTTCTCTCTTGAAAACCTAATCGTGGTTCTTAAAAGTAGACGAATCCTAAAAATAAAATCAGAAAATTTTCAATGGACTCTGACAGAAGTCTGTGTCTCAAACATTAGCATCTCTGCAGCAGCACTATTTTCCAGATGAGATATTAACCTCTCCTATTAAATGATGTAAAAGATCCATAGCACTGTATTGTTAAGAGCAATGAGTCCCTTTCAGTATTCTGGCTGATGCTGCTTCTTCAACTCATATTAATAAAATGCATTATCAGGTCATTATCATACAGCAAATCCCCACAAACAGTGCTATGAAAGTTTGACTGTCACTCTTCCTTTAAGACAACAGCAACAACTTTCATTCATTATAGTTCATTTAATGTAACAGAGCAATTTAAAGTTCAAACTAAAATTTCCACAGGTATTGGGAGGGAACCCTAATCATAGATAAATTTCTTACAGAAAGAATTTTCTTACAGAAAATACTGCAGCCTGATTATGCCCGGAGCACGTTATACCGGTATGGATCGAAGCATCTTGATCAGCATGATTGCTAAGTCGGTGCCATTAAAATCGTGTGAGGGAAAAGTCATCAGAATTAGAGGGACGCTGAACTCTCAATGGCTTATATGACTGCAGGAGTTTATGGATACTGAGAGCAGGGAGGCCATGGTGGGATTTAGGGGGGGGGAAAGGCTCTGAAATGTTGTAAATCAACAGTCAAAGTACACTGGATGATGGTGAATTGGACATGTTGAGAGACTAGATACAGGTCATTCCTAGTTTAAGAATCCCTGACTTTTGTACATCCTGAGCAATGGATGAGAAGTGTTGGGGGGATTTAGGGTTAGGAGTGGGATTTAGGAAAGGTCTGAGGGTTTAGCAGCAGGCGGGGGATAAAGTTAAAGTTCTGAGTAAGATAGAGTCAGGGTCAGCAATGAGCGGCGGTGTGGGGATTAGTGTTAAGATTTGAAATAGGAATAGACTAATGGGTTAGGAGGTAGTTTGGATAGGATTAAAGTTATGATTGGGGTGGAAGGTTGGAATAAATAATGGGTTAGGGGTAGGTGGGAATTAGGGTTGCTGAGCCACAGTGAACAAGATGAGAATGAGAATCTCCACTCCAATCTCCGAGAATGAGAATAGCAGATTGAATGAAAGCCACAGTCCTAGAACGTTTTACATTATAAGTGTCTCCTACATCACATGAAAGTGGTCATATTCCAGTGTTGCTGCAATCCTTTATGCACCCACTCTCCACAGCAATCTACTGGCCCTCATGCCGGGCTAACAGGCTTATTACTGATAATCAATTAGTGTCCTTGGTGCTAGGTGGCCTCATTAGTGCTTATCTAACTGTTTTACAGTGTGTTTGATCTGTACCTTTATTCTCTAATAGTGCCCAACAGAGATGCCTGGTGCTGACATTTTCATTCCCATGAGCATTTTTTCCCCACATAAAGTGCAGGAGAAATGCTCCAAAAGGCTGTGCCTGCTCGGCCATTTAGGTTAGGATATAAAAAAACAAGTGAATAGAGTCGAGGAACAGACTGTCCATGATCTAATTGAACGCAGGAACACACTAAAGGGTGAATGGCCCATTTTGAATCATGCTCCCATGTACGATCACTTAGCCTTGACTGAAGCCTGTTGTATCTAAACACCCCAGGCATCCTGTGTATAAATCTTCTAATTTCTCCTGCTGCAGTTGGCCAAACACCCCATATGTAGAACATGAGAGGAATAGATTGGGTATATGCAGTCTCTTGCCCAGAGTAGGGGAATCGAGGACCAGAGGACACAGGTTCAAGGTGAAGGGGAAAAGATTTAATAGGAATCCGAGGGGTAACTTTTTCACACAAAGGGTGGTGGGTGTATGGAACAAGCTGCCAGAGGAGGTAGTTGAGGCTGGGACTCAACTAGGGATATTGAGGAGGGATATGGACTAAGCGCAGGCAAGTGGGACTTGTGTAGCTTGACATTGTTGGCCGGTGTGGGCAAGTTGGGCCAAAGGGCCTGTTTCCACACTGTATCACTCTATGAATCTATGACTATGCATATTTCACCTAAAAATTGGTAAGGCCCTCCTCATCGAAGTTTGTGCTTAATGTTGCCCTGATGTTGGTGCTTTAAAACTATCCACAGAGTTCTGATCTGCTTTATTGAAGCAAAGATCCACATAAACATGACCCATGCACATGAAGATATTGCTGCATAGCTGTGGAGATAATCTACAATTTGGCACATTTCAATCAATAATTTCCCTTTTTTGACTCAAAGGGAGTTGTCAATCGCTGATATATCTTGAAGCCTAATACATTTAGCAGCAGTCCAAAGTTTCCCTCTCGCCTGACTCAGTCTGAAGAAGGGTCTCGACCCAAAACGTCACCTATTCCTTTTCTCTAGCGATGCTGCCTGACCCACTGAGTTACTCCAGCATTTTGAGTCTATCAAAGAACATGCCCACCCCATCTCTGAAGTTCAACAACAAAGTATTTACATAGCACCTTCAAAGCAATAAAGGATCCCAAGACATTATACCAGAGTATTATCACATAAAACTTGCCTGACCTACATGAGGAGATAGTACAATGGATGACTCAAACATTTGATCGAACCAATAGCTGCAAAGACTATTAAACTAGACTTGGGAAATGGAGTGATGTGATTTCGACAATCAGAAAGAGTAATAAACGTTGTCCTGCCATCATCCACATCAAGAAAATGTATTTTACACGCAGAAAGGGAGAGGACTTTGGTTAGCTTTGGCACCTTCTGAACCATGCCAAAGGCTTGAAGAAGGTCAAGTCTGAAGAAGGGTTTCGGCCCGAAACGTTACCTATTTCCTTCGCTCCATAGATGCTGCTGCACCCGCTGAGTTTCTCCAGCATTTTTGTGTACCTCTTTAATTATAGTTCTCCCTGTCCTCTGTGGTCTCATAAAAATCAGAAGCTGAGAAATTGCCTTAACACAAGCTCTGATAAACTATACTGAAAACATCCATCAACATACAGCGCATTCATATATTTTGGTAAGTAATCAAATGCAACAAGAACATTAGAAATCGGAGCAGGAAGTAGTTCACCTTGTCCTTTGAATGTGCTCTGCCATTTTCTAAAGATCATGGCTGATCTTCTATCTGATCTCTATTTTTCAGCACTATGCCCCAAACCATTAAAGTTCATCTATTGATCTGTTTTGAATGAACACAACAATTGAGACACCTGCAAGCCTGTAGGTAGACAACTCAAAGGTTCATCACCTTCTGAGTGAAAAAAATAATTGCCGATCTAATTAGCCTTCCCCTTATGATGAAGCTGTAACCCATGGTCCCATGTTCTCCATTCACGGGAAACATCTTAACCTGGTGCCTTTTAAGAACATTGTATGTTTTATTGAGATCTCTCATTCTTCTCGACAGGTCTATCTATTTAATCTCTTGTCATACAACAAACCTGTTATTTCCTGGAACCAGACTTGTGAATGTGTGTTAAATTATCCCTATAGCAAATTACAACTAACTTTTAGTAAGGAGACCATATTTATACATACAGTAATACTCCACACACACTCATCAAGGCCCTAAGCAATTGTAAATCCTCTCGTAATATCGGCTTACATTCCGTTTACACCCTTAATCACAAACTGCAACTGCATGTTGCCCTGAAGCAACTACGGTGCAAGCAGTCCCTTTGAGCTTCAGTCACCTAATCTTTGATCAGTTAACAAATAGTCTGCTATTCTGTATGTGCATTATCATGTATAATTTCACATTCCTCCACATTGTATTTCACTCTCAATGTTGTCACTCGCTCAGCTTGTCCATATCCCCTGTAAAACAACCATCTGCAGTTCCTTCCTACACAGGGGAGTGTTGCTACTGAATAAATAGATATAACAATGAAGGGAGGGTAAATGGTCAAGTTCCTAGTGCAGTCTAGCTGATTCTAAGGGTTGAACATGATTTGGGTGACTTCCCTCCTACATGTGGAATAAGCAACAGATTGTGATGCGGCAGAGCTCAGCCTGGAATAATCCTGAGGTTAGTAAACTAAAAGTGATCATGACCCTGATCTCCATGGACAAAGCAGTCAATTGTATTTGAGGTTGGAGGAGGTCAGCAATCTCACTGAAGACCAAGAGAATGCAGTTGGACTGTTGGCCACTTAAACAATACAAAATCACAGGAACGAGGTTTAGTGAAATATCACTCTGTGAGTAAATAAAAACTCTTTGTTTGTCAAACCAGTCACATTGAAAATGTTATTGTAGGTGAATTTTGCCTGTTGCACAACTGTTTTTCTTTTTATGGAATGTTGGCCTAACTAAACTAAAAATGTTGAATTAGAATATAAATCCTGTCCAGAAATGTGGAAATGAATTTGCTGACAGGTGCGAAGGCACCCAAAAACATGTACAAAATTACTCTTATGCAGTTAGTCCACTCATCGACAGGACAGTACTGGTTTTATTCAATACTTTTGTAACTTTATCAGCGTCAGAAACGTGGCGATTCTTGTCTACTGCCCAGGTGAGGTCTGCTGTATGATTTTACCAGGTTCTATGCAAAACAAAGCATTTCACTGTACCTAGGTACATGTGCCAATAAAGTATAATTGAATCATTATTTGTAGTTGTTGGATGGAACTCCTCATGCAATACGGAAGTAATTATCAGGACAGACAAAGGAGAGTCAGTAGAAGTTGTTTACTTAGATTTTCAGAAAGCCTTTGGTAAGGTGCCACACGTTAGGCTGCTTAGGAAGATGAGAGACTACGGTATCGAAGGGCAGATACTAGAATGGATAGCATGTTGGCTGGATGGCAGAAGACAAAGAGTGGCAATAAAGGGGGCTTTTTCTGGTTGGCTGCCAGTGACTAGTGGAGTTCCGCAAGGGTCGGTGCTGGGGCCGCTACTCTTCACGTTATACATTAATGATTTAGATGATGGGATTGAAGGCTTTTTGGCAAAATTTGCGGATGATACATAAAATTGGTGGAGGGGCTGGTAGTGTAGAGAAAGCAGGGACTCTGCAGAAAGACGGACAAGTTGGGAGAGTGGGCAGAGAAATGGCAGATGGAATATAGTGTGGCAAAGTGTATTTTGGTAGTAGGAATAAAGGCGTAGACTATTTTCTAAATGGGGTGAGAATCCAGAAATCGGAGTTGCAAAGGGACTTGGGTGAGTGCTGGTGCAAGATTCCCGAAAAGTTAATCTGGACGTCAAATCGGTAGCAAAGAAAGCAAACTTAATGCTAGCATTTATTTTAAGAGGGTTTGTATACAAAAACAGGGATATAATGTTGAGGCTCTATAAAGCGCTGGTTAGGCAGCATTTGGAATATTGTGAGCAATTTTGGGCACCATTTCTGAGGAAGGATGTGCTGGCTCTGGAGAGGGTCCAAAGGAAGTTTACACGAATGATCCCAGGAATGAGTAGGTTAACCTATGATGAGAATTTTTTTGGCAATGGGCCTGTACTCGCTGGAGTTTAGAAGAATGAGGGGGGACCTCATTGAAACGTACAGTTAGTGAAAGGCCTGGATAGCGTGGATGTGGAGAGGATGTTTACACTAGTGGGAGAGTCTAGGACTAGAGGTCATAGCCTCAGAATTAAAGAATGTTCTTTTAGGAAGGAGATGAGGAGAAGTTTATTTAGTCAGAGGGTGGTGAATCTGTGGAATACTTTGCCACAGAAGGTTGTGGAGGCCAAGTCACTGGATATTTTTAAGGCACAGATAAGGGCCTGTCCCACTGTACAAGGTAATTCAAGAGATCTCCCGAGTTTTTTAAAAAATCGAACTCGTGGTAAGCACGTAGAATGTACGTAGCGGGTACGTCGGAGCTCGGGACGTCTCTTAGCGGCTCATAACGTTAACAGCAGGTATTCGGGAAACGTGGTAAGCTCGTCAAGACTCATGAAGATTTTTCAACATGTTGAGAAATGTCCACGAGAGCCCCGAGTATCTACGAACGGCTATTACCATAATTCTCCGAGTTCGAATCAGGGGAAACTCGGGAGAACTCTTGAATTAGCTCGTACAGTGGGACAGCCCCTATAGATAGATTCTTGATTAGTACAGGTGTCAAAGGTTATGGGGAGAAGGCAGGAGAATGGAGTTTGCGGGGAGAGATAGATCAGCCATGATTGAATGACGGAGTAGACTTGATGGGCCGAATAGCCTAATTCTACTCCAATTCCATATGACATATATGACCAATGCTCCTGGCAACCTGGAGATACATCATCCTCTGGTTCTGCCCACCATTACTATGGAAGTGTCTTCTCTCTATTTGTACGTGTCATCAATCAGATAGATGCCAGTATCACAACTGTGCTGGAATAGCTTGGCTTGAAGTGCAGCTTATCTGGAGCCCAGGTTTTCTGCACTATAGTCGAGGGCACTGTCAGTCGTTGGAGATCCCAGCAAAAAGCTGAGATGAAACATGGAATGAGCGCTCCCGGTGAAGATGTTGCGACTCTTTCTCTGTTATGTTGCTCCACAATGACATCTGTAAACTGTCGACATTTTGTTGGCTGTCAAGAAAGTGTTGATGCCACATCACACTATTACTGTGCCACTATTATTACAATGCACTGCTGAGCATTACTGCATAGTCATAACCAGCATCGATCACTGGAACATCAACACATTGGTCATGCCCGTTGTAAATGCACCTCACTGCCATGATATTATAACTGATATTATATCTGCCTGATTCCAAAAAGATATATCTCAATCTGGAAGACTCGCAGTTATAATGCACCTCGAACAGCTTCAGGATGTCTCTATGCCCCTTTGTGATCATTGAGGTACTTTCATAGTGTTGTCGTTGCTGGATTGCAAGATACACAGCAGTCAGTTTGTGTACAACCACAACGAGCAGGGGTTTTAGTGATATCAATTGAGAACGCACCTTGGCTGAGGCACCTTTGCTTGCTTCAGAACAGCATAATAGGATTCACCTCAGCTGCAATGTGGAAGATATTTTTACCTGATAGTATCATCTTGGAGTGCATGCTCTGTGCTGGCATCTATGGATTGGAATTGGAATCCATAGCTGTCTGTATCAGGACAACATCTGTATCATCCATCTACTGTCAACCCTCTGTCTCTGCCACAGCCAACAGCACACATAGAAACATAGAAACATAGAAATTAGGTGCAGGAGTAGGCCATTCGGCCCTTCGAGCCTGCACCGCCATTCAATATGATCATGGCTGATCATCCAACTCAGTATCCCGTACCTGCCTTCTCTCCATACCCTCTGATCCCTTTAGCCACAAGGGCCACATCTAACTCCCTCTTAAATATAGCCAATGAACTGGCCTCGACTACCCTCTGTGGCAGAGAGTTCCAGAGATTCACCACTCTCTGTGTGAAAAAAGTTCTTCTCATCTCGGTTTTAAAGGATTTCCCCCTTATCCTTAAGCTGTGATCCCTTGTCCTGGACTTCCCCAACATCGGGAGCAATCTTCCTGCATCTAGCCTGTCCAAACCCTTAAGAATTTTGTAAGTTTCTATAAGATCCCCTCTCAATCTCCTAAATTCTAGAGAGTATAAACCAAGTCTATCCAGTCTTTCTTCATAAGACAGTCCTGACATCCCAGGAATCAGTCTGGTGAACCTTCTCTGCACTCCCTCTATGGCAATAATGTCCTTCCTCAGATTTGGAGACCAAAACTGTACGCAATACTCCAGGTGTGGTCTCACCAAGACCCTGTACAACTGCAGTAGAACCTCCCTGCTCCTATACTCAAATCCTTTTGCTATGAAAGCTAACATACCATTCGATTTCTTCACTGCCTGCTGCACCTGCATGCCTACTTTCAATGACTGGTGTACCATGACACCCAGGTCTCGCTGCATCTCCCCTTTTCCTAGTCGGCCACCATTTAGATAATAGTCTGCTTTCCTGTTTTTGCCACCAAAATGGATAACCTCACATTTATCCACATTATACTGCATCTGCCAAACATTTGCCCACTCACCCAGCCTATCCAAGTCACCTTGCAGTCTCCTAGCATCCTCCTCACAGCTAACACTGCCCCCCAGCTTAGTGTCATCCGCAAACTTGGAGATATTGCCTTCAATTCCCTCATCCAGATCATTAATATATATTGTAAATAGCTGGGGTCCCAGCACTGAGCCTTGCGGTACCCCACTAGTCACTGCCTGCCATTGTGAAAAGGACCCGTTTACTCCTACTCTTTGCTTCCTGTTTGCCAGCCAGTTCTCTATCCACATCAATACTGAACCCCCAATGCCATGTGCTTTAAGTTTGTATACTAATCTCTTATGTGGGACCTTGTCGAAAGCCTTCTGGAAGTCCAGATACACCACATCCACTGGTTCTCCCCTATCCACGCTACTAGTTACATCCTCGAAAAATTCTATAAGATTCGTCAGACATGATTTACCTTTCGTAAATCCATGCTGACTTTGTCCAATGATTTCACCACTTTCCAAATGTGCTGCTATCCCTTCTTTAATAACTGACTCTAGCAGTTTCCCCACTACCGATGTTAGACTAACTGGTCTGTAATTCCCCGTTTTCTCTCTCCCTCCCTTCTTAAAAAGTGGGGTTACGTTTGCTACCCGCCAATCCTCAGGAACTACTCCAGAATCTAAAGAGTTTTGAAAGATTATTACTAATGCATCCACTATTTCTGGAGCTACTTCCTTAAGTACTCTGGGATGCAGCCTATCTGGCCCTGGGGATTTATCAGCCTTTAATTTTTTTTTTTTTTTTTTTTTAATTTTTATTTATTAGAAGTACATTACCTCACAGCCACATACATTAATACTCGTCATTTATATCTTCTTACAATTAATGTACTCCCTTTATTTATTTTTTTTACACTAAAGAAAGAAAAGATTGAAAGAGAGAAGAAAGTGAAGGAAAAAGTGCAAGTGTAGAAAAGTGTAGAAAATGTAACAACAAAAAAAAAGGACGAGGACCCTATGAGAGCGAAATTAAAAACAAAAAGAAAAAGAGTTAAGAAATAGGCCCTAAGAAAAGAAAAGAGAGAGAGAAAAAAAGAAAAACAAATGTTTTTTTTTTTTGAGCATCACGTAAATAGGACATACCAACTCTTCAACTATCATCCCCCCTTACCCGACCTCAATTTTTTATTTTTTTAAAGTACTTTTGCACCCTATGTTTGTAATAATTCTATAAATGCAGACCACGTCAGGTGGAAGTGATCTGGTTTACCTGCTAGGAGGAGTCTTATCTCTTCAAGGTGTAGTGTTTCAAACATATTTGAAATCCACATATTTATAGTTGGTATTGGAGCCTTCTTCCAAAATTTTAGAATTAGCTTTTTTCCAGTTATTAACCCATAATCCATTAATTTCTTTTGAAACACATTTAGTTCTGGATCATCTTCCGTTATTCCGAAGATAATCCATTCTGCTTTGGGTATCAGTCTTGTTTTAAATAACTTTGTAAAGATTTCAAAAATTTCATTCCAAAATTTTTGAATTTTTGTACAGAAGACAACTGAGTGCGCTATAGTTGCTTCTTGGGATTGACATTTATCACAAATAGATGATACGTTTGGGAAAATTTTATGAATTTTAGTTTTCGAATAATATAATCTATGTAAAATTTTAAATTGTATTAAAGTGTGTCTTACATTAATCGAGCATTTATGTACTTTTAATAAGTATTCATTCCAACTTTCCTTTGAAATTTTAATAGCTAACTCTTGTTCCCAGTCTCTTCTGATACCCTCCGTAGATGGTATTTGTACATTTAAGATAATATTGTACAAATATGATATTAAGTTTGCTGATTCCGCTTTTGTCTGCATTGCCTCGTCCAGTACATCTGCTGGGTTATTATGATGATCTTTTATATATTTTTTCAAATAGTCGCATATTTGAAAGTATTTAAAATATTGATTATTTCCGAGTTTATATTTTATTTGTAATTGTTGAAATGAAAGTAATTTTCCAGTTTCATACAAGTCACCAAGCGTTTTAATTCCTAGTCTATCCCATTGTGTATAAGCTTTATCTATAATAGAAGGACTAAACGAAGGGTTATTGACTATAGGTAATAAAAGTGATAAGTTTCTTAATTTTAAATTTTGTTTTATTTGTTTCCAAATACGGATTGTACTATGAATAATTGGGTTCTTATTATAGTTTATGTTATTCAATTTCATTGGAGAGAGGAGGATCGCTCCAATGTTTCTAGAGGAGCAATCCTCTTTCTCCATTACAATCCAGTCTACTTGCTGGGCGGAGTTATCCATCAGTTGAATCATGTTTTTAATATTTACTGACCAATAATAATACATAAAATTGGGTAGTGCTAGACCCCCCAATACTTTAGATTTATTCAGATGGGTTTTTTGTATTCTATGTGATTTATAGTCCCATATAAAATTAGTGATATCTGAGTCGAGTTTTTTAAAAAACTTCTTAGGTAAGTATATAGGAATTGATTGAAATAGGTATAAAATTTGTGGTAAAAAGATCATTTTTATTGCGTTTATTCGGCCTATTAAAGACATCGGAAGCGTTTTCCAGAATTTAATTAATGTATTCAGTTTATTAAGTAGGGGGTCAAAATTTGCCCTGAGCATACCTTGATATGCTCTGGTAATTTCGATTCCCAAATATTTAAATTTTTCTGTAGCTATTTTAAAAGGGAATTTTAAAAGATGTGTTGAATCTTTCGGTTTTATTGACATAATTTCACTTTTATTCCAATTTATTCTATATCCAGAAAAAGATCCGAAGTCTTCAATTAAATTTAATATATTTGGTATAGTGATTTGAGGTTTTGTAATATACAATAATATATCATCCGCGTATAAAGATATTTTATTATATGAGTCTTTAGTATTATATCCATATTGAACCCCCAATGCCATGTGCTTTAAGTTTGTATACTAATCTCTTATGTGGGACCTTGTCGAAAGCCTTCTGGAAGTCCAGATACACCACATCCACTGGTTCTCCCCTATCCACGCTACTAGTTACATCCTCGAAAAATTCTATAAGATTCGTCAGACATGATTTACCTTTCGTAAATCCATGCTGACTTTGTCCAATGATTTCACCACTTTCCAAATGTGCTGCTATCCCTTCTTTAATAACTGACTCTAGCAGTTTCCCCACTACCGATGTTAGACTAACTGGTCTGTAATTCCCCGTTTTCTCTCTCCCTCCCTTCTTAAAAAGTGGGGTTACGTTTGCTACCCGCCAATCCTCAGGAACTACTCCAGAATCTAAAGAGTTTTGAAAGATTATTACTAATGCATCCACTATTTCTGGAGCTACTTCCTTAAGTACTCTGGGATGCAGCCTATCTGGCCCTGGGGATTTATCAGCCTTTAATCCATTCAATTTACCCAAAACCACTTCCCGACTAACCTGGATTTCACTCAATTCCTCCAACTCCTTTGACCCGCGGTCCCCTGCTATTTCCGGCAGATTATTTATGTCTTCCTTAGTGAAGACGGAACCAAAGTAGTTATTCAATTGGTCCGCCATATCCTTGTTCCCCATGATCAACTCACCTGTTTCTGACTGCAAGGGACCTACATTTGTTTTAACTAATCTCTTTCTTTTTACATATCTATAAAAACTTTTGCAGTCAGTTTTTATGTTCCCTGCCAGTTTTCTTTCATAATCTATTTTTCCTTTCCTAATTAAGCCCTTTGTCCTCCTCTGCTGGTCTCTGAATTTCTCCCAGTCGTCCGGTATGCTGCTTTTTCTGGCTAATTTGTACGCATCATCCTTCGCTTTGATACCATCCCTGATTTCCCTTGTTATCCACGGATGCACTACCTTCCCTGATTTATTCTTTTGCCAAACTGGGATGAACAATTTTTGTAGTTCATCCATGCAGTCTTTAAATGTCTTCCATTGCATGTCCACCGTCAACCCTTTTAGAATTAATTGCCAGTCAATCTTGGCCAATTCACGTCTCATACCCTCAAAGTTACCTTTCTTTAAGTTCAGAACCATTGTTTCTGAATTAACAATGTCACTCTCCATCCTAATGAAGAACTCAACCATATTATGGTCACTCTTGCCCAAGGGGGCACGTACAACAAGACTGCTAACTAACCCTTCCTCATCACTCAATACCCAGTCTAAAATAGCCTGCTCTCTCGTTGGTTCCTCTACATGTTGATTTAGATAACTATCCCGCATACATTCCAAGAAATCCTCTTCCTCAGCACCCCTGCCAATTTGATTCACCCAATCTATTTGTAGATTGAAGTCACCCATTATAACTGTTTTGCCTTTGTCGCACGCATTTCTAATTTCCTGTTTGATGCCATCCCCAACTTCACTACTACTGTTAGGTGGCCTGTACACAACACCCACCAGCGTTTTCTGCCCCTTAGTGTTTCGCAGCTCTACCCATACCGATTCCACATCCTCGAACCTAATGTCCTTCCTTTCCATTGCGTTAATCTCCTCTCTAATCAGCAACGCTACCCCACCTCCTTTTCCTTTCTCTCTATCCCTCCTGAATATTGAATATCCCTGGATGTTCAGCTCCCAGCCTTGGTCACCCTGGAGCCATGTCTCCATGCTCCCAACTATATCATAGTCATTAATAGCTATCTGCACATTCAACTCATCCACCTTATTACGAATGCTCCTTGCATTGAGACACAAAGCCTTTAACTCCATCCTCCACTATCTCATTCGACACCCAACCCCCCTTATTCAGTTTAAAACCACCCGTGTAGCAGTGGCAAACCTGCCTGCCAGAATGCTGGTCCCACACCTGTTAAGATGCAATCCGTCCCTTTTGTACAGTTCCCCCTTACCCCAAAACAGATCCCAGTGATCTAAGAATCTAAATCCCTGCCCCGTGCACCAGTTCCTCAGCCACACATTCAGGTCCCGTATCTCCCTGTTCCTGCTCTCGCCAGCACGAGGAACTGGAAGCAAACCGGAGATAACAACCCTGGAGGTCCTGCTTTTCAGCATTTTTCCGAGCTCTCTAATGTCACGCTGCAGAATATTGATCCCCTTCTTTCCGACATCATTTGTGCCGTCATGCACTACCACTTCCGGATGTTCACCTTCGCCCTTGAGGATTTTCTGCACTCTGTCCGTGACATCCTGGATCCTGGCACCAGGAAGGCAGCACACCATCCTCGCATCCCGTCTGTTGCCACAGAAACCCCTGTCCGTACCTCTCACAATGGAGTCTCCCACTACAATGGCGTTGCCTGCCTTAGGCCTTTTTGGTTTTGGCTCAACAGCCCTATTCGCATCGCAAGCCAGTCCACCGCTCAGTGTAAACACGTCTTCTGTCCCAACAGCTTCTAAGCGGGTGAACCTGTTCACAAGAGGTACAACACCCGGGGACGTTGGCATTCCATGCTTCCCTCCCTTTCTCACCGTCTCCCACCTTCTCTCTTCCAGTACCTTAGGTGTAACAATCGTACTGTAGGACTTGTCGAGGAACGACTCCGTTTCTCGGACGAACCGGAGGTCATCCACTTGCTTCTCCAGTTCCCCAACACGGCCCTTCAGGAGCTCTACCTGGATGCACTTCTCGCATTTGTGGCAGCCAGAGGCACCATCACCATAGTGCTCCAAGTTGCAATACATTGTCCGCCATTACTACTGCAATACACAAGACTGCCTGCACCATGGCAACACCTAATGGTACTATTAAATTACCCTGCCTGGTGGGGCTATAGGCACTGCAGCTGCCTCAGAGCTCCAATGGCATTTGTCTGATCTTGGCCTCAGGCCCCGTGACCACTCCTGTGGCCCCTCCAGTCCCGGATGCGCCCATACCAACGGTTACCGAGGCAGATGCAAGATCAGCTTTCCTGAGCGTGAATCCATGGAATGCAACTGGGCTGGATGGAGTCCCTGGCCATGTCCTCATCACACAGGCCAGACCTCCCACCATCATCTTCATCCCATGTTTCATGCTGCTTCAGAAAAGCAACCAACCTAATCAAAGACTTGTCCCACACCCATCGTTCCTTCTTCTCCCTGCTCCCTTCCGGCACCTCAGTGAGCTGCAGGATAAGTTAACGGACTCAGTAACTGCCCTAATATACATGGGCGGTAGGTTCATGTCCATGTGAGAGGGAAAAGATTAACGGGAAGAGAGTTCGATTTAGTTCTTAGGGTTATGGGAATATAGGGAAAAAGTCGGAATGGGGTACTGATTTTGGATGATCAGCCATGATCATGGCTCTGCTGACTCGAAGGGCTGAATGGCCTACACCTGCACCTATTTTCTATGTTTCTAAATAGGAATGGGACTGGTTGGATTGTTCTAAAAATCAACATGCACTCAATGGGCTGAATCACTTCTTTTGTATGAAATATGATATGAGGAACTGATTCTTGAACGGTACCCAATGGATACATAGAACCATCTCAGGTTATTCATCTGCTGAAGATTAGTTACATAATATCTTCTTTTAATTAAAAAAAATACATACTGCTTTTCTGCACTTTTGAAAGCGTGCGTTCGAAACTAAAGGTCTCCAACATATGTAGCAAGGAATTCAAAGGAAACCTCAACACCCAGAGTCACTGGAATTTGGAATTGAAGACCACGAGAAGTAGTTGAAGCAAAGAGCATGGCTGCATGAGCACATGAATACAGGGATTAGTTGAGAGGGTAAAACCGAGTAAAGCTACATTGAGCTGAACCTTCTGTTATTGTACTGGAAGTTTTGTGCATTTCAAGTATTTATTTTGAATATAAATTAATTGTATGAAAAGTCATGGTTCACTGTGGCAGAACTTACTCGAGATTGTTTCTTAAAGCAGGACGCTTTTTCTGCAGAAATGCACCCTAGGCAGTGAGGGGCTACGGAGGATGGATGGCTTTAAGGAGCTGCTTCCTGGTCAGGTCTCTTGCACATCCTGGTTGCTACAGGTTAAGGTTAACTAAAGTGCAGCTGTTCTTTATTGTTAACTGTTTCCTGGAGTGGATAACGAAAGGAGGGGTTTCACTGTTTTAATGACTGTGCCATCACCAGGACTGGCTCCCGGGCAGCAAGGCGGCCCATGTGCCTGGATCCAATTTATGTGACTAATGCAAACACTCCATGGAAAAATATATCAAACTCCAAGCTTTCCAATCTGTGGCTCCGTGCATGATGTTCTTGGCCCACCGCCTGAACTTCCCTTTGATGATGCTGAGTTTTGGCAAGAGAGGGGATGTGCTTCATTTGCCTTGTCTGGTTGCTCCCTTGATATCACAGCCTGTCACAGAGGTGGCCAAAGCATTTATGAAGCAGGTAATTTTGAGGCAGACCAGGGTGTTTATATGACCCTCCAGAATTGTGCTGGATTCTCCTGGATTTAATCTCTTGGACTCCTCTTTCATCACTTTGAGTGAAAAAATTAATGTGCTCCTTCACTTGTGATTTATTAGTTTAAAATAAGGCTATTTGGCTCACAGTCAATCAACTCCAGTCGGGTGAAGGAAAGTCTATCCATTTCTGAGTGGCTGGAGAAAGGCTATCCACTTTCTGACTGGCTGAAGACAAGAAGATGTGGATGAGGATGAGATTCCCGTGTCAGGAAACCAATGTTTCACCAGCGTGTCACCTATTAAACCAGGTTTTTGAGCAGAATGGCTGGAATTTGGGAGAGGACGGGGGATCCTGTATTTATTCCACCAAATATATCCCCAGTCAGAGTTCTCGATCAAGCTGAGAAACAACATTGCAAGCTAAAGTAGCTCTGGAAGGGAGAAAAACCTGAACAAAAAATGCACAGAAGGTTCATGTTTTAACGTTTCTATTAAACGTCTTTCTGTGTTCTGAAGAGATGACCGACCAATTTGCAAGGGGTCACCATGACCCTGGTCTGCATTGCTCATGTGTGAAAATCCTTTGATGCTCAGAGGCAGACATGGGGTTCAAATCAGTTGGTAACTTACATCTCTCTCGTGCGGGTGGGCGGGTTCAGGTCTGGCCTACTGTGGGTTTGGGGGGGAAAAAACTACAGGCATTTGAAAATGTTTATCTACTGTCTGGGAATGATACGATTAGAATCAATGGACATGCATGACTTATACAAAGGACAAGAGAATGAGATGGAGTAGTGAAGCTGAGCAAAGGAATGCCTTTACTCTAACAGTTCAAATGATCATCTTAGCTTCTTAGATCAGTTAACATGGCTGATGTAAATGAGTGGTAGTCTCCAAATCCTTTCCTTGCAGTTTCATTGCTCAGGCTTTGCAATAATTTTCAAAGGTAGTGCTGAGTAAATCTGACTAGGCTACATTATGGCAATACAATATAGGCACCTGTGTGATCATAAGCAATGTTTTAACTTTTGGGAAGGTTCATTATGAGGTGTGCTTCACTTGATCTAGCTTTACATTAGTATTTATATGCTGCACTTACAGTAACAAGATATCATTGCAGGAGTGAAACATCCGAGCATGGTTATATATATTGCAAATATCTGAGGCGGCTGCCTGCCCCTTTTCCGGGGTTATGTCTGCGCCCGGGTGGTTGTAGAGAGGGACTACGCGCTGTCCACGGGCACCCTGGGGGATTTCCGGGACCTCTGGGCACCTCGGGGGGTAGAATGTATCCTTGACAAGGTTGTTTAATAGTATATTTGTTATTTAAGAATATTTGTACTATGGTGGTAGGTTTGTTGGTATTGCACATATTATTCTTGTAATAATTGATTACAACAATCCCTTGCGAATAAGTGAGAGGCAGCGCACCATTCTATCCCAACTCATTAAGGCAAAGGGTTACATGATGATGTTAGGGATCCCCCTTCAAAATAGCAGGGGAGAGGCAATAGCCTTAAAGTTGGGAAAATAAAAAATACCAATCATAAATCCAGCATAACTGTGAAGGGTTAATGGAGAAAGCTGACTCTGAATGAATAATCGCTGAAAGCTAGCCCAAAAGCTTCATCTGTTTCCATTCAGTGAATCAGACGGTGCAAAAACCACAAAACAAATCAAGTTTACAGTTATGTCCAAGACTGATCCTCCTCATCACAATCCTCGACGCTGCAAGGTTCAACAGGAGAACCCTTCTGTTAAAGTGATATCCATATCAGTTTAACACAAGCAAAGACAGTGCGAGGAACACGCATGGAAACTTCTAAATGGCTAAATCAGCAAAACAATGTATGCCGGTGGTCACTGTGAACAATTCCATGGGTTGGCAATTTCACTAACAAAACATCACTGTACTGAAAGGCAAGTATTAAAGGTGTGCTGCAGATGACTTAAACTAAGCAACACCCAGAAAGAGCCTCACAAGACTCCAGAAGACATGCACTTCTGATGTACAAGCCACAGATTTACAGTCATTAGCTTCCAAATGGTCCCTGCCAAATATAATACTGCAAGAAAGGGAACAAATATCACACCAATTAGAACAGGAAAGGAGTGACAGAGAGAGAATGGATACCAAACATGAGGTGAATATCATATAGATTATTTCATACAGAGAACAAATATCATACACACAGTACAGGAAAATGTATGATCCTCACACAGTACAAGAACAAGAGTGAATATTACACAAATAACACAGGATAAAGTGTGAATGCACACAATGCAGGAGAGAGTGAATGTGACACACATTGCATAGGACAGAGGATATATCTCACACATTGTACAATGCACTACCAAATGCCTCTCTTGTACAATGTGTAGCATTCACCCCCTTTGTATGATATTAACACTCTCTCTTATCACGCATCTGATATTAACTCTCTACTGTAATGTGTGAGATATTAACCCCCTCTCCTGTACATTGTGCGATGTAAACTCATTTCTGTACAATGTGTCTGATACCAGCTCGCTCTCCAGTGGAGTGTGTGATATTAACCTTCTCTCCTGTATAGCGAGTGCCTAATTAATTCTCGTTCATAATTTTTTATTCCCAAACACACAATCTGGCAGAAGACATGTTCGGCAACACACATATGCAGATAATTGGCAAAGTCTCCTCTCTCCTCCACAGCCTTTCTTACCTTTGCTAAATTCGTCCATCTTGATTGGCATGAGTGGACTTTGCGGGGCAGAGTCTCCACTTAGAGAATAACTGTGTTCTGCCTGGATGGCAGGCGTGGCTGGATCGAGCTCCATGTCCAGTAAAGAGTTCCTCTCAACCAGCAGCGGGTCATCAAAGAAACTACTGAACAGCTCATTGGAGAAGTCATCCAGGTTTTCTGAAAAATGCTGCAAGTGGATAAAGAGGAATGGTGTTACTGCATATAGCCCGATTAAACAATGTATATACATATGGCCCAATAAATTTACGTTATGCATTTTGCCCGATTCAACTGTATTGTACACCTGACTTGCTTAAAAGTGTTACAGAACAGAGACCCCTGACTAAATAGTATTACTGCATATTACTGTAATAAACTGCACCTGTACTCCAAAGACATACAGATTTGTAGGTTAATTGGCTTGGTACAAATGTAAATTGTTCCTAGTGTGTGTAGGATAGTGTCGATGCCTGGGGATCGCTGGTCGGTGCGGACTCGGTGGGCCGAAGGGCCTGTTTCCACGCTGTATCTCTAAACTAAATGAAGAAAATATGGCACAACTCGCACTTAATTGAACAGTGCATCCCCTAATTAAACAGCGGTAATGAATGGTGACCCCCAATTAAACAGCATCACTGCATACGGCACGATTAAACAATGTCACGGCACACAGCCTGTGTTACTGCATCGGGCCCAATTAAATAATTACAACTTCTGATTAAGCCCTGTTGCAGCAGCCAGATTAAACAATGTTACTGTGAATGGTTTGATTAAACAATGCGACAGCAGAGCATCCAGTGTCAATGCATGCAGTCTTTTTTTATGTCGTCCTGAATACAACGAGTTACAGTACACAGCTGAATTAAACAGATTTACTATATACAATCCAATTAAACAGCAATATTGAACAGTGTACTGCAAATGACCCAATTAAGCAGTGTTCTGAACAAAGACTTCAGATTAAACAGTTGTTAAACAGTGATCCTTGATTGAACACAGTTACTGAACAGTGTCCACTGATCAAAGCATTACTGTATACTGTTTGATTAAACAGTGTACAGAATACAGGCCCCTGATTAAAAAGTGAATTTGCAAACAGCCCAATTAAATAGTGTTGTACTGAGGTCTCCACAGCTGCTGCTATTGACGGCTGAGTTCTTCCAGCAGTTTATTTTTGACTCCAGATTCCAGCATCTGCAATCTCTTGTGCCTTGAATAACAGGGACCCCTATTTGAACAGTGATACTGCATGCAACCTGATTAAGCAGCATGACTGTACACAACCCCCAATTAATTAGTATTAGCACCCACGGCCTGATTAAACAGTTGCTGAATATAGACCCCTGATTAAAGTTTGTTACTGGAAACAGCCCAATTAAACACTGTTGCTGCATATGCCCTTTGATAGTTGGTGCATGGAGCATAATTAAACAGTTATGTTATAGGGGGGGTTGCACATATGGTCATCAGGTCAAAGGGCGCGATGCACGGAGTAGTTCAATCCTTCTGGAGTACAAGGCAGCGACCGGCATACACTAGTAACACACGAAACTTGTACATTCTTACCTGTTAAAAATGCCAAAATGGTTAATTTTTTGCACTGTAAACAATTGTGGAAATAGGGGTAACCGTGAGAGAAAACCGCAAAAAATCACTGCTGCTCACTGACTTGCGAAAGAGCAGCTTGCCGGCGGATTGAGGGCAAGTCCCGGCCAACGATCGCGGGGGGCTGGAGTCACCCTCCAGTCTGAACCCGAGCACCAAGGTGCAAGCGACCGAAGGAGCGGATCCCTCAGGACAGCCCCCATTCTCCCCCCCGGGGTCAGCGATGTCCGGCCACGGCCGCCCTCCGCCCCATCTCCCCCTGTGCGACCGCGCTGTGATGGGCTGTGGGTCGGCAGCGTCCCCACACATGGGGCCGGGTGGAGCGGGGCCGCGGCTCCGGGCAGCGGACACACGGGGCCATAAACCCGGCAACGTCCCCATCAGCTGCAGCAGAGTTGGGGACAGTCTGGTCCCTCCGCCCACCCAGAGTCACTGACCCCCCGACCCCCGGACCCCGACCCACGGGGTGAGTCAACCCCCGACCCCCACCACCACACGGGGTGATTCACCCCCCGACCCCCACGCGGGGTGATTTCTTCCCTCCCCCCCCCCCCCCCCCCGAGTGCCGGGCGGGGGGCGCCAAACATCGGCTGCGGGGACACACGGCCCGGGGTCCGCTAGTGTGGGACCAGTCAGCGTGGAGTCCGGATTCTGGGACAGAAGACGGGACCGCTGCACTGGCAGCCATAGTAAGTGCTTACCTGACGTTCACCGCTTGTACTCCAGTTGGCGTTGCGTGGCGACAGTACGGGTCACGGGTCGTGACCTCGACTGCCGTGCAACCTCCCTATACGGTCTGATTTAAGAGCTACTGAGCATAGAACACATATTGAACAGAATTACTGGAAGCAGTCAGAATACTGTTTAACTGGACTATATACAGACAGGCATCATATCAGGTAACTGAGCCATCCATCCGACAACTACAGAGAAGTCCAGAGCTACTATCTACCTCATTGAAGACCCTCAGACTATCTTTAATCGGATTTTATTGGATTTATCTTGCACTAAACGTTATTCCCGTTATCACGTATCTGTACACTGTGGACGGCTCGATTGTAATCATGTACTGGTTAGCACTGTATCTCAGTACACGTGACAATAAAATAAAATAAAATAAACTATAGTCCAGTTAAACCGTGTTTCTAAGCAAAGAACACTGATGAAACTGTGATTGCCTCAGGCCCCCAATTACACAGAAATATTGCACACAGCCCGATTAAATATTGCTACTGCATGCAGTCCATTTAAATTGTGCAACTGCTTATTAAACAATGTTACTGAACAAAGACCCCTGATTAAAGAGCATAATTGCATACAGCTTAATTAAACATTCCTACTGCATTCAGTTTTATTAAACTTAATTACTGCATGCAGGCCTATTGATTAAACAGCTTTACTGCAAACCTCCCTCCTCCCACTAAACAATGGTACTGCAAATGTTCTGATAAAATAGTGTTGTTGTTTGCAGCCCAATTACATTGTACTGCAGCTTGATTAAACAGTGTTACCTCATATGGCCTGATAAAACAAGCATATTGCATATGGCCTAATTAAAGTATATGATTGCATACCGAGACATTAAACAGTACTAATGCATGTATTGTTGCATAGACTCCAATTAAACAGTATTACTACATACAACCACCATAAATTGTATTACTGAATACAGGAAACAGTGTAACGCCAAAGTGTTCAAGAAGCTGCACGGACAGCAGAGTGGGCACAAATTTCATGGACTGATGCTATGTATTTAAAAATGATGTCATGCATTTCACAAGTTTACTAGTTATGGGAGTAGAATTAGGCCATTCGGCCCATCGAGTCTACTCCGGCATTGAATCATGGATGATCTCTGCCTCCTAATCCCATTTTCCTGCCTTCTCCGCATAACCCTTTGACACCCGTTCTAACCAAGAACATGTCTATCTCTGCCCTAAAAATATCCACTGACTTGGCTTCCACAGCCCTCTGTGGCAATGTTCCACAGATTAACTACCCTCTGACTAAAGAAGTTCCTCCTCACCTTCTTTCTAAAAGAGCGCCCTTATCTCTGAAGCTATGACCTCTGGTTCTAGACTTTCCCACCAGTGGAAACATCCTTTCCACATCCACTCTATCTATGCCTTTCATTATTCTATAAGTTTACAGTCAGGTCGGGGGGAGTTCCCTCCGCCACGGGTACCATGTAATCCTGTGCTACCTGCTCCATGGTCGGATAGTCGGCGATTAAACCGTCACCCGCACCTGGTTTGCCTTGTGTGGACCCCCAGCAGGACCAAAACAAGACCTGTCAAACGACTGATGAGCTCCTAGCGAACCAACGGCCATCCACACTTCAGTAGAAGTTGCGATCACTGTTGTACATAGCATTGTAAGGCACCGTGCCCATTGATGTTTTCAACAATGATGATGATGATGATGATAAGTTAATGATTCTTGGCAATCCACAGTACCTTGCAGCAATGCAGAGTTTGAAGTGACGTCACTCTTATAATGTACGGAGCATGAAAGTCAACTTGTGTCTACAGTTCACCACAAACGTAACCTAAAATGTGCAGATAACCTGTTTTAGTGACATTCATTGAGGGATAAAGGTCACAGGGTAATTTGAAAGGCAAAAACTGCAGATTAGGGAAATCTGAAATAGCAACAAAAAAATGCTGTACATACCCAACCGATCAAGTTAAAATAAAGCTAAAGGATCAATTACATCAATCTGATGGTGCAGATGGTCTATGGTTTGCAAACTCAAGTGAAGGGTGGCATCTCTGACAAAAGAAACATAGAACCAGGAAATCCAGTTCATTCCTGAAGATAGACACAAAAAACTGGAGTAACTCAGCAGATCAGGCAGCATCTCTGGAGAGAAGGAATGGGTGACGTTTCGAGGGTTGTGACCCTTCATTCCTGATACGGTCCAGCCTTAGACCACTTTCCTCACCAGTTCATGCTCCTGGTCCCAATTCCATATGACCACTCTTCTTTCTGACGTATCCAAATGTGGAAACACATTGTCTATTGGCATGCCTTTTAATTTGTATGTTTCTCACTTCTGCTTTACTGAGATCAGCTAACTCATTCAGGAAAAGGGATTGTACCTGGTCTGTGGCAATTCAGTGCAGCACAGACTAAGTAACCTACACAATCACTGCACGATCAATGAAATCCATATCAGACCAAACCACCATCAGCCATGTCTCAGATGCAGGTCACTGGACCTCAAGTTACAAGAGTTGTACTGAGTTAGTTCTCCTGTTTAGGTTGGGACAATAAACCAAGACTCTCATTTATTCTCTTTGGTGAAGGTAATTGATCCCATGGTTCTATTTGTAGAATATTTTGCAAACTCACTCTGTTCCAGGGGCAGGTTTTTATCCCTCAGCTAAAATCACCAAAGATATCTTATCCGGCCATTTTCCCGTTGCTGTTAGTTGGAAATTGCTAAGTACAAATCTGCTGGCATGTTTCCTATTTTACAGCATCACTTCACTAAAATACTTGGTTGGATGGAAAACACTTAAGAACATCCTCCGATCATATGGTGAAATTGCAAATTTTCATTATTCCCAGAGGTATAATATTAACAGTATTTTGCAATATTTAATGCCAGATATTGTTCTTAAACCGTGGAATGTGAGATTGTGGACTTATTGAATTGCAAGTGCTTTTGGCTGCCTCAAAGAAATTGCCTCCACTTTACATCAGTCATTTGAACAATACTGATCGGAATCTTAACCGGCCCACACCAGGGTCAGCATCACCACGAACAGGGGGGTCAAGCAAACATATTCATTTCCCCAACACTCTCCTCAAATTCTCTAATGGTGTTGCAACTTCTCATATCCAAGGATGTACAAACCAATTTCAGTAACTTTCCCAGACCAATATCTCCAACATTGTGGCACTAATAAAATCAGACAGCTCTGTTGGGCAGGTCGTTCACATACCCAACATCAGATCCCCAAAACCGACACTGTGTCTGTGCTGTCATAGCAATAGACTATCTGGTGGACAGAGGAAACCATTCAAGGAAATGTTACGCAACTCCTGGGGATCCCTTGTTCTAAATGCTCATTGGGGAAGGAGCATTCCAGATGGTATTCTCCTCCTGCAGGATGTGGGAAGTCAGGGAAACTCCCAGTATCCCCGAGGACCACACATGTGAGAAGTGTATCCAGCTGTATCTCATGACTGACTGCATGAGTGAACTGGAGCTGCAGTTGAGCAACCTCAAGATCATCCTGGAAACTGGGAACGTCATAGGCAGGGGTTATACAAAGGTTGTCACATTTAAGGTGCAGGAAGAAAGTAGACGGGTGACCAAAAGGAAGGGTAAAGGGTGTAGGAAGGGAGTGCAGGATTCTCTTGTGGCTATTCCCCTCAAAAACAAGCATAGCCTTTTGGATACTGTTGAGGAGGGGAATGAGCATGCAGGAGAAAACAGCAGCAGACAGGCCTGTGGCTCCAGTTTTGGCTATGAGGCACAGCAGGATTGTGTGAACTTACACAGGGCCACAATGATAAGAGATTTTAAACAAGACATCAGGATAGTGTTTTGCTTCCCAGTTGGCAGGGTCTAGGATATTTTGGACCAGCTGCAGATCATTCTCAAGGGAGAGGGTGAACATCAGTACTCAAGACCTAGGTAGGAAAGGGGTACTTCAGACTTGGGTAGGAAAGGGGATAAGGTCCTGCAGAGTAAATATGGGGAGTTAGGAAGGAGGTTAAAAAACATTACCTCAAAGGAGGTAATTTCTAGATTACTAATAGTGGCACGAAGAGAAGGATAGGCCAGGTGAATATGCGGCTGAATTAATGATACTTCATTATCACATGTGACATGTCACAGTGACATTCTTTATTTTGCCTCCACAAGGTATGCAAAGAGCCGCTACATATAGGGCGCCGACAAAGATACAAAGTATTCCATTTAGTCCCCAATGGTGACCCTTTGTTCTCGGCAGCCCCCCACACTGGGTCCCCCTTTGTTCTCCGCAGGCCCCCACGCTGGATCCCCCAGACAAGCTGGTGCAGGAGGTAAGGGTGTAGGTTATTGTTCATTGGGATCCTTAATATAGACATGGTCTCCCATAGTGTAAAGTGCTTGGATGAGAGGGAATTTGTTAAATGTGTCCTTCTGCATACAGTGAGCAAGAGCAAATGAAGGGGGACCAGAGGCAAACTTTTCACTTGATGGTTAGTTCAAATCTAAAATAAGCTACCTATAATCTAAAATAAGAAGAAGCTAGAGAAGTAGATATAATTATCTATATCTATATTATACGAAAAGTCTCGTCTTGTTTGTACGTCTGCCTGTCTGTCTGCGTACGTGTGAGCGATCTCAAGGAACTACGCCAAAACCGTACACGATAGTGCGAAAGTTTTTGCAGAACCTTACTCAGATTTTTCCCGTCGTCGTTCTTACAAGTTTCCTTCAGATTTGATGTTATATTTCACAAGTTCTATATTTAAAGTTTTAAAAAAGCCAACTTTGACCCATCATAACTGCCTTTGAGAGAGACTCTTCCAGCAGCTTCCAGTCACAATGGCATCTCACAGTCATCCAATCACAATGGGATCTCATTTACACAAGCTGCCGTGAAGATTCTGAAAAACGAAAATGACATCACAATGTGATCTCCGCTGCCAATACACAAGCTATAAGGGTGTTTATACATTGTTGTAAGGAGAGGGACGTAGTGGGGGAGATTTAAAAGTAGGATTTCTTCAAATCTGCACTGGCAGTTAGGCAGTTATGATGTCACAATAGAAACATAGAAACATAGAAAATAGGTGCAGGAGTAGGCCATTCAGCCCTTCGAGCCTGCACCGCCTTTCAATATGATCATGGCTGATCATCCAACTCAGTATCCTGCACCTGCCTTCTCTCCATACCCCCTGATCCCTTTAGCCACAAGGGCCACATCTAACTCCCTCTTAAATATAGCCAATGAACTGGCCTCAACTACCTTCTGTGGCAGAGAGTTCCAGAGATTCACCACTCTCTGTGTGAAATTTTCTTTTTCTCATCTCGGTCCAAAAGGATTTCCCCTTTATCCTTAAACTGTGAACCCTTGTCCTGGACTTCCCCAACATCGGGAACAATCTTCCTGCATCTAGCCTGTCCAACCCCTTAAGAATTTTGTAAGTTTCTATAAGATCCCCCCTCAATCTTCTAAATTCTAGCGAGTACAAGCCGAGTCTATCCAGTCTTTCTTCATATGAAAGTCCTGACATCCCAGGAATCAGTCTGGTGAACTTTCTATGTACTCCCTCTATGGCAAGAATGTCTTTCCTCAGATTTGGAGACCAAAACTGTACGCAATACTCCAGGTGTGGTCTCACCAAGACCCTGTACAACTGCAGTAGAACCTCCCTGCTCCTATACTCAAATCTTTTTGCTATGAATGCTAACATACCATTTGCTTTCTTCACTGCCTGCTGCACCTGCATGTCTACTTTCAATGACTGGTGTACCATGACACCCAGGTCTCGTTGCATCTCCCCTTTTCCTAATCGGCCACCATTTAGATAATAGTCTACTTTCCTGTTTTTGCCACCAAAGCCCACAATGCCCGACCAGCTACAATGTTTCTATCCCAGAACACTGAGTCCTTCACTGCAAATGTCCTTCAGGGAAAGAATCTGCCAGCCTAACCCAGCATAGCAATTTAATGATTAGATTTGGATAACAAAGGGGAAGAATCTGCCAGCCAAACCCAGCACAGCAAAGTTTAATCATTAGATTTGGATAACAAAAGATGGCCTTGTCTGTGGCACCTACATCACATTAAATCTTAGTGCAATTGCATATTTTTTAAAGTTTAAAATGACCTGCACAGTTGGGTGCTATGGGTGAGTGGTGGAATATTGCATTTTTGGGAACGGGTTGCGTTGGGGGAACGGGTGAGTGGTGGAATCTTATGTTGGGGAATGGGTCGCATTGGGGACCAGGCCTCCCATGTGATAGGGACCCAATGGGTAAGTGGTGGATTTTTGCTTTGGGGGAACGGGTTACGTTGGGGGAACGGGTGAGTGGTGAATTATTGCGTTGGGGGACGGGACCCAACGGGTCCCACTTGGTCTAGTATATTACTAAAACTCATCTTATATGTTAGTATGTCTGTGATATGTCTGTGTGTCTGTGATTCTGTTCCTGAAGTTATGCCAACACAGTACATGATAGCGCTACAATTTTTGGCCCACCTTACTCTTCATTGTCCTGTGGTGTGGTGTATCAAGTTTCATTCAGATTGATGGTATATTCTACAAGTTATCCACATTTTAAACTTTACAAAAACAACTTTGACAAAAATCTCTTCCATCTGCACTGGCAGTTAGCAGCGTATGATGTCACAATGGGATCTAATGGGATCTCGGTTTAAAAAACACAGCAGCTCACAATGACGTCACCGGGGGTAGGGGTGGGGAGAGGGGTTATGGAGGGAGGTAGGGAGTGACTGAGGGTAGGGGAAAGGAGAGGGAGGGAGAGGTGAGGGAGGGAGTGGGGGAGGGGAGGAGGAGAAGGGAAAGAGGAAGGGTGAAGAGGAGGAAGAATGGAAGTGCTGGGGATGAGGGGGAATGGAGGAGGATAGGGGTAGGAAGAGGGATGGCGAGGCACACTTGGGGAGGGTTGCCATGACACGTGTCACAATGGGAATCTCTGGCGTCACAACGGGAACCCGTCAGCTGTTCCTGCGCAGTTGGGGGCTATGGGTGAGTGGTGGAATATTGCATTCGGGGACCAGCCCTCCCCAGTGTGGCAGGGACCCAATGGGTCCCACTTGGTTTAGTGGCTCTTAAAAAGCATTTGGCCAAAAATATGGATAGGAAGGCTTTAGAGGGCTCTGGGCCAAATGCAGGCATATGAGACTAGCTCTTTATGCCAACTTGGTCAGCATGGACAATGTGGACTGAGAGGCCTGTTTCCATGCTATATATCTCTGTAACTTTATAATTCAGTAGAATTGAGAACCTTGAATTCATGCATCCTGTACATGTAAAACCCAATGTAAATAGTGGAATGAATGCACCTAGCTCAGAAACTGCTCCTCCAAACCCAGCTTTCCTTTCACCATCATTAACTTCTGGTATGAAAACAATTCAACATCCTTAGTCCTGCCTTGCTGAATTTAAAGGGAGTGGGCAGGATCTTTCAAAAGCACTGGATCCGGCTTAGCAAAATAAATAATTACAGTTATGACTTGCAGTTCAGCAGCTGAGAAGACAACATATGCTGAATGCGGAGAGGGCGTGCTCAAGTTATCCAGAGCTGACTCATGCCAAGGTATGCAAAGTAGCCAAACAAGATTTGCAGGCAGGCTCCAATTTATTCAACTTGAACACACCTTCCTACCTATGTCATTGCACCTGTACTGGGTTATCGCAAAACCAATAACCTGAATGCAAATATGTTCTGGAATCTAAACCAGGATATCCTATACGGGCTTTCTTTGAAAAACCTGTCAAACAGAATGCATCATCATTATCATAACCTAATGACAGGTAAGGTGGATTTAAAGAAACCCACAAAGAACACAATCAAATTTTTTTGGCCCCTCCACTTTCTTGCCTTTGGCGCAATGAATTAAGTAACCATGCGTCATTCTGTGGCTGAATTATACTCGTACTAAATACAATATAATCTTTTAAATACTTAAGATGAATGAACCACACCCACATTTTAGGGAGTGCACAGGCCACACCTGACTAAAGCTGACAAAAGGTAACTTGTGAGCGATTAAAAGTCAGTTCTGTGTGGAACCCACAGCGAGGTCGACAAAAGCATCACTAATGACTGGCAGTACGTAGCTGACTCTCAGTCACTATTAAACTACTATTAGCCGTTGTGAAATGACTGAGGTTGCCAACGAGACTGCAAAGCAGTGATGGGACAAAGAATGAAGAGCTGGTATTTAATGAATTTTAAAAGCATTTAAAGGATGAGAGAAAGATCAGTGGTGAGGAGGTTGTAACTCATGCAAAGTGGATCAACTGCATATCGAGCAGAATGAGAGCTGATGTGGCTAATGTGGGAACAGGAAAAGAATGATTTAAATTTACTTTTGCCTTATCTCACAGCACACCTCAAATGGCCTGCAATTGAGATTCTACCAGCAGCAATTCTGTTTGGCAAATCCTTGACTGTCAATATACCTGGGGAAATCATTGACCAAAATCCTAAATGAACCAACAACAATCTTTTGACTAACAGGTCAAGACAAAAGCTGGATATTCCACAAGGGCAGAATCACCTGCTGAAAGGTAGTTCACTGAGCAAATGCGCAATTCAGGAACCTAATGGCACATTCTGAATTGCACCGGATGAACACAGCTCCAAACACCACTGAAGGAGCTGAGTGCCTTGTGGCTTACATCCCAACCATCACCTGAAACATCATTCCCTTTACTTTTGGCTACAGTGTGTACCATCTACATTGTAACTTGAAGCAGCTTCTTCAACACAACACTCAAACCCTAAACTAAGTTTTGAATATACCACCAATTTTCCCTCCAAGTCATTCAGCTTCCTGGAATTAAAATATATTCCCATTCTTGCACCTTTACTGGGTCAGACTCCTGTGATCGACCTCCTAAGACACTGTAGGACAATCTTCAAAGCAAGGGCAGTAGTGTTTCAAGAATATGGCTCACCATCACTTTCTCAACAGCAATTCCACCAACTGGAACAAACACAGTGGTGCAGCTGGTAGAGCTGTTGTCAACACAGAAACTGAGACCTGGGTTTGAACCTGACGTCAGGTGCTATCTGTGTGGAGTTTGCATGTTCTCCCCACGACCGCGTGGGATTCCACCAGGAGCTGAGGTTTCCTTCCACACTCCAAAAACATAAAGGTTTATAGGTTAATTGATTTATGTAAATTGTAAATTGTCGCTAGTGTGTAGAATAGTGTTAGTGTACGGGGTGATCATTGGTCAGCGCGGACTCGGTGGGCCAAAGGGCCTGTTTCCACGCTGTATCTTTAAAGTCATATCCAAAAGATGTGCAGGTTTGGTCGATTAACTGGCCTCTAAAATTGCCCCTAAAGTGTAGGGAGTGGATGGGAAAGTGGGATAATATGGAACTCATGTGAATGGGTGATTGATTGTCGCATGGACTTGGTGGGCTGAAGGGCCTATTTCCATGCTTCCTATTTCCAAAACTGAATACAAATAGCAAATAATGAGGTGCACAAAGGAAATAGGCAACGTTTTGGGTCAAGACCCTTCTTCAGACTGATGTGAGGGTGGGGGGAGGGGGCGGGAAGAAGAAAGGAAGAGGTGGAGCCAGTGGGCTGAGAGAGAGTTGAGAAGGGGAGGAGAAAGCAGGGACTACCTGAAATTAGAGAAGTCAATGTTCATACCGCTGGGGTGTAAACTGCCCAAGCAAAATATGAGTGCTGCTCCTCCAATTTACAGTGGTCCTCACTCTGGCCATGGAGGAGGCCCAGGACAGAAAGATCTGATTCGGAATGGGAGGGGGAGTTGACATGCTGAGTCACCAGCCTACCAGCCGAACTTTTTATATATAGTTGAGAGAACAAATGTGATCCGAGTTTGATATCTCATCTTCAAGACAACACTTCTGGTGTACATCTGCACGGCTTGGAAATATTAGCCTGGCTATGCATCTTCTATGGGATTTGAACTCCCAAACATTAAGTTCGTGCTGCAGCTGACACCTGAAAAAGCCTGTCGGGAAAAGCGAAAGAGGAGATCATGGCTGATATGCAAACAGCAGTCTGCCAGCTGAGTGTCTGATGTGTGGTTATGACAAGATCCTACTACATTACAGATCTGTTCAGCATCTCAGAAGCCACATAACATCTCCCATTCATAGAGGACATCAGAGAATGGATAGACATCTATCATAATGTCATTAATCACTAATCTTGGGTTTGACCAAAGACGTACAGGTTTGTAGGTTAATTGGCGTGGGTTTGTACACTTGGTATAAATGTGTATCATCCCTAGTGCGTGCAGGTTGTGTTAATGTGCGGGGATCGCTGGTCGGTGCGGACTTGTATCTCCAATAATCTCCACGCTGTATCTCCAAACTAAACGAAACCTCACAAAGTTGTCCTGTTGCCGACTATCTCACACTCACTTAATGCCCTGAGGAAATCTTCATAAACGTTCTTGAACTTCTGAAAGGCTCTAGATTATTAATTCACCTCTTCATTTCAGTCTTAAATTATGATTGAATGAAGTATGTGCCTTATGTATTAAAATAAGCCACCGTAAAATGGATAACAGTATATTAGGATCTAGAAAATGCATTTATGAAATCTGAGATTCGTCTCACCAAATTGCAATGGGCTGCTGTAATGTAAAGGGTAAAACTACACAAGAAATTCAAAGCTGAATATTACGAAAGACAAATGTAATTTATGTATAACAGTACACTCTATATTCTTCCGGTCAGCCCAATTAACGCTTGTGCCTGTGCCGTCAGTTGATTGCACACAGATACACGAGCAGTCAATGACAATTTTAAAGAAATGAAAAATCTAAAATAAATTGTAGATGCTGGAAATCAAAATGAAAATGCTGGAAATACTCAGGCTGAATCTGTGGGAAGAGAAACACAGTCAACATTTCAGATCATAGACTCTTCATCAAAACTGGAAAGGAGCCAAAATGGACACAAGAGACTGAAGATGCTGAAATCTGGAGCATCTGCCCATCTGCTCCTCACCGGCATCCACCTAAAGTTTGCCATCCCCTGCCCCACTTCTCCCCCTTTCATCACTTTGTACTGTCCATCTCCCCTTTACACTCAGTCCCAACACAGAGGATTGACTTGAGACACAATTATTCCTTTGCGTCCACAGATGCGGCCCGACCGGCTGAGTTTCTTCAAGCAACTTGATTTTTGCTAAAGGATACAAAGAAGCTTGTTTAGCTGCAAGTGAAGGAAAGGGATGTCTGTGATAAGGTAAAACCAGGGTGACCACAGGGATCAGCTGGAATGTTTATCTGACCAATGAGTGAATGAGAGCAGCTAGAGAGAGAAAATTTACGAAAGGCCGTGAGCATTGTGTATTGATCAACAGGTGGACATGCTCAACAGATCAGAGAGAACCATAGCCAGTGGAACATATGTATACAATATGCTGGGCTTCATGGTAAGTCCCTGGAGTAATCTGCTGCAGAAAATGGTGGAGTGATTCATAAGATTCATAAGATTCATAAGAGCTTTTTAGGTATATTGACCAATGTTCCTCAGATTAAACAAACTACCAAATTATTCATATCATTGCTGCTTACTTATTCTTGCAGTGTTCAACAAAACCTGCTGCACAACATTGTAAAATAGCACAGAATGCACATCACAGCAACTCTATGTTCCGATAGTTTCTTATGATTTTGCGAGATGTGACGGGAACACAAGATGAAGGTGAAACTTTTTCATCAAGAACAATTAGGTTTTGTCTGTTCTTTAGTAGTCAGTTCCACATCTTTACATCTGAAGGTTGGATAATTCTATCACTAAATTGTTATGCCCAATCACATGGTTGGGCATCACAAGGCCATCAAAAAGGCCAAAAGGGACTTCCGCTCAAAGCTGGAGGATGGGGCGGATGTTCGGCAACTGTGGCGGGGCTTGAATGCCATCACCTTGTACAAGGCAAAATCAAGAGGCAGCTCAAGCGACAACGAAGCATCAATCCCTGATGAGCTCAATGCGTTCTATGCACACTTTGATAGGCACAACACTGATGTGCCTTCCTGAGCCCCCATACGCTCTGATGGTATTTCAGTCACAGTCACAGAGGCCGATGTCAAAAGATCATTCAGGGTGCTGAACCCTCGGAAAGCATCTGTACCTGATGGTATACCCGGTCGAGTTCTCAAAAAATGTGCAGACCAACTAGCTGGAGTTTTTGTGGACATTTTCAACCTCTCATTATTAAGGTCTGAGGTTCCCACCTGCTTTAAGAGGGCATCAATAATACGAAGAGTAAGGTGAGCCTATCGACCAGTGGCACTAACATCTGTGGTGATTAAGTGCTTTGAAAGGTTGGTTATGGTCCATATCATCTCCTACCTCAACAAGAACCTTGACCCATTACAGTTCGCATACCGTCACAACAGGTCAATGGAGGATGCAATCTCACTGGCTCTCCACTCCGCACTGGACCACTTGGACAATAAAAACACTAACATCAGGCTGTTGTTTACAGCGTTCAATACCATCATTCCCTCCAAGCTGGTTACCAACGCGCTGTCCACGGGCGCCCTGGGGGATTTCCGGGACCGCCGGGCACTGCATCCTTGACAAGGAGTGTAACATAGTTGTATAATAGTTTATCGTTTGACGTGTATTATAGTGGTGGGTTCCGTTTTGTTTTTTTACTGTACTGTATATATTATTTTAATATTTGAATAAATAATTTTGATATTAAAAAAAATCTTTTAAATAAAAAAGCTGGTTACCAAGCTCACTGAACTGGGTCACTGTGCATCTCTCTGCAATTGGATCCTCGAACTTCCTCATCCACAGACCACAGTCTGTTCAAATTGGCAGAAATACTTCTTCCTCATTCACAATCAGTGCGGTAGCACCTCAAGGCTGCGTGCTTAGCCCTCTGCTCTACTCACTCTATGCTCATGACTGTGTAGCTGGACACAGTGCGAACTCCATCTTCAAGTTCGCCGATGACACCACTGTTGTCGGGCGAATTACAGATGGTGATGAGTCAGAGTATAGAAGTGAGATCGACCGATTGACCAAATGGTGCCAGGACACAACGTGGCTCTCAATATCAGTAAAACCAATGAACTGATTGCGGACTTTGGAAGAGGAAAGATGAGGACTCACAATCCTGATTATATCAACAGTGATGGTGGAGAGAGTCAAAAACTTCAAATTCCTGGGCGTGCATATTTTCGAAGATCTTTCCTGGACCCAGCACACTGATGCAATTATAAATAAAGCACATCAACGCCTCTACTTCCTGAGAAGATTACGGAGATTCGGTGTGTCAGAGGGGATTCTCTTGAACTTCAAAAGGTGTACAGTAGAGAGCATACTGACTGGTTGCATTATGGCCTGGTCTGGCAACTTGAACGCTCAGGAGCGGAAAAGACTGCAAAAGGTTGTGAACACTGCCCAGTCCATCACCGGCTCTGACCTCCCCACCATCGAAGGGATTTATCGGAGTTGCTGCCTCAAAAAGGCAGCCAGCATCATCATAGACCCACACCATCCTGGCCACACACTCATTTCACCCCTTCCATCAGGAAAAATGTATAGGAGCCTGAAAACTGTAACGTCCAGGTTCAGGAACAGCTTATATATATTTCTACGCAATATTCCACCTCTCCACCAATTCCAATATTGGTGGACAGGTGGGGGGGGGGGGAGGGGGGGGGGCTTTCTGGAGCGCTGGTATGGGTGTTGTTGGCTGCAGGGACTACTGGTCTCCAGAGGGCTAGTATGGACATTGTGGGCCAAATGGCTTCTTGGGGTGGCAGCTCAGTCCCTCAAGCCTGATGTGCTGGCACCTCACTCACGGCTGGTGGGCTGGCAGTTGACTCAAGGCTATTCCTTGAAATTCCATTTCAAGCAGAGTGCAAGGCCACCAAATTCAAATCCATTTTCCTACCATTTCAAGCAGGGTGCAAGGCCACCAAATTCAAGTGCAGTTTCTTACCTCTTCGAGCAGGGTGCAAGGCCACAAAATTCAAGTGCAGTTTCATACCACTTCAAGCAGGGTGCAAGGCCACCAAATTCAGGATCTGTTTCCTACCACTTCAAGCAGGGTTCAAGGCCACCGAATTCAAGTGCAGTTTCCAACCACTTCAACCATTTGCAGTGCCTTTTACTTCAACCCAAAACCCCCAAGCAACCATCTGCGGTGCCTTTTCACTTCAACCCAAAAACCCCGAAACAACCATTTGCAGTGCCTTTTTACTTCAACCCAAAAACACCCCAAACAACCATTTGCAATGCCTTTTCACTTCAAACCAACCATCTTTTCAATTTCAAACCACATTAAGGGCACTCACAGTTGAGTAGACATGTGTTCAGTGTTATTCAGAGCTCAGAGAGACCCTCTCGCTTCCTCCATCTTGCAGAGACTGAGTGAGGCACACCACTTCCAGGTTTTATAGTCCCCCCCCCCCCCACCAGCAGGGGCAGCAGAGAGAATGTTGAAATTTTTAAAAACATTAATATCTCACTGATTTTTCATCGATGGGAAAAATCCTCTGGTCCAGTCTGGCGGAGGGGGGCTCTGAGCTAGTTGGCCAAAGATGACGGCCGTAAGTGGTGGCGTTCTCTCGGAACTCACATCGCAGTGAGTCAAAAGCGGTCAAGATCTTACTTTTAGTAATATAGATATATACACATATATGTGTGTTTGTGGATATGTGTATATGTATTTATATATATGTGTGTACTTGTGGGTAAGTGAATGTATACACACTGAACTTTTTTTTCTCTCGTTTATCATATTGTTTACAGGTACTATGTTTACATATTCTGTTGTGCTGCAGCAAGTAAGAATTTCAATGTTCTATCTGGGACACATGACAATAAAACACTCTTGACGACTCTCTCTCTCTCTCTCTCTCTCTCTCTCTCTCTCTCTCTCTCTCTCTCTCTCTCTCTCTCTCTCTCTCTCTCTCTCAATGGTTAAGGATTACAAAGCCAATTGCAAGTTAGAGAGTGCAGTGATCATTATTGCAGAGTCCTCCCTTCCTTTGGGTAATGGGATTTTTTTTTTCATTTCCAAAAGTCCTAATCTGCAGTCAGCATTTAGACAAAACTGCATCCAGATCCTATGCATTCAGGCTCAAGGACGGTGGGCTGCTGAATTACAATAATCTATGGAGTTTTGCTTGAAATATCATAATCAAATCAGAAGACCATCCATATTGGTCTGGCTACCATCCCAACCAACACTGGCTTGCAACTCAGGCATGGAACTGAATCTGTGGCCATTGGGTTTGCAACTTAAATTAGGTATTTAAATGATGTGGTATTTGATCAGAGCATAATATATTTTCCATAAGAACAATAGTGCAGCCTCTGATCATCAAAGTAAACTCCATGTCTCTTACTGCTGGGCTCACGTTATTCTTATGCTTCTAAATATTCATCACACAAAAACCTTTCACAACAATGTTGCCATTAAACATCCCTCAGTCCTCTCCTCCCTGACCTCACTGGATAATCAACATGCCTCCTTTCATTAATCCCACTCACCATCCATTACATATGTCAACTGCCCAAGACAGCTGATGTTTGCTTGCTTCATGTATAAAAGTGGATGGCAGACTATCAAATATTGGGAGTTATGTTCAGTGACCTATAATAGCTTCTGGCTGTACATTTTTCAGCAAAAAAATCTGTAGTGTTGAGGCATTAGATAGATATATTCTAACTGGAATGAAATATCTTTGCTCCCCTCTCGGAAAATCTTTCCAAAAATACACATCTTGAAACCCTAAGCATCTTACATAGTGCATCATAGAAATAAACAATGCAAGTGATGATAGATGCCCTGATTGCTTCCAAAGTCAGGTGATTGTTTTGAGATGCTGCTGTCACGGCTTGTAAAATATAGATTAAAACACGAACAAGAATGTTAAATTTAACAATAATCCGACCAGGAAGGCAATATTTTCAAATCAACAAGGGAGGCAATATTTTTGTTGGTAAGAGAGGGGAGAAAATGAATGAGGGAATTTTTAAAAAAGATCACTATCTCAAAAATGCCCACTTTTTATCTGATAAATGAACCTATCTTAAAAATTGGAGAATGCCTACAATCACTAACTTATGAAAGGAACACACCAGAAGCACATACTTCAGACTGTTGTTCACTGACTACAGCTTGGTATTCCTGTCCTCATTCTTCAGGGAACGGGGGTTCCCCTCTTCTACTATAGATGAGGCTCTCACCAGGGTTTCTTCTATACCCCGTAACTCTGCTCTCACTCCCCATCCCCCGACTCGTAACAAGGTCAGAGTTCCCCTTGTCTTCACCTTCCACCCCACCAGCCGTCACATACAACAAATAATCCTCCGACATTTTCGCCACCTCCAACGGGATCCCACCAGTGGCCACATCTTCCCATCTCCTCGCCTGCCTGCTTTCCACAGAGACCGCTCCCTCCATAACTCCCTGGTCAATTCATCCCTTCCCACCCAAACCACCCCCTCTCCTGGCACTTTCCCTTGCAACCGCAGGAAATGCTACACTTGTCGCTTTACCTCCCTCCCTTGACTCCATTCAAGGACCCAAGCAGTCTTTCCAGGTGCGGTAGAGGTTCACCTGCACCTCCTCCAACCTCATCTATTGCATCCGCTGCTCTAGGTGTCAGCTGCTCTACATCGGTGAGACCAAGCGTAGGCTTGGCGATCGCTTTGCCCAACACCTCCGCTCGGTTCGCATTAACCTACCTGATCACCCGGTGACTCAGCACTTCAATTCCCCCTCCCATTCTGAATCTGACCTTTCTGTCCTGGGCCTCCTCCATGGCCAGAGTGAGGACCACCGTAAATTGGAGGAGCAGCATCTCATATTTTGCTTGGGCAGTTTACACCCCAGCGGTATGAACATTTACTTCACTAATTTCAGGTAATCCCTGCTTTCCCCATCCCCTTCTCAGCTCTCCCTCAGCCCACTGTCTCCACCTCTTCCTTTCTTCTTCTAGCCCCCCCCACCCTCACATCAGTCAGAAGAAGGGTCTCGACCCGAAACGTTGCCTATTTCCTTCGCTCCATAGATGCTGCCTCACATGCTGAGTTTCTCCAGCATTTTTGTCTACCTTCGATTTTCCAGCATCTGCAGTTCCTTCTTAAACAGCTTGGTATTCAACACCATCATCCATTCCTGCTTGTCCCATATAATTGGATCCTCGACTTCCACATCGGCAGACCTCAATCAGTATGAATTGGCGATCACGTCTCCTCCTATCTGACCAACAGTACAAAGGCACTTCAATTTTGCATGTTCAGTCCCCAGTTCTACTCTCTCTCTATCCATGACTGTGTAACCAGACATGATATCACCATTGTTGGATGCATAAAGGGTGACAACAAGTCAGAGTACAGTTGGGAAATCGATGATTTAGTGGTGCCGGAATAACAATCTTGCTCTCAACGTGAGCAAGACCAAAGGTGTTGATTGTTGACTTCAGGAAAGGAAAGTGAAAGCTGTCTTCATTAGTGGGGTGGCGGTGGAGAGAGACAATGGCTTTACGTTCCTGGGCAGACACATCTCTGATGGTCTGCCCTGGGCCCAGCAAATTGATTAAATTACAAAGAAAGCTCACAAACATCATTACTTCATTGGACGTTTGAGAATTTTCAGCATGTCGCCGAACACACTATCGAACTTGTACAGGTATACGGTGGAGAACATACAGGCTGGTTGCATCATGGCCTGGTTTGGTAATTTGCAATTAAAGCTGCAGAAAACAATAGATATTGCCTGGTTCATCAGCGGCATCAATCTCCCCACCTTCGAAGGGATCTACGGAAAGCACTGCCTCAAGCAGACAGCTAATATTATCAAAGACCCATACCACCTTGGCCACATTTTCAATCTCACTGCTACAATCGGGATGAAGAGACAGGAGCTTGAGAACTATTACCTCCCAGTTCAAGAGCAGCTATGTCCCATCAACCATTAGACTCTTGTACCACCATGCACAACCCTACCTCAGCACCAAACTACTATGGACTTGCACTAAAGTTGGACTGCATACTTTGGGCAGCATTATCATGATCTGGTTACCTAGAATTCCTGATAGTTTATTGTATATTTATTTGTTGTATATTTATGTGTTGTTGCCTGAACAGTAGCAGCAAGTAAGAATGTTATTGCTTTGATCCCAGTGCGTTGGACAGTTACATGACTCTTGAAGAAGTTATGATGTTAGATTAGAAAAGATTGATATCAGCATGGCACAATTTTTTCTGTTAGCAGTGATGTGGCAATGCAATGGTATTCCCCTATCTTGATAGTCATTTCATTTTGTTTTTACTTACAGGACACCTCCAGAGTCAAGCAACAATAATGTCAAAGAACTGAGCAGCCAATTATACTGACAAATTCTCAGAGGCAACAAAGCAGGGAGTAAGTAATTTTGAATTACTTAAAAAAAAAAAGAATTTGGCATACACAATTAAAATAAAGTTACCATTTTATTAACCAAAGAACATGGCATTTTGAAAGCACGAAATTGAGAGAATGAAATTCATGCATAACATAATTTGTTCCAGAGGGGTTCAAAAGTGATTTCCACTTCGCACACCAGTAAAGACTACCACATCTCAATTGGCGGCTTTTTCAAGGGTTTTTAATGATGAAAAAAGTGTGTTTAAAAATAAGAGGAATGTTTCATCTACTCAGTGACTTGAAGAGGATTCCAATTAGTGATATCAACCTCACATCCCAAGGAAAAACAGGATATCACTGCCAAAAATGTTTAGATTTCCTTTTATCTTCAGGAGTAGTCAGTTTCAATGGTTAATGTTTATATTCTTTACATTATTGCAATTTCCAAGTCTGTGCCACAATGCTAAAAGGAATAGAGGAAAGCCATTCAGACCATCAGCTCAGTGCCAGCTCTTTGAAGAAGTGATCCAACAAATCCTTCTCTCCTATTCTTATTTAATTGCTCTTAAAATTGTTCCATTTCAAACATACATATCCAACTCCTTTTTGCAACAACTCCCTCTCAGCCAGTGGATCCTAGATTATTTTGGTTCACATTTTAACGTCTATTTATAATGGTTGCATGCGGTTATGTTATTACATCTAGCTGTCTCCAATATATACAACTGTAGTACCGTTGTCATGGTAATAACTTATTCTCTGACATCTTAGAAGTCTAGCATTACTGGAGGGGTTTGGAATTCATTGCCGAGGGCCAGATTGACCAAGAGTTTGAAACAGCTCACAACTTTCAGGGAGAATCATAGTTTTTATTCAAAAGTTATCATGTTAAAGTGGCCACTGCAAAGCTCAACAGGACAAAATTCCAGTTGCTTTTCCAAATCAATGACAACTAGCCCAGAGTAATTTTTACAGTGCGCAACACAATAGATTTTCATTGTGCAATGAGTAACAAAATTGGTCCTCAAGTAACAAATATACTTTGAAGGCAAAGTGGTTTTGATCAGGTGCTCCTCTATAAGGTCCACGCAGATCTCCCTAGTATTCTTCATCTTCTGTTCCTATTCGTGCTATCTGCTTATCAAGCTTTTTGAAAATGTCTACACTCTACTATTTGTTTTGGTGGTGAGTTTCAAATTGTGATATTCACAATTTTGATTTTATTTGTAAAGATTTACCTTCGTGAAACCTAGTTCTAGGTTCCCATACAACTGGAACCACTTTCACTGCAGCTATAATGAACTGCCTAATTAATTCATTGCACACTGAGGAATTTCTATCCTATTTTCTCAGGGAGGGGATTTGTTTATCTTGGGATATTTAGTCTCATTGCTTTAAAATTATTATATTACCTAGAGAATTTGTTTCAATTAATTCAATAATAGCCATGTTTAAAAAAAACAAAAGATACTGCCAAGTCATACACGGAATGTGAGAGGTTATAGAGAATCAGGATTCCACTAATAACTGGATGAGATGTAATGTAACCAGTGAGATTAATATTAGGGAACAATGAAAGACAAAACAATGGTGACGTTTCAATCTAAAACTCGAGAAAATCCAAGTGCTTAATTTTAGGTTATTTTTTTAATGGTTAAAATTTGAAAGATATGCATACTTCTCAAATTGTATCTATTAATATTAGCACTTCAGGAATAGGCTAAGTTAAATGTGTAGTTTAACTGAGCTCAGGGAAATGTAAAGATTTGAACTCCTTCATTTAAAACAATGGGCGGTAAATATAAAAATTGGGAGGTTATACTTCAGTTACATAGTGCATTTGTGAGTCTACCATAATGGGGTCTCCTAATTGAAATATACTAATGCATCAGAAACAGTCTGCTGAAATTGTCTTATAAGTTTTTTTGTTTTTTTTACGAGCCAACCCAGTAAACCAACTGCCCGTCCTCACTGGCATCGCCCCAGCCAACATCAGACGAGAAGCAGCCACGCTGGCCCTCTCTCGAAAGGCACAGACCAGTGAATCCCACCTCCTCCATCAGATCATCACAGAGACATCACGGCATGTGCGCCTCAAGTCACGGCGCCCCTTTGCCATGCAAGCCTAAGAGCTGCTCTGCACAACACCGGCTGACGCTTCCAAGGCCGCCTGGGTCAAGACGAGATGGAGAGACCAGTGGAAGTCAGCGGAACCATCTAGGCTACACCATTACATCGATGACCCCATGGACGTCCCTGGCCAAGACCTGCCCCAAAAGCAGTGGACAACCCTCAACCGCTTGAGGACAGGCGTCGGACACTATGGAGTAGCGATGAAGAGGTGGGGCCTCGTGGACAGCGCCTCCTACGAGTGTGGGGACCCACCACCGGCAGTGGAGCACATAATCACCAGTTGTCCTAAACACCGGCCACCGAATGGTGAACGAGGTCTGATTGACCTGGACGATGACACGTTGGCCTGGCTCGCCTCAACGGAGCTGCAGGTCTAAAAGACATACGACAGAAGAAAAAGAAGTCATAAGGTTGGATAGTCTCCCTTTGTAATGTCTGGAGTTTAGAATAGTGAAAGAGGGCTTGATTGAAGCAAAAAACCCCGCAAATTTCTGGAGTAAGGCATTATCTCTGGAGAACATGGATAGGTAATAACAAGTGGAGAATTAGGGAAGAGCAGTGCTTATTAAAGTCCATGATGCAGGGCTCTCGCTTAACTTTTTTTCCCTGTTGCCAGCCGGGCAACCTTGACAGCTTTTTAGGTTGCCAAATGACAGTTTAGGTGGTCATTGAAGACGGTTTGCATGACGCGTGCGATAATGTGCTCGGACGAAGTGCGTAGTTACCAGTCGGAATTATGCTTAATGAAGCATTCACATATTATGTTCAAGAAGGAACTGCAGATGCTGGAAAATCGAAGGTAGACAAAAGTGCTGGAGAAACTCAGCGGGTGCAGCAGCATCTATGGAGCGAAGGAAATAGGCAACGTTTCAGGCCGAAACCCATCAGTCTGAAGAAGGGTTTTGGCCCGAAACGTTGCCTATTTCCTTCGCTCCATAGATGCTGCTGTACCCGCTGAGTTTCTCCAGCACTTTTGTCTACATTCACATATTATTTCTGCTTCAAATAACTCACAAACTAAACATATTCACCAATCAAGACATGATATATACCACAATGACATGCAGCAAAATTATAATACAATATCTCAACTCTTTTTACACATTGCAATTAATGCAATTTCTATTAGTTCTTTCCACTTCCAAACAAAAATGTGGTTAGATTATGCAGCATATGATCAACCTGCGTCAATAAATCCTGGACCATGGTAACATATATGCTTAACCATACACACTACAGATTGATGCAAGCATGTTTTCTGTGAAGGACTGAAAATTACCATGACATGGCCATAGCATGGGTCGTTATTGCAATTGGCACAGAAACACTCTGGCTTCCCACATAATTTATCCATAACAAAATATACAGGTTGCAAGGAAATTTCTAAAGGCATTTTATGATAATAGCTGTTAAAACCGACTATACCCATCTGACAGGTTAAATATTACACTAACTGACAAGAGATGGCCAAAGGACATAACTGCAGCAAATGTTCTTTTGGTAATATGTTTAAAGGTGTCAAAACAAATAATAACATCGGGAATTAAAACACATTTGATTACATTCCATTATCAAAAATAATCAATGTTCGCTCTGAAGACCATGAAGCACAATAGGGTCAGGGTGTGTGTGAATCAGTGCGGGGTGGATAGATGGCGGGGGGGGGGGGGGGGGTTGAGAAGGCAATCGGTGCAGAATGGATGGATTGAGGCAGGTGAATTAGTACGTGTTGGTTGGAGTATGTAAAATTGTGAGGGGAGAGCACGGGGATGTCAGTGGTGTTGAATGGGGGGATCAGTATGGGATGGATGGGGGGGTTCAGTATAGGATGAATGGGGTTCAGTACAGGATGAATGGGGGTAGACAAAAATGCTGGAGAAATTCAGCGGGTGAGGCAACATCTATGGAGCTAAGGAAATAGGCAACGTTTCGGGTCGAGACCCTTCTTCAGACTGTTCCCCCCATTCTTCTTGAATGGGGGGATCAGTACAGGATGGATGGGGGGATCAGCACAGGATGATTGGGGGGATCAGTACAGGATGAATGGGAGGGGGTCAGGACAGTGTGGATTGGAGGGTCTATACAGGATGAATGGGGGATCACTACAGGATGAATGAGGGGATCAGTAAAAGATGAATGGGTAGATCACTACAGGAAGGATGGGGGGATTGGTGCAGGGTAAATGGAGGGTGGGTCAGTACGGGATGAATGGGTGGATCAGTGCAGTATGAATGGGGGGAGAAGTGCAGGATGGATGGGAAGGGGGGTCAGTACAGGATGAATTGGGGGACCAGTGTAGGATGGATGGGGGGGTGGCAGGAGAATCAATGCGAGGTGGGTAGGGTGATGAATAGATTGGGGGGGTAGATGGGGAGGGGAGCACAGGGGATGTCAGTGAATAGAGGAGGGAATGGGGATCAGTGCAGGATGGAGAGGAGGGGTCCCAGGATAAGAGGGGTGCAGGGGGGCGTACAAGAGAGAGAGAGAGGGAAAGAGGGGGGGGGGAGAGAAGGGGCAGAGGAGGTGAGGAGGGAGGAAGGAAGGTCAGTGCTCCTCGGACAACATCGCCCCGCTGCCTTGGCCGTCCCTGTCCAATGCCAAAGTGCCGCCGCCTCCTCGCCGCCGCCTCCCGTCCACCGCCAGCCGACAGGAAGGTGCGGGGCCGAGCGGTGCAGCTCAAAGATCCTATAGCTGTAGGATCTTTGGTGCAGCTGCTTCAGACGGCGGGAGGAGACCTCCCTCCCTCCCTCCTCGGCGGCCTCGGCGGGTGAGAGGGGTTGGTTTGAAAGTGCAGTTAGCGGAGTTGCAAGCAGCGACCGTTATCAGGGCGATAGGAGCCGCTGATGGCAAATCCGCAAAAGGCGCTTTCAAAACACCCCCTCCCGCACGCCGAGGCCGGGGCCCGGGGGGGGGGGAAGGAGGGAGAGGGAGGGAGGGGGGGAGAGGGGGGAGAGGGAGGGGGAGGGGGGGAGAGGGAGGGGGAGGGGGGGGAGAGGGAGGGGGAGGGGGGGGAGAGGGAGGGGGAGGGGGGGGAGAGGGAGGGGGAGGGGGGGAGAGGGAGGGGAGGGGGGGAGAGGGAGGGGGAGGGGGGGGAGAGGGAGGGGGGTAGAGGGAGGGGGGGGGTAGAGGGAGGGGGGGGGGTAGAGGGAGGGGGGGGGAGAGGGAGGGGGGGGGGAGAGGGAGGCCTCCTTCCACCGGGCGGGGAGCGGGAGGAGGAGGCGGTGGAGCCGCTGTCGCGGGCCGCTGTTGCCGCTGTTCGTGGCCCGTCATTCGCCCCGACCCTTCGTCACCACGCACCCAGTATCTTTGACCCGCAATCAAAGATACTAGAGGAATACAGCCGCCGACCCGAAACGTCAGTTCCTATTCGCCGGAGATGCTGCCTGACCCGCGGTGTTACTCCAGTTTTTTGCGTCTACCGGTATAAACCAGTATTTGGTTGCCAAGCCGGGCAAAATGTGTCGGCGTTTAGGTTTCCCGGGGGCACTTTCTGTGGTCAATGGCACCCGGGCAACCGCTAATTTCGAGCCCTGTGATGGTAACCTTTGTGTGAAGCTAGAGGATGTTGGTGAAGTTCTGAATGAATATTAATTATTGATTGGTTCCACAAAAGAGAGGACCAGTTCCAAGGTGATAGGTACGGCAGATAAAAGAAGAAATATTAGGGAGTTTAGCATCTTTAAAAATAGATAAATCTTCACACCTAAATGAAATATTTAAGAAAGGTCTGAAGAATATCTGAAAAAAGGTCTCGACCCAAAACGTCACCCAATCCTTCTCTCCATGGATGCTGCCTCACCCACTGAGCTTCTCTAGCTTTTTGTCTACCCTAAATGAAATATATCAGTGTTTCAAAACAAAATAAGGAATCAGGAGTAGACCATTTGGCTCTCTAGGGCCACTCAACCATTCCACACGAACATGGCTGATAAGCTCTCTCAGTACCTTGTTTCTGCCTTCTCCTGGTATCCTTGAGTATATTTAGCAACTTGTTCTCCCCTATGTTCTTCAATAGAAAATCCCACAAGTTCACCACCACCACCACCTAGCTGCGGGTATTTCTCTTGATCGGTTCCAAATTGCATTCTCCATATTCTCCTTACCACCTCAAACACACCCTAGCTTAGTATTGTGTGCAAACAACACATGGAGGGATGTTACATCTAGAATCGAGGAGGAAATTGCAGAGCCTCTGACTGCAAATATTCATTTATCTCTGGTACATGAGTGGTGCTGGAGGATCGGAGGATTGATAACATTGTACCAAAGGTCAGGGAATAAACTAAGAAATTACAAGTTTGTTATTTGAACTTCAATGCTGGACAACATTATACTAGACATTATACATTATACTCCATTCTAAGGGAGAGTATGAATATTCACCTGGAAAGGCAGAGGTTTATGTGGGACAGAGAGCATGAATTTAATAAGGGGAAGTTTATCTGTCTAAGGAAGGTTGTGGCGAGCAGTGGACATGATGCAGCTTATATGGATTTTGACCAAAGGATTTGGCACGGCAGACTGGCCAAAAGGTAAATGCTTATGGGATCTGAGAAAAAAAGGCAAATTGGATTGAGAACTAAATGCAGCGGGAGGCTGCAATTGGAGAGGTTTCACAGAGCTGAGTTCTCATTCCCTTGTTTTGTTATTTATTAAACATAGACCTAAATGTGGAGAGCACAAATAAGTTTGATACAAAAATGATTCAAAAGGATGATACAAAAAGTGGCTGTCTAGTTGACATTGAGAAGGAAAGTCTTAAACTGCAGAAAGATATGGGCGGTGTGGCCAAATGGGATTTAATCCAGAGATAGAGTATTCCTACATTATAATCACGTTTGCATCTTTAACATATTTAATTGACTTTTGCCTACTGTGGGATATCTTAAAGCTGCAAAGGGCTGCGTAAAAATGCAAAATCTAATTTTTCCTTTATTTTTCAGAAAAGATGATTACTGTACCCTGGGCAGCTAGACAGGCACAAAATGCTGGAGTAGCTCAGCGGGACAGGCAGCATCTCTGGAGAGAAGGAATGGGTGACGTTTCGGGTCGAGACCCTTCTTCAGACCCGTCCCGAAAGGTCACCCATTCCCTCTCTCCAGAGATACTGCCTGTCCCGCTGAGTTACTCCAGCTTTTTGTGTCTATCTTTGGTTTAAACCAGCATCTGCAGCTCCTTCTTACACATATTCTAAACGCTCGCTTATTAAACTAGTCTCACGGCTTTATTCTGAAAAATATGTAACAGATACTGAGCAGCTGGACCACATATCTGAGGAATGTCTGAGGAATCATCCACCAGAACCTCCTCAGTTTGATTCCGAGTTGGTCGATCGCTGGTTTAATGTCAAAATCCTTGTTTTCATCACAGCAGTTAGTTTCTCCAGGAGAGCAGTTAGCCAATGAACCCCTTTCAATCCTTCCTTCAGTCCCTGTTCAGTTAGAATTGAAGGTATGTCATGCACAAGGTACTTGGGTCTCTCTATCCTCAGTCCAAACAAGTTAAACTTTGCTGGAAATAGACACAAAATGCTGGGCTAACTCAGCGTGACAGGAAGCATCTCTGGAGAAAAGGAATGGGTGACGTTTCGGGTCGAGGTCTTTCTTCAGTCTGAAGACAGTCCAGTCCAGAGATGCTGCCTGTCCCGTTTGTATCTATCTTCGATTTAAACCAGCATCTGCAGTTCTTTCCTGCAAACTTTGCTGGAAGCCAGGGGTTCAACCCAATCCTTAGTGGAAAAAGGAGATTTGCAAAATCCAATCCAAACTGACAGTCCTTGGAACATAACTGAAACTGGGCTGAAGGGAACTGTTGTGTGATATTGAAAGTGTCACACAGAAAATGAACTCACGACTGACTCGAGTGGATAGTGTTGTATATCAAAGTTACAAAATAATATTTTTATTAAAAAACGACACGCAATGTTCAATAATTGAAAAGAGATGCTGGTAGCTAACTGGCGTGATCCTTAAACATTCTGACTGTGTGCATGTGTGAATAAAGGCAGTGATCCAATTGAAATAATCTTAGTGTTGCAACCTGGCCAATGACATACAAGTTGTCCAACCTGGACAAGAAATAGGAAAACTGCATTGTCAGGATACGGGGCGTGTTTGTAATGTGTTCGTGTATTATGGATGATGTGTATTTAACAAGCTGTAACAAGTTAGCACTCTTTGTGTGCGATATGCGAATTGTGTGCGGTGTGTCCAGTATGGGCGATGTGTTTGCATCCAACTTGTATAATTTAACATATTTGTGCCTGTAGCGTTTGCCTAGGTGTATATGGAACATGAGTGCAATATGTGATTGTGTTGTATGCAACAGTTGTTTAACATGCACATGTCTGTTGGTATTGTGCGTGTGGTGTGTTGCATGAGTGGGTTTTGGGAAAGATGTGTGTATATCATTTGTAGGAAGGAACCGCAGATGCTCGTTTACACCGAAGATAGACACAAAATGTTGGAGTAAGTTAGCAGGACAGGCAGCATCTCTGGATAGAAGGAATGGGTGACATTTCGGGTCGAGACCCTTCTTCAGATTGAATTCCTTCAGATTCCATTCCTTCTCTCCAGAGATGCTGCCTGTCCTGCTGAGTTACTCCAGCATTTTGTGTATATCGTGTTTTGCTTGTGCATGTGTACATTCACAAGCGTGTTTATCATCTCCAGTCAGTGTAATCCTGATAGTTGTGAAGGTAGAACTAAAAATAAAACTTTAGTAGCTTCTCAGGATCAAGGATGACTTGCTTCCATAGAGGTGTCCATGCATGATTTTTTTTAGCATTAAAAGCTGCTGCATACCGGCCACCACCACAGCTTAGCAAAGCAAGGAGTTGGTCCAATGGCTCAAAATGATTGGAGTGTAGGCTGTGCTCCTTCGACAACACACACAGATTTGTGACCACACAGTGATGCATTCCAGCTTCACGGATATGGAAAATACATGTGATTTTGATCATACGGTATAGGAGCAGAATTAGGCCATTTGGCCCATCAATTCTACTCATCCATTCAATCATGGCTGGTCTATCTTTCCCTCTCAACCCCATTCTCCTGCTTTCTCCCCATAATGCCTGACATTCTTACTGATCTGTCAATCTGTGCTTTAAAAATATACACTGATGGCCTCCACAGCCGTCTGTGGCAATTAATTCCATAGGTTCACCACCTTCTCACTAAATAAATGTTTCCTCAACTCCTTTCTAAAGGTACATCTTTTATTCTGAGTCTATGGCCTCTGGTCCCAGACTCTCCCACTAGTGGAAACATCCTCCCCACATCCACTCACTCCAGTCCTTTTTACCCATTCCACAAACCTCTTTCTGGTACAAAGATACCCTATGAAGAGATCCCCAGTTATATGACAATCCTAAATCGTGATGCGATTTACTTAGAAGTTGAAAATGTTTGGCCTTTGCTACACCGGCTGTAGCGAGATGCATACCAATCCTCCAGGTCAAATGGAGCAGAAATTCTGGATTGTGCCCAACTCTGAAAAACATAGCCATCTGGCAGGCTGGAGCGGTCCCAACACCAATAATGAACAGTCCACAAAACAGGTCTTACTACAAGATCAATCTGATAGCATTATGGATATAATCAGATTTTGGATTAATAACTGGACCTGTCTAAGACGGAGCACTACAACCAATCTGTTGTAACAGCCCCTTGTATAATGAAATAATATCTGCTTGATCTGGCTGATCTGAGCAGTGTACAGAGTGCACATGAACTACTCATTAACATGAATGCAGCATGTTTGTGCAAAATATATATATAACTTTGTATTCCCTGCACCCTAAGAGGGCTCAGTAAAAATGTTGGCTGAGGAATCTAATATTGGGATTAGGTCATGGTGCTAGCTTTACACTGCCTCCACCCCATCCCTTCTCATAGTACATGCTTCCATGTACTAACAATGGTCCTTTGCAGCCCTGCAAACGCTGCTAATCATTTTAGCTAACTCAAGCCAAAGAACAGCTCACCCCCAGGCGGAGATTCACAGATTCTTGTGTCGGAGGGAACAGTAGATGCCGTTTAACACTGAAGATAGAGGCAAAATGCTGAAGTAACTCAGCGGGACAGGCAGCATCTCTGGATAGAAGGAATGGGTGACGTTTCGAGTCGAGATCCTTTTCAGACTGAGTTAGGGGAGAGGGAGACACAGAGATATGGAAGGGTAAGGAGCGTAAACGAGAGATCAAAGGGGAAGTAGTTTAAGGAAAATGTAGAATGGATCATTGCTTGCTGAGATCATTGAGCGTTTGATGGTACTCGGCCTATATTCGCTGGACTTTAGAAGAAAGGTACGGAATAGTGAAAGGCTTGGATAGAGTGGATGTGGAGAGAATGTTTTCACTAGTGGGAGAGTCTAGGACTAGAGGTCAGAGCCTCAGAATTAAAGGACGTTCATTTAGGAAGGACATGAGAAGGAATTTCTTTAGTCAGGGGGTGGTGAATCTGTGGAATTCTTTGACACAGAAGGCTGTGGAGGCAAAGCCAGTGGATATATTTAAGACAGAGATAGATAGATTCTTGATTAGTACGGGTGTCAGAGGTATTGGGGAGAAGGCAGGATAATGGGGTTAGGAGGGAGAGATAGATTAGCCAAGATTGAATGATGGAGTAGACATGATGGGCCGAATAGCCTAATTCTGCTCCTATCACTTATGGTCCTACGATCTTATGATAGCTGAGGGGAAGGTGACAATGAGGGTTATAAAGATAAAATTGAATCAGGAGGACAGTCAGACTGGTCGGAGAACTAGGATGGGGAGGGATGGAGAGAGAGGGAAAGCAAGGCTCATGTGAAGTTAGAGGTCAGTTAATCATACTGCTGGGTTGTAAGCTGCCCAAGTGAAAGATGAAGTTCTTGATTAGTAAGGAAGGGTGTCAGGGGTTATGTGGACAAGGCAAGAGAATGGGGTTGAGTAGAAAAGATAGATCAGTCATGATTGAATCAAGTAGTGGACTCGATGGGCTGAATGGCCTAATTCTGCTCCTATGACATATCAACCTATGAGGTGTAATGCTCGCTATGGTCAGACTGCCCCGGAGCATGATATTGAAGCAATGCAGTCTCCAGCAAATCCCAGCAGTCTCCAGCAAATTTGTTAAGAGAGCAAAAATTGAAATGGGAAAAGTCTGCACAAAAGTTCTATAATTTTTCCAGCATATTGCTGTGCAATTTAACTCATAACATTACAACACCTACATAGTTGGTTTGGGTTAGTTTCAGAAAAGATAGCAGATTTTCTTAAAACAGTTGTGTGAACCGGAGTTGAGTGAACAACTTTTTCCAATAGTCTCGGAGTTTCACATGTATTTAAACTCGCCGTTATGAAAAAATGCACTAAATTGCACTATATTCCCTTTATCCTGTAACTGTACACTGTAGATGGCTTGATTGTAATCGTGAATAGTATATTCGCTGACTGGATAGCATACAACCAAAACGTGTTCCACCTTGATACACGTGACAATAAACTAAAGTAAATTAGTCTTGATCTCTGGTTAGCAGCCCAGTAATATAATGACAATATTACTGTTATCCTTGGTCTTAATTGAAGAACAGGTTATCATATCCCAGCACCCACAGATGTAATGGAGGCAAAATCTACAAATAATGAAACAACGACAATCGAAAATATTCATACGTGGAAAAAGGCCTAAAGCAGATTCGATGGACAGCATTTTTCTCCAATCCGTTTGTATCCCGTAGTGTGCTGAATGCCTACAGAAGCCTCTCCGTGGCGATCTCTGGAAGCGACGACTCGATGCACTCTGTGACGCGTCGGGCGACAATTCTGTCAACATGTTGGACGACGACAGAAGCCAACAGCGAGCTACATCGTCTGACACACGAGCGAACGAACGAATGAACGAACTGGGTAACAATTCCAAAAAATAGCAGATGTTTAAGCATCCACTCAACAGACCTTCCTACTAACATGTATCAAATTCACGCAAAAGAGACAGGTATCCATTCACCTTGCACTTCAATTCCACGGTCAAAATTCCACTGTCAATTCTGTGCGGAGACTGCAGTGCAATATGCAGCCCAAGTTAGAAGAATCATTGCACAGGCAACTTCCACTCCTCAGAACCTGAGTGAAAGGCAGTTATGCTTAATGCTCAGATTTTGCCTCAGAAGAACCTCACAGTCAAGATGTTTCCTGACCTTATCTAAAAACCATGCCTCTGCCTTTTCACTAAGAAAAACTAGGCAATGGTCAGACATTGGATGATCTGTTTCATTAACTTTTCCAAATTTTGTAACAAGTTTTATCTTTTGGGAAGATCAGCAGATACCAGCGGGATAATCCAAGCCTGGGGCTTGCTTAGTCTGCACGCTGCAGCTTTATTATGAGTCACCGCAGAAATCTTTCACATATTTAATTCTGAGATCTACTCTTCATTATAACTGATGTAAGGGCAGGAGCGAGGATTCCTTCACTAAGTTCTGTTCCATGGGTGTTCCAGCACTGCGCAGAAGGCATTTGAAGTATCAAACGCCAAGAGGCCAAGAGTTTGAGTTGTAAGGCTGATATGGTTGTTGGATTTGGTTGCTCTCACTGGCCAAGTTGCACCAGTCGTCAAGGGGACTGCCTACGTGAAACTGCTGCAGCTGTTCAGAAAAGCAGCCATCAGAGGAACCAGTAGGTCTCATGGGCCGGTGACGAACATGATGACCTCGATCGACCCTTCATTCTGAAATAAGATTAATCACTGGAGATAATAATAATCACCAGAAAACAAAAGTGTAAACAATAAAGTGGGTCTTGATGGTCAGGTGTGGATTTGGTGGGCCGAAGGACCTATTTCTGGGCTGTATGGCTGGGCGGATGTCAAGTGCTGTTGGAAGGTCATCAACTCGGTGAAAGACGCTCTTTGGTCTGCCCGACACTTGTTGACCTCCCAGCAGAGCAAGATGTCCCATCAGGGACTGTTGCCAACTGGCCTGCTCCAAACTGGAGGAGTACGTGCTGAGAGACGCACTAAAGCTTGGTGCAGCCAATGCCAAGGCTTTGTGGAGGAGGACCATAGTCAAGGGTCCTTCCGCTGCTGGACATTGGGGGCCAGGTAAGGTGGAGACACCCTTCAAACGAGGGAAGGGATTTCACGCCTGGAGGCCACATGAGTGGCAAGGGTGCCGGGTAAAAAAATATTTGTGAACACTACGATACAACACTAATGAATGTATGTATAGCCTCTGAGAGTGAAGGAAGAATTTTTGCACAGTTCGTGTTTTGTATATATTTTTTATACTGAATAAAGTATATTTTGATTTTTTTTTAATGACACTCCTCGGGAATGCCTTTATTGTAGACTTATATGGCCTCATCGTGCCCTGAGATACTTTAAATAGAGTCATTTTGAAGTCTAGTATTGTAATCTAAAGGTCAAAGCAACCAATTTATATGTTGCTTTACCGCACAAGTAGGAATATGATCATTTCCAGGCCACCTGATCAGCAGAAATATATTTTTGAATTAATGTCGGCCTGGGAAACAAGAAAAACTTCCCGACATGATTTAAATTTACATATAGTTTGCATTTATACTGTATATCATTTACATTCACATTTAAATTATGTTTAAATGTAATTTGCAATTGTGGGTCATTTACATTTACCCATGGAAAAGCACCCAGAGACATTTCACAGGAGTATTATCTGATGGTCATGGAGAATCTTGACGTAGTGAGAGTGTTGAATTTTTAAGAGAGTCTTCAAGATGAAGAGAGCAAACTCCAGAGTGTGAGGTTGAAGACAAGGTCACCAGCAATAGAGTGCAAAGAAGAGCATGTGCAAAGTGCACATTGTTGCAAGGTGCAAGTTGTATGAATACATGCGATTATGGTTGATCTGATTACAACCTCTGCATTCCCCTTTCCCCAGTAATCTTTCATCCCTCTTGCTTATCGAGTGCCTATCTATAAGACAACACTTTAACGATTTTGCTTTCATCACTCTTTGAGGAAGAGAGTTCCAAAGATTGAGAGAAAGAAATTCTAATCTGTCCTAAATGGTCGACCCTTATTGAAATGTTCCCTCTAGATTTTCCCACTCTCCACATCCACCGGGAAGGGTCTTGACCCGAAACGTCGCTTATCTATGTGCTCCAGAATGCTACCTGACCCACTAAGTTACTCCAAAACGTGGTATTTTTAAAACATTTACATGGAAGTCATCCTCACCTGACCAGTAGCCCTCTCCACAAGGCTCCACATTGTACAAGGCTTTAGTTCCCGTTCTTCCCAAGAACCCTGCAGGTTGCACTTTCAGGTTACACAATGACAGACTAAAGGGCTTTGTAGGATTCCGAAGATCATGGGTTCTAGTGCCCCTCCAGAGATTTGATCTGGCACTCATGTAAGGTGCTGCTTTCAGCTAACCTTGGGCTCACAGTTGGATGTGAACTCAACAGCAATACCTTGAACAATAGTAAAATTAATCTTACCCTGGATAATGTTTAAATTTCAACCAACAGCACTAAAATGACAAACCTGCTCACATGGGAAATTGTTCAAGTCATTTGCTGCCTTACAACTATGACCCAACCTCAAAAGTAAGTGATTCCAGAATTTCTGAGTTTGCGAAAGATGCTACAGAAATTCACCTTCGTCATTCCTTCATTATCATCCTTTTTTTTTAAATGTTAAGGCCTTTCACGGTGAAAGAGATTGCAACAAGTCTCATCCACCCAGGACCACCCCTGGCATTGTATCTACTTGTTACCATGGTATCCTTTCCTCAAACATCTGCTTTCCAGTCTCGGGTCAATGCTGTAAATTCAAAATCTATTAAGAAACCAGAAAACATAGGAACCCAGCCAAAAATAATATTCAAGACACAACCACTCTCAGTCATATCGGTAAACCTAACAGATTAATTCAGCAAATCGGAGTGCAATACACTTCCTGGCACTACACAGCAGTCTTTCTCTCTTCCAAACAGTTCATCGCCCTGCCATGAATGTTCTTCAAAGTCAGTTTCCATAATGTGCATTGAGTAGTATGAAAGACTGCATGGGGAAAGTGGACGGATTTAGGCATTCTCTCCCATGTTGCAAGATTCATGTCTGCTTTGTGACAGATATGTAAAAGATATAAGGGAGTATTGGGTATGATAATCGAGTCTGGATTCTCAGATCGTGCGATGTGCTAATGACCATATGTTCATCCAGGCATGTTTAGCTGGCGGACAAGGTAGGCCACTCATGCAGGAGATCTGGCTCCACTTAGCATCCAGAACCATAACTAGCACTCTCTAGGTTCACCAGTAGAAGAATTTATCCGTTGTGAAGTTTCCCCTTCAGGCCTTCAGTCCTCTCCGTCCAAACTCAATGTAAACCTTGACACCCCATCAGGAATCGATCATAACCCTGACCGCCACCACCTCACCTCACACAAGCAGTTGATTGCAACTGTGCCTTGATGTCTTATTCCAATCCTCAGGATCCCAATCCTCTTCTAAATGATTATTTGAGCTCAGCCCAATACACCAGCCCAGTCTCCATCATCTCTGAACAACGCTCCTGCCTTCCCCTTCTACTGGAGGCCATGTCCCAGGATCTACAACAATGGCAGAGGATCAGGCAAAATGTCCAAAGTCCATTGAACTGTAATCCAAGTCTCTTGTGCAATAAGTCTTTGCAGCCCACACCCATAAAATAATTACAATTGGTAATCAACCGTGCATTAGACATTTTTGCAGGCACTAAAGAATTTCTAAGACACAGATTTTCATTCTTGATTAAGAGCTCACTTCCTAATAACTAAAAGCTACTACACTCCCCCCCCCTCCTTTAAAATCAACCTCATCACTACCCTCTTTCCTCCAAGCAGGACTACCAAGTTGCTGCTGCCCAAGTAAAAGATAAATGAACCAGGGCTAGGCATTGCTGATGCCTGTGCCAAACCCAGCATTACCCTTTATGTACCATTCCATCCATTATATTTTTTCCTTTGAAACTACCACCATGGCTCACCATCCAAATGTTTCATCAACACCTCATGTTATTTTCTCCAATTGTTCTTACTAAGATACTGCGTGGTAATCTCTGCGTGGTTTTGTCAAATGGGTTGCACTGATACCAATGCTCTGCCTTCAGCAGTAAAGATTTCCCACAAAACTGTAACCGAGAGTCAAATTTTTAATCCTACTAAGCAACCTGTAACTCTTGTCATGATCAAATTTGCCTTTTAAGGCTGAAGAGTCATTGTTTAGAAAATAAACATTTATGTAGAGTTTTCAACACTTCAGATTGTCCAAAACTATTTTGAAGGTATTCAAGTACTTTAAAAAAGAAATGTGGAATACACAGTAGCCAGTTGAAGCACAGCAAGGTCTCACAAATGGAAAGTCATACCATCCACGCTTGACATTCAATGGCAATGCCTTTCCTACATCATACACCATCAACATCCTGAGGATCAGAAATGACCAGAACCCTCAACGAGACCATCCACATAACTGCTTTAGCTATAAGAGCAGTTCAAAAGTCGGGGAGGCAGCGGCAAGTGGCCCATCTCCTGACACCTTAAACTCTTTCTGTCATCTACAAGGCACAGATCACGAGAGTGATGGCATACTCACCACTGACCTGAATGAATTCAGCTCCAATAACATTTGAGAAGTTCCATACCATTAAAACTAATACACATCACTGATGGACACTGTGGTTTAGTTTAGTTTAGAGATACAGCATGGAAACAGGCCCCTAAGCCGACCAACGGACACGCATTGTCTAGTTCTATCTTGCACATTAGGGACCATTTACAGAAGCAAATTAGCCTACAAACTGCACATCTTTGGAATGTGGGAGGTAACCAGAGCACCTGGAGAAACCCATGCAGTCACAGGGCGAATGTATGAACTCCGTACAGACAGAACCCAGAGTCAGGATTGAACCCGGATCCCTGGCGCTGTAAGACAGCAACTCTACCGCTGCGCTACTGTACTGTCCTATATATGTTCATTCTTTCAGTAACTGGGTACATCAGCAAGCAAGTACATCTATAATGTACACCATCTACAAAATGTTCTGCATTACAGGCCTAGGCTGCTCTGACAGCACCTCCAAAACCTAAAGGCCTCTATTGTCTGGAACACAGGAGCTCTTCCACCTCCAGGTTCCCCCTCCAATGGTTTAAAAATACATCTCCATTCCTTCAATGTCACTAGATCTAAATCGTGGAAGTTGGAATGCCAGAATCTTGGAAATACCGCTAGTGCACCTTCTCCAGAAGGATTGCGATGGCTCAAAGTGGTGGCTCACCACCACTCCTCATTAACATTAAATGCTGGTGTTAACAATGACACCCAAATCCTGAAATAATTATCAAAATAGAAGTCACATTTTGACCAAATAATCTGTGGTTGCAGGATAAATATGAACCAGGATATCAGGCAGGCAGGACATGACACTTCTTCAACATAGTTTCAGAAGATCTATAATATGATCTGACAGGGCAGATGTGGCTGTAGATTATTGGCCAATCTGAATGGTGACACTGGCAGCAAGGCACTGGAATCTCAGCCTAGGCTGTATGCTCAAGTTCGTGGGGTGACAATTGAAATCATAATCTTCATCTTCATGAACTGGGAATGCTGCCACTTAGCAACGGGTCCAGACTAACACTGAACCCATTGACATTCTTAGGGAACCCAATATTATCATTGATATTCAGGAACACAGCCATGGAATAAAAGACTGAATTGTCATATTTTAACAATAAAGTACTTTTCAATTTGACACGGATTCTTAAAGGAATGCAGTTAGATGAAGGGAGTGGAGTAGCCTGATGCTTTACAGGAGTGTGAGAAAATATTAATCTAGGCTAGAATCCATGCATCTCATCCAGCACAGTTTCAGAACAGTGACCACTAATCAACATTAGTACACACCAAGTCCCTGTTGTCAATGATTTACAGAAACATGCTACTGGTAATAGCATGCTGCACTTCGGTGCTAGTTTACTGCATGCAATTTTCTACTGGAGATGGCAAACTGCACCTTTGCATGCATTGCATGCTTCTACTCGTATGGGTATATTTCATGTCTCTTCTGGTAGTGTTTTATTTCATGAGATATGGTGATATCATAACATAGAATAGAGCTCCGGAACAGGTCCAGCCCACAATGTCTGTACCGAACACAATGCCGTTAATATCCTCACTGTATCCATGATCTGAATCTCTCCATTTCCTGCATATCCATCCATGTGCCTTCCATCCATCTAAAAGCCTCAAACTCCACTATCATGTTGTTAAAGAAGGAACTGCAGATGCTGGAAAATCGAAGGTACACAAAAATGTTGGAGAAACTCAGCGGGTGCAGCAGCATCTATGGAGCGAAGGAAATAGGCAACGTTTCGGGCCGAAACCCTTCTTCAGACTCCACTATCATATCTGCTTCCACCACGATCCCTGCAGCATGTTCCAGGCATGCACCACTGCGTAAAAAAACTTGACCCACACATCTCTTTTAAACTTTCTCCCTCTGATCGTAAAGCTGTGCCCTCTAGTCTCTGACATTTCCTCTCCGGAAAAAAGATTCTATCTATCCTATCTATACCTCTTATAATTCTATATACATATATCAGGTCTCCCCTCAGCATCCAACGTTCCAGAGGAAACAATCGAAGATTGTCCAACCTCTCCCTATGCCTAGCCCCCTCTAATCCAGGCAGCATTCTCGACCCGAAACGTCACCCATTCCTTCTCTCCAGAGGTGCCTCTGAGTTATGAGCCATTTAGCTTCTATCTAGCATCCAGGTAAAGCTCTTCTGCACCCTCTATAAATTCCCCACGTCCTTCCTGTAATGGGGCGACAAGAACTGCATACAATAAATACCACAACTGCGGCCTAGCCGAGGTCGTATGAAGCTGCAACATGACTTGAGTTTTATACTCAATGCCTCGACCAGTGGAGGCAAGCAAGTACATTTCATGTCCCTGCTGGTAATTATATATAATAAATCCCCGTTGCTTCTAAGTATTGCTCTTCCATTCAAATGCTGTGATTCTCAGAATTCTGCACTCTCCCAATGTGAAACCGCCTTATGCTATTTTCAGCTTGTTTAGAAGCAAACTTTTACAAGCAAGGCCAAGCAGGCAATGGGAGTCCTTGTTTTTTTTAAAAACATGGAAGTGAAACAAGGGTTGTCTGTGTGCCACAGCCTTGCGCTTTCAGTCTCGGCTGCAAGCACCAGCTTCTCTCACTCTCAAACCTCCACCCCCAGCCGATTATTACCGTGCTCAACACAAGCCCTCAAAGTGTTAACTGCTTGCCTTCGAAGAGAAACCCTAATGTTTCAGTCACTTCCCATTGTAAATAATGGAAATTCCTCTCATTCCTCAGGCTCAAAGAGTAAAAAGATCCTTCACTGGCTGCACTGTAAGAGCTGATAATGGAAAAAGCATGTACACACACAGCCCATGTGTCAGCTCTGACTTGTTGGCCTGACACTATCCTATATGCTGGAAGCATGCAACTGCACTGCAGGCAGGAGTACTTGGTGGGGGGGACCAATGGGAGGACAAGGCAATGATGGAGAAACGGTTGCTCTCGGCAGGCAACTTGATTACTGTTTCTCTTCTTTTTACAGTAAGTCATTCATTTCATAGTTAATATTAGACACTTGGAAGCCACAGACTCAGACTTGCCCTGACCATCCAGGAAGCTCTGCTTGTTCCTTAGACAGCATAAGAAAGGCATCTACCATGGTCATTTGTCAGAAAGTCTCTGTGCAGTCAGAATCTCACTCCCAACTCACACCACCCCGTGCATTTGTCAGTAAGTTGATGTCAAAATTCATCTCAAGCAAATGCACTTGAGATGGCTGCGGGGGAAATGAGATGATCATTCACCTCTCTGTAGACTGCGTTTGCCAAGACTGTCTGGAAGGGGATACAGTGGACTTTGTTGAGGTTCACCCCGAGCAGCTGCTTAACGGAGGAATTTGATCATACATGCTGTTCCCAGGAATGCATACCGAGACAAACATCTACTGCTGCTGAAAGATCATCAACTTGGTGAAAGATGCACTTTTATCAGTCTAAAACCTGCTGGGTTTCCAGTGTAGGGGATGTCCATAAGCAAATGCTGCTGACTGGTACATGTCAAGGTGCATGCTGTTATAGTACCTGCCTCAACTACCTCCTCCGGCAGCTCATTCCATATACACACCACCTTCTGAGAGAACAAGTTGGCTCTCAGGTTCCTATGAAATCTTTCCTCCCTCAACATAAAGCTGTCATCTGGTTCTTGATTCCACTGCCCTGGGTAACAGACACTGTGCATTCACCCCATCACCCCTATACCCCTCACCGCTAGAGGTGGTTTGTGTACCTCCTGCGCTCCAACAAATAAAGTCTTAGCCTGCCCAATCTTTCCCCATAGCTCAGGCCCTTGAGTCCTGGCAACATCCTGATCAATCTCCACTGCACTCTTTCCAGCTTAATGACATCCTTCCTACTAAACACAATACTCCAACAGCGGCCTCACCCTCAACTTGTACAACTGTAACATGAAGAACCAACTTATTTTCTCAATTCCCTGACTCTATAGGCTATTCCCAGGGACCCACGCTGTCTATCGCTGGAACAGCATTGACTTGGTCAGCCTTTGGTCAGCCTATGGTCAGCCTGAAACCTGATCTTCCACTGCATGGAGACATCCACATCGAAATGTGGCACTAGTACATTCCAAGGTGCTGGACCACATGCTGAGGGACACATTGAAGAGCAATGTGAGGAAAGGCATGGTTGAAGGCTCAGAGGCTGGAGCCTGAATAAAAACCCTTTAGACTTGAAAGAACAGTCAATGTCATCCTGATGTAATATATCTCTCATACGCAAATGTCTTGTATCATGAATGGTGGCAGAAGAAGATGATCATATATTGGCATCTTTTACAATCAACGTTACATTTAGGGGTAATGTAACTCATTAACAAGCAGGAGAGGGAAAGGGACAAAAATCTAAACCTATCCACCCATCTCTTTGCTGAATTTTGATCATAAGATCCAGCAAAAGAACAGTATGCTCTAACTGCCCTGGAGCAGAGGCTCGATCCCCAACAAACTAGTGCTGTCCCTGGTAAGAAGATGCTGCACTGTTCTGTGCAGCACAGATAGTGAAAGCCTTCCTCACTAGGCCACATCAGTTGAAGTCCTCGGTTAGAACACCCCACATTTACACACCGGATATATTGTCCTAAATTGGATTTGGGAGAAACCTGTACATGCATCCGACATCAGCGCAGGTCCCAATTATTGGAAGAATCCTAATTATTATTATTTACCATTTAGATTGGTGTGGGGGAGAAGCTGCTTCCTTATGGTCTTATTCATGTGCTCTATGAACCTTCTGCTTAAGCCAAGCAGAAGCTGTGTAGGAGGGTACAATACGATATGATACGATAGATCTGCCAACCGTCATAATGCACAAGATAGATGAAACATGAAATGAAAGTGACGGTAGGATTTTCCCTCACCATATCTGGTTGGAATTTGGTGATAAGGATTGGGATATTGTGCTGCTCCTGTGACCCAGCCCATTTCCCATTGTATCCATATCAACATTCCTCCAACTTGCCTAGAGGCTGATGTGGAATATATTCACAGGAACACTCCATAGTTACACTCGTTAGTTACAGAAAACGTCCAGGATCATGCTTTCCCAATCCTCAATCTTCATTAAATATCCAGCACTGGCACTTTGGGCTGAATAGCCTCCTCCTACAGTATTTAAAATCCCAGGCCCTCGAGGAAAACCTTCCCTCCAGCTACTCCATCACCAGCAGAAACAGGGCGATCGCCTGAAGAGAAAATCAGCATGCAAAACAACAGATGCATTTCTCATAATGTGGCTGAAAGCCAGACCCACACAAAGGCGAGTGACTACACTTAGAAAGGCAGCATGCATGCTTTTTACAAGCGGAGCCCTCAATGTTATGATAAATTTGGGTCAACTATTATAAGACTTTAAAAGAAAGGGAGGCTTGTGTTAAGTGCATCTTGCGGCCTTGGTTTTCCTCAAAGAGTTTCACAGTCAATGAAGAATTTTTGCAGTCGTGGTCCCTTCCGTAATTAAGATGTTTGTTTTTCCAAACTCAATAGAGGAATGCGATAAATTGTACAACAACCTTTAATAATTGGGTCAGTGCATGAAGACCTCAAAACAAGAAATACTTAATTGGAAACATAAAAGAAAATAATTTCTAAAACAAATCAAGCATCTGTATTGTTTAAGAGTCATAATAACGCAGATTTGAACTGAAACATTCAGCTCCTGAGATGGATGAAAGTAGTTGTGATGAACAGTTGTAATTTGGACTGCAGGAATTTGGAAAGTAAAGGGCCTGTCCCACGGGCATGCGACTCCATGCGGCAAGCCAACCTAACCGAAAGCGGGGGACGCGCGGAGGTCGAGTGATCCCCATACAAGGCCGGTCTCACCAGCATGCGGCTGCATGCGGCAAGCGCTATCAAACCGGAAGCGGGGGCCGCGCGGAGGTCGAGTGACGTCAAGACGGCGGCGAGGCGGTACGCACGGCCTCAATGCGGCTGCGTCCGGCATCGAGGCGGTGCGCACGGCCGTCGATGCGGCGCGCACAGCCTCGATGCGGCTGCGGGGCGGCAGGCCGTTGATGCGCGGAATTTATGAACAGTCAGTTTTTCGGAGCCGCGCGCGATGTCGGATCAGCTCCACACAACTCCATACGGCTCCGCCGATCGAAGGGGGACCGGCCCCGTGACCTCCTCGCGGCCCCCGCACGGCCCACGCTTGCGGTTAGGTCGCGCTTGCCACATGGAGTCGCATGGCCAGGAGTCAGCCTATATCAGGAGTCACTGATATAGCAGTATATATCACTGCTTCTCATGATAGATACTAACAAGGGAACAACTTCAAACAGTCCAGATAGCACAGAGCTATTGTAGATACAGAGGAGGATACTGATGAATGTTTAGGGGACTATACAGACTGGTAGAATAGACAGACAATGCGGGAGATGAACTTTGATGCTGGAATGTGTAATGAGATTAGTTTTGGCCGTGAGAAAAACTAGCAGGGTTTTCAGATAATAAATAAAATGCTAAAGTCGGTGTAGGAACTGAGACACAGTGCTCTAGATGGTGTAGATAGACACAAAATGCTGGAGTAACTCAGCGGGACAGGCAGCATCTCTGGATAAAAGGAATGGGTGACGTTTCGGGTTGAGACCCTTCTTCAGACTGAAGAAGGGTCTCAACCTGAAACGTCACCCATTCCTTCTATCCAGAGATGCTGCCTGTCTCGCTGGGTTACTCCAGCATTTGTGTCTATCTTCGGTGTAAACCAGCATCTGCAGTTCCTTCCGACACATTTCACTCCACATGATGTAGTGTGTATATGTGGATAAATATGGATACTGGATAACAAGGACCTAGGGGTATTTGTAGAGAATGCTTTGAAGGCGGGGAGAAAAGGTTGCAAACCACTTGTAAACATGCCCATAAATAGACATATAAATTACAAGGGTAAAGAGATGGCACTGAACCTAACACATGGGTCCAGCCACTGCTAGAATGTTTCATCCAGTTACAAGATCCACATTTTAGGATGGTTGTGAAGCCTTGGAGAAGGCAATTTCATAGAATAGTTTGAGACAAGGAACTGCAGATGCTGGATTACAAAAAAAAAGTCACAAATTGCTGGAATATTTCACTGGGTAAAGCAGCATCTCTGGAGGACATGGATACATTACGTTTTGGATCAAAGGGTTCCGACCAGAAACGTTGCCTGTTCATGTCCTCCAGAGATGCTGCCTGACCCAGCATTTTGTGTCTTTTCTCACCGGAATAGTTCCTGGTGTAGAGGCGTGTAGTATAAGGGGAAAGACTGGAGAAGTTGTGATTGTTCACTTAAGGACAGAGAATCTGAACAGAAATGTTCAAAATAATGAGGACTTTAGATGGATACAATGGAGAAAACATTTCCACCAACAGAACAGTTGTGAACCAGAAGATGCAGGTTTTAAGTGAGTGCAAAAACAAACCAAAAGAGGCATGTGGAAAATCTTTTTAAAGGCAGCGAGTGATGAACATCTGGAATGTATAGTATGACAGAGTGCTGGGGGCAGATTCAATTCTGACTTTCAAAAGGGAATGGATTAGTACTTGAAAGAAAAATACTGCTGGGTTACAGAAAAACAGACTTGGATTAACTGCAATGTGCTTTTTAAGGGGTCACTGGGTCCTTGGAAGGGGCGAATGGCCATTTAATGGCTGTTGCCATTGAAAGATTTATTGATTCTTTTGGTGAGGCCCAGATGCACCCCATTAATCAGGGCTGCCAACTCTCACGCTTTGAGCGTGAGAATCACGCATTTCAATAAACTCTCACGCACTCACGCTGATCAGAAATTTCTCACGCTCTGTGGTGAGAAATTCTGTGATCAACGAAAATTTCAAAACTCAGATAAACTGCATGGTCCGCGGGTGTTGGAAGAGCAGGGGCTGAGGGAGGGATGGAAGCAGCGGGCGGATACAGATGCGGGGAGCCGGGGCTGGCGAGTATTTGCCGGGCTAGCGAGTGTTTGCTGGGCTGGCGAGTCGCTCGCTGCAGTTCCGGCCATGGAGCAGCCCCAGTGCAAGAGTCCCGGGCCGTCGGAGGCGTCGGAAGCGTTGCGCCTTCGGCACAGAGACTCTCAAAGGGAGGTGGAGAGAGAGAGAGGGAAGGAGACAGGGAGACAGGGGGAGAGAGGGAGGGGGTGAGAGGAGAGAGAGGGGAGAGACAGAGGGGGAGTGAATGGAAAGAGAGAAGTGGGAGAGGGCGGGAAGAGGGAGAGAGAGGGGGGAGAGTGAGGTGGGAGAGGGGGAGGGGAAGAGAGAGAGGGATGAGAGTGAAGAAATGGGGGAAGAAAGAGGGAAGAGAGAGTGGGTGGAGAGGGAGGAGAGGGTAGGAGAGAATGGGAGAGAGAGGGGGAAGAGAGAGGGGGAAGAGAGAGGGTGGTAAAAGATAGAGGGAAGAGGGAGAGAGGGGAAAGAGAGACACGGGGGAAAGAGAGAGAGATGGGGGGGGGCAAAGAGAAAGAGGAGATAGAGACAGAGGAGAAAGAGAGAGGGGAGAGAGCAAGGGGGAGAGTGAGGTGGGAAGGAGAAATGGGGAGAGGGAGAGAGAGGAGGAGAGAGGAGGAGAGAGGAGAGAGAGATGAGAGAGAGAGGGGGGGAAGAGAGAGAGGTGAGAGAGAGGTGAGACAGA
>CM075979.1:34321079-34365771 GCA_038087875.1 Malacoraja senta
TCAGCCACTGCTAGAATGTTTCATCCAGTTACAAGATCCACATTTTAGGATGGTTGTGAAGCCTTGGAGAAGGCAATTTCATAGAATAGTTTTGAGACAAGGAACTGCAGATGCTGGATTACAAAAAAAAGTCACAAATTGCTGGAATATTTCACTGGGTAAAGCAGCATCTCTGGAGGACATGGATACATTACGTTTTGGATCAAGGGTTCCGACCAGAAACGTTGCCTGTTCATGTCCTCCAGAGATGCTGCCTGACCCAGCATTTTGTGTCTTTTCTCACCGGAATAGTTCCTGGTGTAGAGGCGTGTAGTATAAGGGGAAAGACTGGAGAAGTTGTGATTGTTCACTTAAGGACAGAGAATCTGAACAGAAATGTTCAAAATAATGAGGACTTTAGATGGATACAATGGAGAAAACATTTCCACCAACAGAACAGTTGTGAACCAGAAGATGCAGGTTTTAAGTGAGTGCAAAAACAAACCAAAAGAGGCATGTGGAAATCTTTTTAAAGGCAGCGAGTGATGAACATCTGGAATGTATAGTATGACAGAGTGCTGGGGGCAGATTCAATTCTGACTTTCAAAAGGGAATGGATTAGTACTTGAAAGAAAAATACTGCTGGGTTACAGAAAAACAGACTTGGATTAACTGCAATGTGCTTTTTAAGGGGTCACTGGGTCCTTGGAAGGGGCGAATGGCCATTTAATGGCTGTTGCCATTGAAAGATTTATTGATTCTTTTGGTGAGGCCCAGATGCACCCCATTAATCAGGGCTGCCAACTCTCACGCTTTGAGCGTTCTGTATTCTGTGATCAACGAAAATTTCAAAACTCAGATAAACTGCATGGTCCGCGGGTGTTGGAAGAGCAGGGGCTGAGGGAGGGATGAAGCAGCGGGCGGATACAGATGCGGGGAGCCGGGGCTGGCGAGTATTTGCCGGCTAGCGAGTGTTTGCTGGGCTGGCGAGTCGCTCGCTGCAGTTCCGGCCATGGAGCAGCCCCAGTGCAAGAGTCCCGGGCCGTCGGAGGCGTCGGAAGCGTTGCGCCTTCGGCACAGAGACTCTCAAAGGGAGGTGGAGAGAGAGAGAGGGGAAGGAGACAGGGAGACAGGGGGAGAGGGGGGGTGGGAGAGACAGAGGGGGAGTGAATGGAAAGAGAGAAGTGGGGAGAGGGCGGGAAGAGGGGAGAGAGAGGGGGAGAGTGAGGGGGGAGGGGGGAGGGGAAGAGAGAGAGGGATGAGAGTGAAGAAATGGGGAAGAAAGAGGGAAGAGAGAGTGGGTGGAGAGGGAGGAGAGGGTAGGAGAGAATGGGAGAGAGAGGGGGAAGAGAGAGGGGGAAGAGAGAGGGTGGTAAAAGATAGAGGGAAGAGGGAGAGAGGGGAAAGAGAGACACGGGGGAAAGAGAGAGAGATGGGGGGGGGCAAAGAGAAAGAGGAGATAGAGACAGAGGAGAAAGAGAGAGGGGAGAGAGCAAGGGGGAGAGTGAGGTGGGAAGGAGAAATGGGGAGAGGGAGAGAGAGGAGAGAGAGGAGGAGAGAGGAGAGAGAGATGAGAGAGAGAGGGGGGGAAGAGAGAGAGGTGAGAGAGAGGTGAGACAGAGAGAGGGGAGAGGAGAGAGGGGAGAGTGTGTGGAGAGGGAGAGGGAGAGAGAGAGAGGGGGAGATAGAGAGGGAGGGAGAAAGAGTGCGAGAGGGGGGAAGCGAGGGGGAGAGAGAGGAGAGAGAGAGAGAGGGGGAGAGAGATAGAAGGGGGAGAGAGAGAGAAAGAGAGGGGAGAGAGAGAGGGGGAGAGAGATAGGGGAAAGAGAGGGGAGAGAGAGTGGAGAGAGAGAGGGAGAGAGGGGAGAGGGGGGGAGAGGGGAGGGAGAGAGGGGACGAGAGAGAGGGGGGAGAGTGAGATGGGAGGGAGAGATGGGGAAGAGGAGAGAGAGGGGGAGAGAGAGGGGGGAGAGAGAGGGGGAGAGAGAGGGGAACAGAGGAGAGAGAGAGAGTGGGGGGAGAGAGAGAGGGGGGAGAGAGAAGAGAGAGGGAAGGGGAGAGCGTGAGAGGGGGAGACAGGGGAGAGAGAGAGGGGGTGAGAGGAGAGACAGAGGGGGAGGAGAAAGAGAGAGGGAAAGAGAGGGGGAGGGGGAGGAGAGGGGGAGAGAGAGGGGGATGAGAGAGAGGGAGAGAGAGAGAGAGGGAGAGAGGAGAGGGATGAGAGTGAGGTGGGAGGGAGAGAGAGAGGGAAGAGAAGAGAGGTGGAGAGAGAGGGGAGTGGAGGGGGGAGAGAGGGGGACAGAAAGGAGAGAGAGGAGAGGGGGGAGAGAGAGAGGAGAGAGGGGAGAGGAGAGAGAGGGGAGAGAGAGGGAGAGAGATGGGGAGAGAGAGGGAGAGAGAGAAGGGGTGGAGAGACAGTGGGAGGGGGGGGGAGAGAGGGGGATAGAGAGGCAGGGCTGCCACCTCCCATGCATTGAGCGTGAGAATCACGCCATTTCGCCAAATTCTCACGCTGATCACAAATTTCTCTCGCTCTGTTGTGAGAAATTCTGTGATCAACGAAAATTTCAAAACTCATTTCAACTACATGGGCCATGGGTGTTGGAAGCAGAAGGCAGCGCGGGGGACAGATGCGGACGGGGAGCGGGGCTGGCGAGTGTTTGCCGGCTGGTGAGTCGTTCACTGCAGCTCCGGCCATGGAGCAGCCTCAGTGCAAGGCGTCGGAAGCGTTGCGCTGCTGCCGTGAGAGTCTCTGTGCCAAATTCGCCCAGGTGACCGGCATGGATCAGGCTGCGGCTTCGGTGCATCCAGGAGGACAACCAGTGGCTGCTGGAAGTAAGTGCCAAGCACTGGGTAGAAATGGTGGAAGATAGTGGACTTCAAATGGGGGTGGTTGGAGAAAGCATCCTGCTTGCCTGCTAGATTTTCACTTACTGTAACTGCAGGAAAAATGTTCCAGATGTTGGGGGAGTTCAGAACCAGGGGTCACAGTTTAAGAATAAAGGGGGGGCCAGTTAGGACTGAGATGAGGACAAACTTTTCTTCACGCAGAGAGTTGTGAATCTGTGGAATTCTCTGCCACAGTAGGCAGTGGAGGCCAATTCACTGGATGTTTCAAGAGAGAGTACATTTAGTTCTTGGGGCTAACGACATCAAGGGATATGGTGAAAAAACAGGAAAGAGGTACTGATTTTAGATGAATAGCCATGATCATATTGAATGGCAGTGCTGGCTCGAAGGGCCGATGGCCTATTCCTGCACCTATTTTCTATGTTTCTATGTTTGAGTATATGGCAATAAAACTCGATCACTTGATTTGAAGCATTCATGCATGGTGGAGGTATAATGTAGTCATAGAGTGATACAATGTGAAAACAGGCCCTTCTGCGCAACTTGCCCACACCCGCCAACATGTCCCAGCTACGCTACCTGCTTTTGGTCCATACCTCCAAACCTGTCCTATCCATGTATCAGTCTAACTTTTTCTTAAATGTTGGGATGGTCCCTGCCTCAACTACCTCCTCTGGCAGCTTGTTCCATACACCCATCACCCTATGTGTGGATAAAGCTACCCCTTAAAAAGTTACCTCTTAAAAATACTTCATACAAAAAACATTGAAATCATACTTCTACAATGCACTAAAACATGATTTTAGTACTTCAAATTTCAAAAAGTTCCTACCCTGGGAGGGGGGACACCTTTCTTCCACACCCTCTCCCCACTCGGTTGCTCCACTCCCTCACCGGGTACCCCCAAGGCCAGTGATCAGTGATCGCTCAGTCACCCCACTTTCAAAAACGCTCCAATACAATTTAAAGCATATATATTGCATTCAAGTGTAAGTTAAAAGGCTCACTACAGTATGCACCATATTGCACAATTTCAAGCTGAAAAATGCAAAAGTTCTGTACCAATGGGAGGGGGACACACCCTCCTCCTCCCCCTCCCCCCCCCCCCCCCCCCCCCCGTCGCTATGCTCCCTCGGACTTGGTCTCTCGCAATTTCTCACTCCCAACTCTCACCCAATGTTGGCAGCCCTGCATTAATGATTTACCACTATTGATTTCTGATAACAATGAGTCCATCTGCCCAAGGCGGCACAGTGGTGCAGCGGTAGAGATGTTGCCTTGCAGCGTGAGGGTTCGATCCTGACTACGGTTGCTGTCTGTATGTAGTTTGTACATTCTCCCTGTGACCATGTGAGGTTTCTCTGGGTGCTCTGGTATCCTCCCACGCTTCAAAGACGTACAGGCTTGTAGGTTAATTGTAAATTGGCCGAAGTGTGTGGGATATAGCTGGTGCATGGGGATCGAGGTCGGCGCGGACTCGGTGGGCCGAAGGGCCTGTTTCCATGCTGTATCTCTCTAAAGTGTCAGAAGTCTAAAGCTACTGTATCTTTCAAACTCTAACTAGATACTGGTGTTACTTTATAAACTTAAATATAAATGTCTTAAGCCCCTGTCCCACTTAGGATACCTAAATAGCGACCTCTGGTGACCTTGCCCGCCACCCAATAAAAAATCAAGGTCGAGGTGACCTGTAACATCCTACCACTTCCAACGCATATGTTGAAAACCTTCCTCGACTATGAAGAAAACCGGCTTTGACTAGACCTGCGACTAAAACATTATCGATTTTTAAAACGGCAACCTATTTTTAGTCGAGGCCGGTTTTAAACATGATGAAAAAATAGCAGCAACCTAGATGAAGCCTCGACCACGCGGAAACCACTTAGACCATTAGGGAGAGTGACCAAAACCTCCGGTGACCTCATGGAAACCTTGGGTGGCGGGCAAGGTCACCAGAGGTTGCTGTTTAGGTCTCCTAAGTGGGACAGGGGCTTTACTGTAGGTAAAGATGGGACAAACCACCTTCCCATGTCTAGAGGGTGAAATCCAGTGGTTAACATCCACAGCTAGTGGCCTATTCATCCCCCCCAAAACAACAAATTGCATTTATATGCTACCATCTAAAATGTTCTGGCAGACCTCCCAGGTGCATTTTCAGATAAAATTTGACAACAATCCTTGGGCAGCAAATTTAGGGGCAAGTGATCCAAAGTTTAAAGAAATATCTTGAGAGAGCCAGAAAAGTGAAGGAGAGAATCCCAGAAGTTGACGCGGAGAGCAGAAGGCGTACCAGACCATGGCACAATGATGGAGACCGTGCAAGCAGTCAAACCTGCAGAGATGTTGGCAAGGCTGGAGGAACTTACCAGAGATGGGGAGGTAACAGAGGGAATGGAACACAAGAATGGGAACTTTAAAGGAGGGATTGGACCTGAAGCCAGGGTAGTTCTGTGAGTGCAGGGGCGATGGTTGAGTTAGGATGTGGGCAACAGAGTTTCGGACATCTATGGGTTTTGGAAGGTTGAAGATCGGTGGCCTACCATGAAGAACTGGAAGGAAAGCAGTCTGGAGATGACAAAGTAAAATCTCCGTGTCTCTCATCAGCAGGAGTTTCTGCCAGTGCCGCTCACAGTTTCTACATCAGCAGAGTTAAAGAGGACTACAGACTATGAAAGGCAAGACATTTGTAGGCTGGCGTCAGAATGAATTAGACATCACAAAGACCACATGTGGTTGGGGTTACTAGACTAGTAATCCAGAGCCTCAAATTCAAATCTCACCATAGCAATTTAAGAATTTCAATTCTTTTTAAAAGAACATGTGGAACGAAATAGTTATTACAGAATCACTGGATTGTCATTAGTAATGCATCGGATTTGCAAATGCCCTGCTGTCCTTACCTCCCTGGTCATGTCTCCCTGGCTCATCTCACAATGGAATGCTCACCCATATCGGTCCTTAGAAGAGATATTGCAGTGTATGTAGGCAGAAACCATCAATTTTACAGGGAAACCTGGCAATAAAAGCCAATCCCAAGAGATACTGCATGTTGCTGTTGTTGACCGGCGCACAGTTTTACGTCTGATTTGCAATAAAACTTCCATTTTCTGCTTTAAAGCCAGGATAACTGCCCAAGTGTTTCACCCGTCACAATGCCTAAGATAAATGGGCATCTCACACTCCATGAAGCATTCCATGAAAGCTGGCAATGTTACAAGTCTTGTAAAGCGTTGCAAGACTGCCTGGCAGACTGCACAGTGCTGACACACTGCTTTACTCCCTGCCAAGAGTTCAGCTGGGGAGATTACAGCTTCAGGAATTTTGCAAATTATGTTACAATGGCAGGTTTCAATCACGAAACAGGAAAATTATGGGAAGTCCATCCAGCTAGATGTGGTAACATTGGCAGGTATACTGAACTAAAGAGAGTCACAATTCTACACGGTTCAGCAGATGCCACCGTTAAACCAACGATCAGCTCATGGCCTTTATTTCTTTATCAATGACATGTTCTAAATTTTACCCACATTGATGAAATAATCGCAGAGGTGATTAGTGTTTCTGGGATTATCATGCAAATAGTAAAGGTGTTCTGATCAACATCCTCGGTGTACCAGTCAACAGAGGCATTAATCCTTTTACAACTTACATATATATAGCCTCCTTGATATAACCTATTCCATAGTAGTCATAGAACATTAGTAGACAATCTGACACTGATCCACTTAAGGAAATATAAGCGGTATCTTAAGGAATGAGAGAAAGGTGAATCAGTTTAGGGAATTGCAGTGTTAAGGTTCTCAGCAGTTAAAGGTACAGGTGCCCATGGATGGGTGATTAAATTCAGACCCGGATTGGTGTCATGGAGTCATAGAGACAGAGAGTGATACAGCGTTGAAACAGGCCCTCCGGCCCAACATGCCCACACCAGCCAAGATGTCCCAGCTACACTAGTCCCACCTGCCTGCGTTTGGCCCATATCCCTCCAAACCTGTCCTATTCATGTACCTGTCAAACTGTTTCTTAAACATTGGGATAGTCCCTGCCTCAACTACCTTCTCTGGCAGCTTGTTCCATACACCCACCACCCATGTGTGAAAAAGTTACCCCTCAGATTCCTATTAAATCTTTTCCCCTTCTCCTTAAATCTATGTCCTCCGGTCCTTGATTCACCTACTCTGGGCAAGAGACTCTACCCGATCATCTACCCTATCTATTCCTCTCATGATTGTATACAGAGGTGGTGCAGAGATGGAGGCTTGAAGGTTTAGAGGAAGTTACAGGGATTCAGTAAGAGTTTAAAGTGTTGTACCAGATTGCCGTACCAAAAAATACAGCTCCATATTTTACGGGAAAATACTAGCAACTCCCTAATTTTGACCAAGTTTACAATCCCTGTGCAACTGCAAAAACCTTTTACACAACATATCTTGATATCTGCCCTGGGTGGTAGTGGAGGTATATTGAATCACAGTGTTCAAAAGGTTGCTGGTTTGTACAGAAACATGTTCACAGTTCTGGAGAGAGAAGCATTCAGCAAGACACTGCGCCTCTTCAGTTCTGCAGTAGAGCTGCTGCCTCACAGCACCAGAAACCCAGGTTCGATCGTGACTACGGGTACTGTCTGTACAGAGTTTGTAAGTTCTCCCTGTGACCGTGTAGGTTTTTTCCGGGTGCTCCGGTTTCCTCCCACATTCCGAAGATGTGCAGGTTTGTGGGCTAATTAGCTTCTGTGAATTGTCCCCACCATGTAGGATAGAACTAGTATATGGGTGATCGTTGGTCAACATGAACATGGTTGGCCAAAGGACCTGTTTCCACGCTGTATCTCTAAGTTAAACCAAACCAAACCAAATCTCATTAAATTTCTCATGAAATTTCTCATGAAATAAGATTTTCCCAATTTATACACAAATCCTTTCGCAAAGAAAGAATTTGTGTTTAGCTAGCACAAGTTCACACCTCTTGGAAACATTTCCCGAGTGTCTTTAACACCCCTAACACCAGCTCCCTCAGGTAATTACGAGCAGTAAAAGCAGACAGACTGGGTTGTATTTGGGAGTAAATGTACTAGTGGAAGAGCTCAATGTCATTGATTATACAGCCCAAACAATACACGATCACACGATACAGTATTGGTCTTTCAAATCTGAAATCTGCTTTTAGATGGAGCTGCAAAAGATGGAATGAAAATCTGCTGATCTTTGTAGAAGACCCACACTCTCACTTTCTCCCTAGACAGCCACACTCTCATTCTCGCTGCAATGATCCTCATTCTCACCCTAACCTGTTTAAAGATCTTGGAATAAGTTTGACATCATTTTATGTGTTTTTTTTAGTTCACTGATCAAAATATTATATAACATAGCTTGAATTGGCTGTAAACTGTCAGTCTCACTATCAAATCAAATAGGCTGATATGGGAAGTTAACCATGTTATACAGGTCCCAGATGGAATCCCCTAACGCAGCTAATCAAAACACAGACTGTATGAAAAGTCTTGGATTTGTATCACGCATTTTCTGACCTCAGGATATTCTAACGTTTTTTACAGCCAGCAATGGACAAACTGTGATGCCTTCTTCTGCCATTCTTCGGTGATGGACACAGTTGCAAAATAGGTGAAATGATGACATGTGCAGGAAACGAACTGCAGATGTTGGTTTAAACCGAAGATGACATTCTGCATGTATGCTCCAAAGGACAGGAGCGTGGCAAGATATGGGTTTTTTAGGACATTTACTGGGGGGTTAGTAAATACCCCATTATTGTTCAAAATATTGCTGCATTATTTTTAATATCCAACTGACAATGAAAATAAATATCCCAAGGGAAAACATCTCTGGCAATGCAGCAACTCTGCAGAACAGCTTCACTTGAAACATTTTGCATTCCTGTGCTGGTGCTAATGAGCAGAAAATACACAAACATACTTTCAAGTCAAGTCAAGTGAGTTTATTGTCATGTGTCCCTGATAGGACAATGAAATTCTTGCTTTGCTTCAACACACAGAACATAGTAGGCATTTACTACAAAACAGATCAGTGTGTCCATATACCATAATATAAATATATACACACATGAATAAATAAACTGATAAAGTGCAGATAACAGATAATGGGTTATTAATAATCAGAGTTTTGTCCGAGCCAGGTTTAATAGCCTGATGGCTGTGGGGAAGTAGCTATTCCTGAACCGGATCGTTGCAGTCTTCAGGCTCCTGTACCTTCTACCTGAAGGTAGCAGGGAGATGAGTGTGTGGCCAGGATGGTGTGGGTCTTTGATGATACTGTACTTTAATCAACTTTCCTGATTTAGTAAGAATTGTTTAATTAGATCAGCAATTGCCTTGAATCTAGTCAAACATAATTGAGGAATTTGAGGTTATAGCATATGATAGGCCGATGTTCATCACTGATACTGGTCCAAAAAGTCAGCAATAAAAGCATAAGCTAAGTACCAAAGCTTGAGAGTATGAGTGCACAGCTAGTAGAGCTACTGCTTCACTGCTCCAGGGACCTAAAATCAGTTCTGAATTTTGGTGTTGTTTGTGTGGAGTTTGCATGTTTGCCCCATGACTGTGTGTGTTTTTCTGCAAGTGCTCCGGCTTCCTCCAACATCCCAAATGCGGTTGGCTTGGTAGGTTAATTGGCCACTGTCCCCATAAGCTGTCCCTGGCCTGTAGACCAGTCGTGGAATCTGGGAAGATTTGTTGGGAATGTGAGAAGAGTAAATTAGTGTAAATGAGAATTTGCGATTTGTGGGCAAAAGGACATGTTTCCATGTTGCATGATACAATGACACGTATTCAGACATGTGGTGTTCTAAGATACAGGAAGGATGACTTCATGTGCCTGGTTTCAGAAACAAACATTTGGTTTGAACAGAATTTGAAAGTTGTTTTTCTCAATCATGTTTCATATTTTGGTACAATTAGTGATGGAATAATGCTTTGGTAATAACCAGGGAAAGGCATTCCCCTCAATCCTACACCCAGAATCATCATCTGTTAAAACCCAACTGACAGAATAACGTGACGGTTAAAAAAGATTCTGTGCATTGTTGAGAAATGAAAATTCTCTCCAATATGCATGCCAGCTGCATGCCAGCTGCACGCCACATGTTATTTATATTTAAATCATATTTAGATAAACTTTAATATGATCCCAAAAAAGCAAAATACTGTAGATGCTCAAAATATGAAATAAACAAAACACTGGAACCACTCAGCAGGTTAGGCAGCATCCGTGGTGAAACTGTTAAGGTTTCATGCTGATGACAGTTCGTTAAGCTTTAAAGGATATTTTCAGGTTGAAAACAAAAGGCTAATTGTTCACACAGCTGGAAAGTTGCAAGCAAACATTTGGAAACAGGGAAAATAAGAGGTTTCCATGGTAGGTATATGGAGGTGAACCACATGAGAAAACGTTTTTGCATGGATCAACTATATAACTAAAAGTCTCATCTTGACCACTTCCTGTCTGCGCTGTATATTGATTTTAGAAAAAACGCTACCATATATCGCTATGATGTTTGGCCATCTTATTCACACTCCTCCTCCGCTGAGGCAGCCCTGAGGATTTGTCCGGTCGCTGAAAAATAAAAAAGTTATGAGTGTTTAAAAAATCTTGAGATCAGCTGATTGGTCCTCTCGCCTGTCTGTCACCATGATGAAGGTAACACCCCTTCCGGGGGGGGGGGGAGGGCAGGACTATAAAACCCTGGATGCCTGGACGTGAGTCAGTCACTCTGGAAGATCGCGAGGGAGAGTCCACAACTGTTATTCTAAGCTGTGAATCAACTGAACTGTGAGTCTGCAATGTACTTGCAATAAATGATTTGTTAGCCCTTAATAACAATGCAATGAGTTGTTTGGCAATTTGGTGGCCTGCACTGTTGGATGGCCTTTGGTGGCCTTTCACTGCTTGAAATGCTGTGAAATTGAGTTTGGTGGCCTGCACTCTGCCTGAAATGCTGTGAAATTGAGTTTGATGGCCTGCACTCTGCCTGAAATGCTGTGGAATTGAGTTTGGTGGCCTGCACTCTGCCTGCAATGCTGTGAAATTGAGTTTGGTGGCCTGCACTCTGCCTGAAATGCTGTGAAATTGAGTTTGGTGGCCTGCACTCTGCCTGAAATGCTGTGAAATTGAGTTTGGTATCCTGCACTCTGCCTGAAATGCTGTGAAATTGAGTTTGGTGACCTGCACTCTGCCTGAAATGCTGTGGAATTGAGTTTGGTGGCCTGCACTCTGCCTGAAATGCTGTGAAATTGACTTGTGGCCTGCACTCTGCCTGAAATGCTGTGAAATTGACATTGGTGGCCTGCACTCTGCCTGAAATGCTGTGAAATTGAGTTTAGTGGCCTGCACTCTGCTTGAAATTCTGTGAAATTGAGTTTAGTGGCCTGCACATTGCCTGAAATGCTGTGAAATTGACGTTGGTGGCCTGCACTCTGCCTGAAATGCTGTGAAATTGACTTTGGTGGCCTGCACTCTGCTTGAAATGGAATTTCAAGGAATAGCTGTGAATGAACTGCCAGCCCACCAGCCCTGAGTGACTGAGCTGCCAGCCCACCAGCCCTGAGTGACTGAGCTGTCAGCCCTCCAGCCCTGAGTGACTAAGCTGCCAGCCCACCAGCCCTGAGTGACTGAGCTGCCAGCCCACCAGGCCTGAGTGACTGAGCTGCCAGCCCACCAGGCCTGAGTGACTGAGCTGCCAACCCACCAGGCCTGAGTGACTGAGCTGCCAGCCTACCAGGCCTGAGTGACTGAGCTGCCAGCCCACCAGGCCTGAGTGACTGAGCTGCCAGCCGAAGAATCCATTCGGCCCACAATGTCCATACTAGCCCTCGGGAAACCAGTCCCTTCAGCCCACAACATCCATACTAGTGCTCCAGACCCCCCCCCCCACTGGCCACCAATATTGGAATTGGTGAAGAGGTGGAATATTGTGTTGTGGGGCCAGCCCTCCCATGTGAACATGGGACCCAACGGGTCCCACTTAGTCTAGTTCCCCTTAAATTCAGAGAAGTACCAAATCTCCTTTATTATCATTGAACACAGCCCTTGCTGGTGGCATCAATGAAGTTGGCTATAGGTTGTTTGATAACATTTGATATCATACCTGAGCAAGAGGTCACGAGTCCAAATCTGATCTTCAGACTCACGAGCACATAATCCTGGCCGATACACCCAGTCAGCACCTTGCTGACAGATCTGGTGGCTTTCAGATACAAAGTTAAACTAAGCCTCCAAAGCTCTCTCATTTGCAAGAGCTCTTGTTATTTTGAAAAAGCAACCGAGTTCATCCCAATGTCCCAGACAATATTTTTCAAATTATATAAAAAACCTCATCGACGAGGTCGCCAGAGTCGGAGCATAGACCAGCACGGCTCGTGGACTTCAGGAGCCGTGGTCTCCTGGGAGGTAGCGGCCGCTCCAGACACTCCGGGCCGCTGAGAGTGTTCACCCGACGCCAGAGCTTCATCATCCGGCGAGAGGGCCTGAAGCATCAGGCTGCCGTATCGGCGACTGCAGAGGCCTCAATAGGCCCCGACTATGGGTGAACTGGGGATGGGACTGGACTTTGCTGCCTTTCCCCACAGTGGGAACCATTGTGGGGGGATGTTTATGTTATTGTAAAATTCTTTAATGTTATCTTTATTTGTGTGCTGCATGGCAAGTCAAATTTCACTACACCAATTGGTGTATGTGACAATAAATGTTTATCTATCTATCTATCTATCTATCAACTAGCCACTGTCAGGTTGCTGTCAATGTCACTGTGAACTTGCTTGTTTGTGTTTACTAGCTGTGTTTTATATGTCACACTGACCACTAGTTCATGGAATGTAAAGCACTGTGAGACTTCCTAAGTTTATGAATGTGCAAGCCTTTCTTACTGTATGTCAAGTCTTCTTGATTGTCTCTTATTCCTGAATGAAAACTGTGTAAACGATTTTAAATATTGATCCACTTACTTGCTCAAGGTAACCGTTACCTACATATGGTAACCATGTGTTCCCCATTAGCTTGGCCTTATGCTGCCTGGACCGTGCCCATACATTTCAATGGCGACACTGTACATCCTGATCTAATTTGATGCTGTTTGAGCTCTTATATTGATAACACATTCTGACAATGGCTGGCACGGCTTTCTTTGTAGCCATTCCAGGCCAGCTGCAGCTGATCACTTATTGGTTAATCTTTCAGCCGCTGAACACGGAACTTGAGATGGTGCCTGTGGATTGAGTGAGATGAGAACAATTTATGCTTTTCACTTTTCAATCGAAATCCGCTACTTTGCAGTTAGCTCCATTCATCCTGAAGCAGAAGCTGGAGGTGAAAAGAACCACGAGTGGTTTTTCTTCCCACAGCATCTCTCAAGCCATTGATCTCCTCTGGCTGAAAGCCCAAGAGCAGCAGGCACAGGCATCATGATCTCTTTTCCTTTCTTCCAAGGTACAATTTATCCTGGAGCTACCTACCTCGTTGCATTATTCAAATCCACTTTACCACAGCGACTGAAGTATTTGAGAATGTGTTTCACTATCACCTACTCGTGGGGTAGCAAGAGGTGGACAATAAAGGCTGGTCTTCCAACAATGCAGACGTTCAGAAAATGAACCACCACAAGTAACTGGAGACAGGCACAAAATGCTGGTGTAACTCAGCAGGTCAGCAGCATCTCTAGAGAAAAGGAATAGGTGACGTTTCGGGTTGAGGCCCTTCTTCAGACTGAGAGTCAGGGGAGAGGGGAACGAGAGATATAAATGGAACTTAGGAGAAATGAACGGAAAATATGCAAAAAGCATCAAGGAAATGTAGGGCACCCGCTGAGTTCCACCAGCAATTTGTTTTTTTGCAATAATGCAAGCTGATCAGGTGAACGTGGAAATTATGGATCAGAAAAATTTGAATGAAAGTCTAATGTAAACCTAGAGTTGCATCTCTAGTCCTTTCACCAATCCACAGGGCTGCAGCCATCTTGGATTAAGACTTTAGAATGCCGTCTTAAAATCTCTCCATCCCCATTCCAAATTCCTTTTAATTTCGTCTCTTGAGCTTCTTCATGTCTGACCCTTCTTCACAGATTATATTAAAGTGAAATAGTTTTGTTCATTTTGCTATGATAAAAAAACTGTTGATGTTCCAATGCTGTAATATGCAAATGATTTTTGTACTGCACTCTGCAATTTCCATCCAGCGTTGAGGATTTGAAGGAACCAAGGCCTAGGTTACTTGTAATGTCAGGTGGTACTCAACTCTTCTGTTATATCTGTGGCAATGGCAACTCGTATTCCAGATCAAGGGGTGTGGGTTAATGACACTTAGGTAAAGCCTTTACCTTAGTGTCATTATTGATGTTTGGGCTCAGTGGGCTCAGAGGACTGAATAGTCTTCTCCTTTTTCTAATTCTTATGCTGTCAAGAGATTTACCCGAAGGAAGACTGATCTGTGGGCCAATGGGGCCGTAAAGAAGCAAGAGGAAATGAACTTTTTTTTTTAAATAGCAAATGGTAGAACTGCAATTCTGATGAAGAATCTCAGACCAGAAATGTTGTCAGCTTCTTTTTCTATTTGATGATGTCTGAACTGCTGACTTTTCTCCACCATTTTCTGTTTTTAATGTAGACAAGTACAGATAGTTCCTGTAATTCTGAGGAGGCAGAACCAAAGGAAGATGGATGAGCCAAGGACCCTGTCTTCAGACTTTAGAGATACAGTGTGGAAACTGGCCCTTCGGCCCACCGAGATCACTCCGACCAGCGATCACCCCGTACACTACCACCATCCTACACACTAGGGATAATTTACAATTTGCAATTTACAGAAGCCAATTAACCTACAAACCTGTACGGCTTTGGAGTGTTGGAGGAAACTGGAGCACCCCGAGAAAACCCACGCGGTCACAGGGAGAATGTATAAACTGTATAGACAAGCACCCTCAGTTAGGATCGAACCCGGGTCTTTGGGCTGTAAGGCAGCATCTCTACCATTGCCCCACCATGCCATCTGTTTTGCATGTTCTCATGTTCATGATTGACAAAGTGATAAACCATAAGAACTGCACTGAGATGGTCGTGCACACTCAGATATGCAGCCCACCCAACTGAGAACCCAGTTCATCAGGCAGTCGTGTCAACCTGACCCAACTATTTGACGATAGCAAACACTGAGGGTCAATCTGGCACAGAACAAAATGACTAATCCACCTAAACTCAGCAATGTGGCAGCCAGCTTCAGAGAAGTCAAGATGGCACTGATAAATGAGAATTGTTCAATACCTACCCTGCTCAGAATTGCCCAACCCAAGATTCTACAGGTTATAGCTGATAGAAAGACAGCCACACTGTCTGTTGTAGAAGTGAATATGATATTCCAGTGACTCAGAGCACTACTTTTCAACAATGGTGTTAATGTGTGTTAATGATTACGTTTTGTTTTCAGCGTCAATAATCCAGGTCACCATGCAGAGTGCTGAGTTCCTCCAGCACTCTGTGTGTTTTTTTTGTTGTAAATCAGCATCTGCAGTTCCTGATATCCTCAAATGATTAAGTCTTGTCTTTCAGTAGAGCTACAAACTCACCTCCTGAGATTCGAGATGGAGACCGACGCGATGTTATGTCTTCTTAATCCAACAAAGATTAAAAAGATCCCACAGCATTGTGAAATATTTCAGGACATCCTGATGTTGTGAAAGGCACTTAAATAAACATAGATCTCACTTTCCTGCTGTGTGGGAATTGCAGTCCTGACTAACGCGCCCCAAACCACCTCACCTGAACAAAAGACATTAGCATTTTACACAATTATGTAAAGTTTCTCAATGAAGGACAGCAGCGATAGTGAAACATGTTTATTGTAACATCGTTAATTAACACTAATCAGGTTTATCACCAGTTATTATTTTGCTAATATTCTTTGTAACTACCAACCCATACATTGTCCTGATGGTTGTTCAAATAAGTAATGGTAGTGTCATCAGATCAATAATCTAAGATCAGAGTCTGGAGCGCAAATCAGAATTAGGTTAATCGGCATGTTACCTCTTATCTGATCAATATCATTAATAATAGTATCCTTGAATTAGTGAAATAAGTTCTAGCAAGGAGATGTAGAAATAAGGAACTGCAGATGCTGGTTTACGCAAAAAAACATAAAGTGTTTGAGTAACTCAGCGGGTCAGGCAGCAAATCTGGAGAAAAGGAATGGGTGATGTTTCTGGTTCGAGAAGGTTTTCGACCTGAAACGTCAAAGAAGAGTTTCGACCCGTAGCGTCACCCATTCATTTTCTCCAGAGAAGCTGCCTGACCTGCTGAGTTACTCCAGAATTTTGTGTGTGTCTTCGATGTAAACCAGCATCTGCAGTTCCTCCCGACACATCTCTGGGGAACATGTTACTCCAGTTACTCTAGCACTCTGTGTCCTTTCTACCAAGGATATTATGTCCAGAAGAGTCATGCACAGCAACTTACATAACCAGAATCTTACACATTAACCCACTATTGGTGAGTGCCAAACACTGTTGTCGTCTCCATGGTTGGCATGAAAAATAATGTAAGATTCCGAGGAGTCTGTCAAACAAACTGCACAGGCAGAGCATTGGCACCGTGAATCACCCCTCCCTCCACCCCTGAATCACACTGTGGATCATTTACAGCTTGGAACTTGCCACAATGTGCCAATGGAAACGTGTGCGAGATGGGTCATATGTTGATCGAGTTGGGTTAGGAGAGCCGTGTACACTGGATGAAACGTGACTAACATTATGTTACTCTTTTGATAACTCAAAGAAGGAGTGCGCTATAAATAAACCAGACCACAGTCGTGATTCCATGCGTTATCTCAATGAGGCTTCCAGTTGCAAGCTTCTCGTAGACTCTACACATTCCAGCAGAGCACTACCACGCAGGTTTAGTTTTTTTATTAATGGTTCAACATTCGACAAGAGAAGTGTTGGTCAGGTTTGGGAAGAGTGGAGGGTGAGAGATCAAAATAGTACAGAGCACCTGAAAACAGGTGTGTGCAAGTCAAATATCCCTTAATGAGTTCAGTCAGTATCTGGATTATGTTTTGAATGCGTCAGCCATGAGTCTGTGATTTGTTGCATCCTATGGCTTTTTCAATCAGTTGAGATTTAGTATCTGCACAGCCTGTCTCTGCAGGAGTTCCAACTCACCCTTTATCAGAAATGCTCATGTTGAAAACCTGCATTCAATCATGTCGAAAATATAACACATTACTTTGGTGGAGATGGGTGAGAAGAGAGAGTAAATTCTTATCCATCTCCTATTGGTATTGTGAACAGAGATTTGCAACAGAGAATAGAGGTAGAGATAATGTTGCAAAAGACTAGATGCGCAGAGATCATGTTGTATTGGAGATAATGAGACATGGTCAATGGACAGAAAATATTGTAACTATCAGTGTTACAAAGGGGTAACATCATCAAGATGGCTATGCCAGAAATCATTATAATAGCTAAGATTATAAGGTGAGCTTTATTTCAAGAGTGCTATCACAAAGGTAATAATGGGAGAACACAAAGTTCTGGAGTAACTCAGCAGATCAGGCAGCTTCTATGGAGGACATGAATAGGTGATATTTCGGGTTGCAACCCTTATTCGCAACCCAAAACATTGTCTACCCATGTTCTCCAGAGATGCTGCCTAACCTACTGAGTTACTCCAGCACTTTGTGTCCTTTTGTGTATTAACCAGCATTTGCAGTTCTTGGTTTATACAAAATAATGAGAGACACACTCCAAGATAGTTTTACAATTTGGGGATAGGATGTTATGGGTGAACCCCATAAGTGAGGTTTTTTTGTACTCTTTCATGAGATGCAGGTCTCGCATACAAGGTGAGTAAATCAAATTGGCTGAAGACCAATTTCTTTTGAGGATCCCATCTTCGCAGAAGGCCAGTGGATTATCTACCTGCTACTCCCAGCTAGAGATTGCTGAAAACACCCAAACTTGTTCCTTTACATTCACTTGGAAGGGGCTTGACAATTTTAAGAATGAGTTCTTGGAGTTCATGTATCCCATTCTTTCATTATTTGTCCACCATTTGTGAATGGATGTGGAAAACCATAACAGAGACAGATACGGTGGAAGATATTGTATGTCTTGTATGTTAAATTAGAGGAGGTTAGGATGTATAGAAATATTTGTATAATAGAGAGGATTTTTACCACAAGGCATATTTTCTTGGTGTTATATTAGAAGAGATCATTATGAGGTGAATAAAGAGATTGCCTTATGGCAGGCAGAATTACAGCAGGACCAACACATGGTGCCAGTATATATAACAGGGAAGGCAACTATCTGAACGACAAGATGAAGGGTAATAAGGCAAATATGTAAAAAGTTGAGAAACTGACAGAATCCCACAACAGTAATTTTCTTACAAGAAATATGTATTTATGATTTAGTGACAGGGTAAATCACAATCGTTCAGGCATGAATCAGCATCACATTTATTTAAAGCTACTGTCAGAACAGCCTCCGAGCAGACAACGATATGGTGGCTCAAGTGGCATCTTTATTCAGTGAAAACACCTGCAGGAATTTGAAGAGCCCAACAAAGTGCTAAACCTTGCTCACAATGGGCATGTTTCATCCTGATCCCATAACCTTGCTCACGTGGGCATGTTTCATCCTGATCCCATTCACAAGTGGGCATGATTCATCCTGATCCCATAACCTTGCTCACAAGTGGGCATGATTCATCCTGATCCCATAACCTTGCTCACGTGGGCATGTTTCATCCTGATCCCATAACCTTGCTCACGTGGGCATGTTTCATCCTGATCCCATAACCTTGCTCACGTGGGCATGTTTCATCCTGATCCCATTCACAAGTGGGCATGTTTCATCCTGATCCCATTATACATTTTAGAAGTTTTCAAAGATCTACATTTTCAACACAGATTGCATCCGCTTGTTAAGGAAAGAGAAGCAATGCTTGGGTCAAAGAAATAAACTGTTAGAGTGGAAAATGAAAGAAAAATCAATCAATGGAAGCAAAACTGACAGAATTCAGTGAGGAAATAAGACTGACTACATGTCAGAGAGGAGAGCAAGCAGTTCTATCGCAGTCGCTGCCTCAAAAAGGCTGCCAGCATCATCAAGGACCCTCACCATCCTGGCCACACACTCATCTCTCCGCTGCCATCAGGTAGAAGGTACAGGAGCCTGAAATCTGGTACATCCAGGTTCAGGAACAGCTGCTTCCCCACAGCCATCAGGCTATTAAACTTGCCATCAAACAAACTCTGAACTATAACAGCCTATTGCACTTTATCTGTTTATTTATGTGTATATATATATGGTCTATGCTATATAGACACGCTGAACTGTTCTGTATTTATGCTTACAATATTCTGTTGTGCTGCAGCAAGCAATAATGTCATTGTCCTATCTGGGACACATGACAATAAACTCTCCTGACTTGACTCTTGACTCTTGACAGTTGAGGTCAGAAAAATGTGTGACAGGTGTGACATTTTACAATGGTCAGGACAAGCATTCTGAAATACCAGATTTGGCTGGGCTTTGGATGTAGAACACCAACCTATCCATACTCATCATGGTGTGGAAATCAATGGAATTCAAGGAACTCTGAGGAATAGTGATTGTGGTTGACAGTGGGAAATGGGGTGAGGGGGAGGCGGGGGGTTGACAAAGTAGATAAAGAGCGGTAAAAATGGGGGAGACATAGAAAAGAGGAGGTGAGGTTATGGAGCGAGAGGCTGGGAAAATGATGGTCATGTACGTTGGGGCAGATAGGGAGATGGGGAAGATATGCCCACAATCCCCAGTCACTATTAAAGGGGATGGAATTGCATGCTTCAAAGATCTTAACAGAGCCAGATGTGCAGGAGGGATCTGGCCAGGCATTCCCAGTGTAGGTGAGAAACCAAGACACCTGCATGGATGGGTCAGACATGTCGGTTGTCAATACTGGAGGCAATTCAGGAAGCATCAACTAATAGGCTCTCAGGTGAGAGCAGGCAGCAGGTTGGGGATGTGGAGGCCAGAGAAGTGTAGATGGATCACTATAACTGAAAAAGATGGAAAGCCTAATGCATAATGGCAGGAGAGATGGGGAGAATTCAGCTGGATCAAATGTCAGGTGAAGAAAGGAAAGAATATTTTTATTACCAGGCCATCCTAGCACAAATCAGGTTGGCTTGAGAACTTCCCGGGAATGGAAGGATATGGATTATGTGCAGGCAGATGAGAGTTGGTCTTGACGTCATGTTCAGCCCTCTCATTGTGGGCTGAAGAGCCCATTCCTGTATTGCTCTATGTTCTACATATAAAGATTACAGGGAGAAGGCCGGAAAGCATGGGGTTGAGAGGGAAGACAAGTTAGCCATGATTGAATGGTGGAGTACACTCAATGGGTTGAATGGCCTAATTCTGTTCCTGTGTCTTATGGCTATGGTCTTATAATGTAGAGGGGTTACCAGTCTGCTGCCAGAGAGGTTTTTTTTATTGACAATACCGCGCTTTCAACATAGTACACTATTGACACAGTGTAGTTTCCCATTTTCTCAGGATGGGATATAGTTCAGCTAGTTGCATATCCAGGTTCAATCCTAATCTCTGATGCTGCCGGTGTGGAATTTGCACGTTGTTCCTGTGATAGTGTGGGTTTTCTTCGGGTGCCTCCCGTCTTCTCCACATCCCCAAAGACCTACAGTTTGATAGATTAATTTGCCACCATAAATTGCCTTTAAAGTGCAGGTGAGCAACAGTCTGGGGGATTGGTGAGAATGTTGGGAGGTCAAAATAAAAAGTAGACCAAGTGCAGACCCATTGGGTTCTCCCCCCCCCCCCCCCAACGCAATATTCCAGCACTCAGCTGTTCCCCCAACACAACCCATTTGGCTTTTTTGAAAACTTTAACCATGAATAACTCGGGGGAAGGGGGCAGGGGGTGTGACACTCAACAGCTTTAGAGCCCATTGTGCATTGGAGGGGGTTGGGGGGAGGTGGGGTGGGGGGAGGGGTGGTGGGGGGAGGGGGTGGTTTGGGGGAGGGGGAATGGGAGGGGGAGGAGGTGGTGGGGGGAGGGGGGAGGGGGGTTCGAGCGCTGGAGTGCCCCTCCCTCCTGGAGTGGCCCGTCCTTCCTTACGAGTGCATTGCGATATCACTCGGATTTTTTTCCAAAATGGGTGAGTTTGAAGAACTCGGGCTGTTTTTAAATTTCAACAATTAATAACTTTGGGAATATAGGTGGAAATACGACAGGAAGATGTTTATCGCCACCACGGGAAAAATGTGAGTGGGATGTGTGAAAATGGGAAGGCTGTGACCTAGCGTTTGGAAGAAGATTGGATATTAACCAGATTGACACACACAAAAAACAAACAAGATGAAGACTTTTAGTTATTATATAGAGAAGAGATGGGTGCTAGATGACTCACACTGAAGTGAACCAAAAAACCTGTTTCAGTTTTGGATAACTTTACGGCACTGTCTTCATTTCTCTCTGTCTCCTCAAGGTCAGTAACTGATCAAATCCTAGCCTCCATTACCAATTATTTTTTGTCAAGCACATCTCCCTTTCCACCTGCCTCTGCCCCTGTATGCCTCATCCAATTATTTAACTCGGCCAATAGCCATATCCAAATTGTGATCACAATTTATAAAACATCAATGGGGGGAAGGGTCTTTCTCTTTTGGAGAAGTGTAGACCCATGTGGAAGCTGTAAATCAGTTAGTTGGCTAGTTATTTAGTTAGTTAGTTAGTTAGTTAGTTTAGTTTACGTCACAAGTACCGAGGTACAGTGAAAAGTTTTTGTTGCACGCTAACCAGTCAACAGAAAGACAGTACACGATTACGACTCTGGAAGGCGACTCCGGACTGTCAAAGCCGCCACAGCCAGACATAAAAACAGCTTTTCTTCCACGAGCAGTAGCTTCTACTCAATAACCAAAAGTCTATAGCCTCCGTTTGCTCTGTTTTTTAAATTTCATTCACATGTTTAAACTATTATGTTTTTATTCGTAATGTTTTAATGTTTTATGTTTTATTCTTAATTGTTTACTGTATGTCATGTTGTTACTTGCGAGCGGAGCACCAAGGCAAATTTCTTGTATGTGTACATACTTGGACAATAACGTATTCATTCATTCATTCACTCGAGCCATTTACAGTGTATAGATTGATATATGATATGAGGTATAAGGGGGGCTTTCATATAAAGGCTAACCTGAGACTTTAAGCCATTCTTGAATGTTCATCGTTTTCTATTGCAAGGACTCATTTCAGCTGCCATTCCTCAAGGGCAGTGAGGGGTAAGAGGGATGTAGCCAACCATTCCTGGTTCCTATTCCAGAGCTGCATTCCCACTCCACATCCACTGCTCAAAACTGTTCCCTCACTTCTAAGGCAGATGCCATGCCACCCACCCTGGCCACTCGCATTCTCTATAAACACCTCTGCCCCTTGGCCCTGCTCCCACCACGAGAATACACCCCTCCTCTTACCCAGTCATCCACAGCCAGATACAGTGCTAGATATTATATCTTTTCCACAACCCTTGCCAACAACAATCCAAATTGGGGGATTGGCAGGAATGGAAAAGTGTAAAAGCTACTTAACTGGGAGGGTGGGACAGACTACTGTCTGCACATGTAGGAGGAGAGAGAGAATCCAGGGTGATATGTAATAGATCCAAGACAAGTATAAAACTATCACACAGTGCTCACACCTCCTATGAACCCAATGGGTGGGTGGAGGTGTAGAAATAAACAAGATCTACTTCAGGAGAACATTCCTTGCCTCCCTGTTGATTTTATTTTTACATTTTTGTGGAATATTGGAGTTTCTGGCTTGAGTTAATATAACATCTGGTTTTAGCATTTAATAAGGACCGCTCCGGAAATGACTGCGCAGGGCCAGATGGGGTCGTGTAGCTTTCAATTCAGCCTGTCGCTGGGGTGGTTTAACCCTTTTACCACCACAAACTTGGCCATCCACTTGCCCTTAAATGTATCTGACAAGTATTAGCCGTAGCACAATTGCAGCTCTACCATCTCCAAGGAATGTCATTGCAGCTTCAGGCACTACTCCTAGAGCACAACAGTGAGGCTGACACATGGCTGTAGTGCTAAATGGCCTCTATCAGGAGAGGGTTTAAACTCAAAGCCCACTCTGCTCTTTCTGATCCAATTATAGCATTTTGAAGAGGAGCAAAGGTGTCCAAACCTGAAGAATGGTCTCAACCCAAAACATCACCCATTCCTTCTCTCCAGAGATGCTGCCTGTTCCGCTGGGTTACTCCAGCATTTTGTGTCTATCTTCGGTTTAAACAAGCATCTGCAGTTCCTTCCTACACATTTCCTCTGCTCCATTGTGAAATCTCCTCAAGGCATGTCTACTTTGAAGAAGTTCTCCTTTCTCTGACGAGAGTTCTGCAACACCCTCTCTCGTTGCTCCCCCTCTGTGATTCCTCCTGCTCTCAGACTCTACAACCACGTTTTAACCCAGACTCGTTACCACAGCCATGTGTGTTTTCTCGATGCTTGCCTGCGCCTCCATCTTCTACCTTGGGGATTCCAACTCCAACTCCAGACATCCCAGTTCATTCTTTTTTTTAAAGTCTGAAGAAGGGTCTCGACTTGAAACGTTACCCATTCCTTCTCTCAAGAGATGCTGCCTGTCCCGCTGAGTTACTCCAGCATTTTGTGTCCAGCTTCAGACCAACACATCTCCTTCTTCCAATGCTGTGACAGTCACATTGATTTGTGACCTTGAGATAAACGCAGGCATCATCGGGAATGAAGCTAATGCAAAAATATAAGGATCACTTTGGCAGCAATCATGTGTGAAAACAGGTAAATCTCACGGAGCACCAGAATCGTACTGACAACATACCAATGTAAAAACAACCAAATCTTGCCTACTACATCCTCGTAAAAAAAATACCGAAATGACATGGACAGCATCCTCATGCAAAATTGAAAATCAAATTTACAAAAGATATTGACAAAAGCACCAAAACTGCACCAGCAGCAACCTATGACAACATTTGAATTGCATTGACCATGACTTTGTGTAAAAACATGGACTGCACCGAAGTAACCTTGTGCAAGGAAGAAAAACTACACTTACAGAAATCGCTTGTGAGTACAAAAACCTCACCAGCTTCTTCCAAACATTAAGTTCATCAGTGTTAATCTTCTTCATTCAATGACAATTCAATTACCTAAATATTCAATAGCGTGAAAATCCACTGCCATTTTTAATCTGTCCTGCCCAGAAGCAAACTAATGCAGCACGGGAGTGCAGCTTGTAGAACCACTGCCTCACACCACCAAAGACACTGATTCAATCCTGACGGGATTGCTGCCTGTATGGTTTATTCGTTCACCCTGTGACCGCGTGAATTTCCTCTGGATGCTCAGGTCCCCCGCATTCTAAAAAGTGCAGGTTGGTAGGTTAATGGGCCACTGTAAATTGCCCCTTGTAAGTGAGTGATATAATCTGGGGGAATTGTGGTGGAGTGCATGCCCGAATCAGCATCAATGGTGCTGAAGTGCGAATGGTTGAGTGCTTCAAGTTCCTTTGTGTAAATATTACCAAAAGTCTGTCATGGACCAACTACATTGAAATGACAGCCAAGAAGACACATCAATGCCTCTACTTCTTCAGGAAACTGAGGAAGTTTAGCTTGTCTCCAATAACTCTAACCAATTTCTACAGATGCACCATGGAAAAAGCGTACTGCTTAGTTTGGAACAGCTCTGCTCAAGAAACAATGTCTACGGAACTGGTGTGCTACAGCACTGAGAACTATATTCTGCACTCTGCATCTTTCCCTTTGCTCTACCAATATGTTTGGCTTGATTGTATTAATGTACAGTATTATCTGATCCATTTGGATAGTATGCAAACCATTTTACTGTACCCCAGTACACATGACAATAATAAACCTAAACCTTATAGAGGTGTATAAAACCATGAGGGCATAAATAAGGTGAATAGCCACAGTTTTTGTAGGCAAATCTAAAATTAGATGGCTTAGGCTTAAAGCGAGATGGGAAAAGGGACCCAAGGGGCCACTTTTTCTACTCACCCAGGAGGGGGGAGGGGCAGAGGGGGGGGGGGGGGAGAGGGGGGGATGAGATGGGGGGTGAGAGGGGGGGTAGGGGATGTGCAAATATGGAATGAGCTGGCAGAAGTGGATATAATTACAACATTTAAAGGTCATATGTAGAGGTACCTGGATAGGAATGATTTAGAGGTCAGTTGGTCAGTATGGATGAGTTGGGCCGAAGGGCTTGCTTTGTTGTTGTATAGTTCAATGTCTCCATGGAGGAGTCTAAACTGATTTGCCTAATTCAAGGATATCAGACTAAATGTGGCTGAACTTGCACCCACATGCTACGCAAGGCCAAGTTAAACACTCCCACCCCTGACAGGGTTTACTGCTTATCGAGCTTGAATTGTTCCTTTCTTGATTCTAATGGGCAATAAAGCAGTCTACTGTTTTGCACCCATTCATACAGAAAATATCATGATTACTGACATTGAATAGTTAGATTAAGTACCTAAACCAGGGTAGAGACCTCTAAATCTCAACAACAGTTTCAGCAAAATGATAAGATGCTTCACAACACGAGGTGTGCAGCACTGTCTGCAAAAGTATACGTTAGGACAGCAAGGAGCAGGCACCGGTGAAAAATAACAGGCACCATTCTGATGGGAGGCAGAATAGGTCTGTTCGAAGATCTGGCATTCTGTAAATATCTGATAAAAGAGACATTGAACCAGGGCAAGATAAAGCAGATTCATTCTAGTCTAGACTCCCACAAGGAGAGTGCAATGCCCTCAATATCCAACATTCCTGTTTACATAGTCTTATTAATCCTGCCTTGCTTCAACATATTCCAACAGACTCCTTCTCCCATTATGGACCTCATTAACCTGGTTATCTTTGGGTGATAAGAAACTCTCCTGAACCCTAAGGCAGTGAGTAGCCAGACAGACTACTGGAGAAATGAATAATCCCTGTAGTTTATAGATTGGTGCAGCCAACATCTCAGAACAGTACTAATGCCTGAACACAAAACAGCATGCACGTATTTCTTTCTGTCATGACTCTCCTCGCCTCCAAAATTTTATGCCTAATATGCAGAATTTTTTTTCGCAAGATACCTGTTAAATATCCAAATTTCCTTTTGAGTATTCCACATGGTAGTGTTGACAAATCTTCAATATTAGGAGGCTTTGTCAATCGAGCAGTGTTGACTTATTCATGCCCTTCTGAGTTACAAGAGGGTTCCACTCTCATGATCAGTTTGTAACCCAAACAGTTCACAAGTCAGAAATGCAGAGGCCAACCAAGTCCCAACACAGCAGAGGATGCCTGCATATCCATCTCACCAGTCTCCCAAATGCTCAGTCATATGTTTGGGCTGTATGCAAATCATACGTTCATTAATTGGGGAGGACTAGCTGCAATGTAACAATGGGGGGGAGATAGTGGGAATGACTGAGGGGCAAAAGAAAACAATTCAACTGCTCATCAAATTACAAACATCTCCCACCACACAAACTTAAATCCTGAGACAAATGAGCAGTAGAGATCAGATGCCATTCTGTCCGGTAGTATAGATACTACCAATGTCTCAATTATTGAATATTTTCTCCATTATGTTACCCGATGAGAAGCAGATGAAATGTATTCTGCTGAGGGTGCAGATTACATCACAAACAACGCCAATTTTTTCCTTCATATCTCTGCCCAATTTTGTAGGATCGCCAAGTCCTGTCATGTTTCCCCGTGGTGGAGTCCACTGACAAAAAAATAAGCTCCAATAAAATACCATAGCTAAAACCAAGCCAAGGAGGATATGAGGATTTCCGAAGAGGAGAAAATGAAATAGGGGGATGTGGGGATGATGGCAGGTGTGGACAGTAAGTGTAGTTTAACTTGAAACATAGGGTCCTGTAACCTCTCATTAGAATATACTAGTAATCTAGAGTAGAGTAGGTGGAATAAATGTATGGATGTATTCCCAAACTGGCATGGTTGCAAGTTTAATATAAATGAGTGCTGAGTCTACTGTCGACTGAGTATCACAGTAGCCAAAAGAATCTGGACTGGATATTGTGAAGTTCTGATACATTAGAGGTTAGTGCGTTCACAATGTCCTAGTCTGTAACGCCAGCAGCATTATTAATGAGGGATATGAGCAACTTCCTACACTATGAACAAAATGGGCAGAGGCACATACATGGGAACTCCACCACCTATGGCTTTTCTTTCAGATGGTGCATCATCCTGATTGGAGATATATTGCAGGCCCCTCATTGTAACTGAGTGCAAATCCCCAGCAGCATTGTGGAAGCACCATCATCAGAAAGACTGTTGTGGTTCAAAGCGGGAGCTTCAGATCCATATCCAAGATCCCAAAAATTAAGTGAAAGAAGAATGGTTTGGGTTGTGTAGCCTGGCATAAGATTTGAGAACTGAAAAGCTCGGCAAACAATGTATATCATAAAGCTTGGCAGGGCAGTAGCCTGGCATTGGCTGAACTGCAGAGAGGAATCAGTGCACAATAACAACATGTGAAGACAAGATGATTTGCTTCAGTCCCATATTTTAACATCAGTTTTTAACATGGCCTCAACTTTTCATGATCCTCCACTCTTCCCTGTGCCAAATTTCTGGATGTGAGCTAGCAAGCAACATCCATTGTAACCTTACTTATTCTCCCACACCATTTGCCACTTCCATCACATAGTTCCACTTTCCAGCCAATGCTTCAAATGGGGCTTTCTCCCTCAACAGCAAATTCCCTCAACAAGGATTTTCAGAGTTGAGAGACTTTTCTTTCTCCCCCATCTTATTCATCCCTTCCACAACATCGGAGAACATTTATAGAGTCCTCTGTGCTCACCTTCAATTCGTCAGTCTCCACTTTCAGCAGATTATGCACTACACTATCCTGCACCTCTAGCATAATGGCAACATCTATTGCCTTTCACCATTTTCTTCACCCTGGTTTCTTCTCTTACTCACCACCTACTGTATAGCCTCCACTTCCCCCACAGCATCTTTCTCTATAACTGGAGGAGATTCAATGCCCTTTCTGGAAATCCATCCCTGGTTGGGAGCATAAACACGCTGCAGTGATTGATATGGAATGGATTTCAGAAACAAAACAAACCCTCATAGTGGGTGGAATAGAGTTGCTGCCTCACAGCTACAGCAACCCGGGTTCCATCCTGACCTTTGGTGCATGTACTTCACGCATTCTCCTTTAACCACATACGTTTCCCTCTGGGTGCCCCAGTTACTTCCCACATTCCCGTCACACCGGTTGCTAGGTTAATTGGCAACTGTAAATAGCTCTTGCTGCAAGGGAGTGGTAGAACCTGAGTGTAAGTTGACGCGAATGACGGGGGAATAAGATGGGATCAGAGTGTAGTATTAGTGCAACAGGGTATTTGATTGCCAGCATGAACTGCATGACTCAGAGAGCCCTTTTCTGAACCATCTGGCTATGTTTCATAGCTGCTGCATACAGCGCAGTTAGCTCAATGGACCACCAATGAACATCTTTTGAAGCCTACATCCTACCAGGGTCCAATAAGCGAGTTCGGTATCTAGTGCGCGCAATGAATCATGGGATTTTATCAAAGGTCATTCGGGATACACAAAGAATGTATTGGATTCAAACAAGTGATCAAGCACCAAAAGCAAGCCACGTTATCTCCAACTGCCTTAATGCCGTAGCACAAATAGCGAGCTTGCCCCAATACGGCAGTAGGCAGACCGACCTCCATGACACCTATTGACTTTCACCAAATCCAACCCTTATTGTTAAGGCAACCATAATGCTTAGGGTCCATTACAAACTGAATAGTTCACTATGGAGACAGGACCGCCTCCCTCAAGTCTCAGACAGCGGAGACGTGAGGGCAAGAACACCATTCTCCTCTGACTTGAGTAGCCCTAAGCTAATTGTAGCAAAGTCTGAACATTCAACATTGTTAGCACAGCCTGCAATGAAGTGGACCTGAGCACTCACTCACTCACCAGGTGGCTTCCCCACAATGCAAATCTTGCCTGTGCCCGGCAGCAACTATCCCCACAGTGGCCAAAGTCAGGCAGCAACTATCCCCACCGGAGAGGTTGCGAACACCGGCCCCTGCAACCATGTGCAAACATGAACAGCTTTCTGTGGGGCAAGGGAGGGATGTAGCACCCTATCTATTTCCGCATGCAGGTCGCTAGGTCCAAAGTCAACTAGGCAAAGGGGGGAGAGATGTGACTTGGGCAAAACAGCAGCTATGCAGGACATTTTGATGCGCCCACTGAGGTGGGTTCCCCACAACGCAAATCTTGCCTGTGCCAACATGCCGATGCTGAAATATACTCTTTATGTTGGAATAACTTTTACGTTTAGTCTAAGTGGCTCCCATGAGAGTGGAAAAACAGAAGAAAATAGTAAGTTTAGGTAGCGGTTAAGTCTCCGGGAGCTGAGCTCATTCTCCACCTCAGTGAGCTCCTACTGATTGCTTGCCTTCATGGTTAAATATTTACTTTACTGCAGCAGCAACCAGCCAGTAGGTATTAATCAGAAGTCCTGTGTGATTAGGCCAACTAATTTTCTTCCACGACTTGACTAGCCCTAAGCTAATTGTAGCAAATCAACTGATCAGTCTTTTGACTCGTGACTAAGTTTTGTACGACACAACTTTACTTACACATGTACCTGTAAAACTCATTCAGAAGTCAACAAACATGCATACAGCCCATGGCTGTGGACTAGGGTACCCGGACGTGGCGCCGATGGACGAGAAGCCGAAGCAAAGAAGTGGAAGCCAAATAACCGAATGGAAACGAGGCCGAAACGCCAAATAACCGAAAGGGTGGGACGCCTAAATGCAAACTAACCGAAAGGGCAGGACGCCTCAAAGCCAACTAACTGAAAGGCTGCGTCGCCTAAAAGCAAACTTACTGAATGGCTGCGCTGCCGAAACGCCACCTACCCGAAAGGCGGCTTCGCCTACAAGCCACTCAACAGAAAAGTCAAATAACGGACATGACGTTGCCAGGGGACGGGACTTGTCAGCAATTGGTCCAGACCCCCGCGTCCATCACATCACTGGCTGGTGGAGGCAGGAAGGTGGGGGTCATTTTCCCACACAAGCCATAGGTGACTGGGCAATCTGAACCTAAGCACCAAGTTGTAAGCAGCCGAAGGAGCGTATCCCTCAGGACAGCCCCCACTCTCCCACAGCCACCCTCCGCCTCGTCTCCCCCGTGCGGCCGCACTGTGACGGGCTGTGGGTCCGGTGGAGCGGAGGTGTTGGACAATGTTCATCCCTCCACAGTGACTAGGGAAGTGGACTAGGGAAGGGGAGGAATGGAGAGAGAGGGAACGTATGGGTTACTTGAAGTTAGAGAAATCAATATTCATGCCGCTGGGTTGTAAGCTGCCCAAACAAAATATGAGGTGCTGTTCCTTCAATTCCTCCACTTTGCATGTTGGTGGAGTTGGAGGAACAGCATATCATTGGTGAATATGGAGCTCTTGATCAGCCAGCATGACCATGACACTCATTTAGGGCCAATTATCATGCGATCATAATGCTTAGCATAACTCCAGCTATGCTTAATGTGTCATTTATCATACGTGCATATATGTCACCTGCCTGCTGAATCCCTGCCCTTCTACAAAGCTTGTGCTCATTTTTCCACTTCCTCCCTTCTCTTGTTATATGCTGGTACACCTGAGAAGGTTTTCCACAATAAAAGTACAGTGTGGCTGCAAATTGCTATTGAGAGAAGAGATAAAGAAACAGCCACATGCAAAAGATATACGTAGTGAAAGTTGAATAAGCAAATAGTCAGTTATAAATTCACACAGAAGGAATCTCACGCACATTTGCACTGGTAGTTTATATGACTGGCATATCATTGGGCAGGCATGCAGAGATGTACTCAGGTAGCACATATGTACACATACAGGTCTATAAAGATACCTGTGATATCTTCATACAGAATGGAACATCTGCCCATGCATATTCAATGGTGGTACATAATGTATGTTATCCAGACACAGGTTTGTGCCAAATTTCAGAAGCAACAAGGATACATACCAGGAAGAAACCAGGACACGCACCGGAAACATTAAAACAATAACACACTGAGAACAAGCACAGGAACAAATGATGTCCAAACTTGAAAACATCTCAGTCATACATAAATAATAAACTGTGGAATGGAGCAAAATACACTGAATAGACTAGGCGCACTCACAGGCACATTGCAAAGAAAGGAAGTATTTTCATAGAGATCACCACAGTCTTAACTGCTTCACAGCTGATGAAGTATTTTTGGTGTGTGGTCATTTTTGTCACATGGGAAATGTAACAGCTATTTTATCCGCAGCAAGATCGGTCAAACAGATTAGTCTTATTTATGAGATAAATAAGCGATTCATTTGTTTTAGAGGCGTTGACTGAGAGATAAACATTGTAAATGTTGCTCTAAGTGGCCATGCCAAAGCAGACTGCAAGGCTCTACTTACAGCCAAATGAAAGGCCAGAAGTCTACTTGGTTTAACACAAGTGGAACACCTAAACGGGGCAGCATTCCCTTGGTACTGCAGAGGACCAGATTACTAGCTTCAGTCAATGGAGAGGGATTAGAATTTCTAATCCTTTTGATTCATGAGTGAGATTGCGCCCAGCAAACTGTTTGTACAACAGGAGCCGGAACAAACCAGGAACAAGATAGGAATACAATGATCAGCTATAAATCAGCCAAAATAAACATGGAGGCAGCAAACCCCAGGGGAAATAGCAGGTGAATTTGCCAAGAACCGCCTGGCTGCCTGAACTCACCACCCCTGTTGCACAAACCACCCAGACAGAGAGGTCTGGCTGAGCTGACCCTCCATAACTGATGGTCAGCCCACCAAGTGGGGTGCAACACAACAAGCAACAATGACTCGGAAGCTTAATCATCAGGCTGTACCTGTGACAAGTTTTTCCTAGCACACTACTGGCAGAGGCATTTGAAGGCAGAGGCATTTAAGAGAATTTATATAATCTCAAATGTTTTTAAAATTAAAATTGAATTAAAATACTTTTGCACTGGGAATTAATTAAAAACCTTGAAAAGAAAAAATGATTTACCTGCATCGGGTCATACAGCATGCGAACAGGCTCTTCGGCCCAACACCCATGCCAACAAAGATCCCCCACCTACACCAGTCCCACCTGCACGTGTTTGGCCTATACCGTTCACAACCTTTCCGATTCATGTACCTGTCAAAATGTATTTTTAAATGTTGTTATAGTATCTGACTCAACTACCCCCTCTGGCAGCTCCATATATCCAACATCCTCTGTGTGAAACCCCCCTTAGGTTCCTATTAGATCTTTCCACTCTCAACTTAAACCTATGTCCTCTGGTTTTTGATGCCCCCACTCTGGGTAAAAAAATCTGTGTATCTACCCTATTTATTCCTCTCATACACCTCCATAAAATCATCCCTCATCGTCCTGCACTCCAAGGGATAAGGTCCGAGCCTGCCGAGCCTCTCCCTTGAGGCCTAGCATCATCCTCGTAAATCTTCCCTGCATGGTTTTCAACTTAACAACATATTTCCAATAGCAGGGTGAACAAAACTGAACACAATACCCCAAATGTGGTCTCGCCAATGTCTTGTACATCTTTTACTCAGGCAGTTAACTTCTTACTCAAGATTGGCAAACCTATTCAATGAATGCAATCACTTACACCAGGCATGACTAGTGGGAGCTGAGGGGGCATGTATGAAGTGCATCCAATCCCTCAGCACAGTGTTGTAGAGCAGAGAGATCTAGGAGTGCACGTTCATAGTTCCTTGAAAGTGGCATCACAGGTAGATAGGGTGGTCAAAAAAGATTTTGGCACATTGGCCTTCATCAGTCCAAGTAGTTGGCTCAAAACAGGATGAAGGATGAACAAGGTGAAAAATATTCACATTTTCTCACAACAATAGATGATTAAACTCTTGTTATAGATGAACACAAAGTGCTGGAGCAACTCAGTGGGTCAGGTCTTTCTATAGCTTGTATATCACCACCAGGTGGCACTTCGATGGCAGCCTTGCCTGCAGTCTGTCTGTCCTTTTCGTCTTTTTTTGTTATTTTCAGTGTGTTTAAAAAATTTGTGTTAATGTTCTCTGGTTTGTTTTGTGTTGGGGGGGGGGGGGGTCGGGGGAAACTTTTTTTCAATCTCTTACCTTGCCAGAGATGCGATTGTTTTCCGGATCGTATCTCGGGTCGCTCTGCAGCCTTACATCATGGAGCTGGAGGCCTTGTTCGGGACTGACATTGAGCCCCACCGCAGGGCCATCGACTTACCTTCGGAGCAGATCCCTGGCCTGGGATCGATGCTCCAACCGCGGCCTGCGGACTTTAACATCAAGGGGCTCGCAGTCTCGGTTAAGAGACCAACGTCGATAAGCTCCAATAGCCGCACAACATTCAACTAGCCCCGACCCGGGGTAGATCGCCGGGTGCGGGGGAGCTGAGATTTCCCCCCCTCCCCCCGATTCAGGAGCTTGATCGCTTCAACGAGGAGCCCGCCACCGGCTACGCGAGTGAGATCGTCACGTCAACAGATGGTTAGTGGCCCCCGACCGCTGGAGGACAAAGAAGGGAGAGATTTAACTTTTTTTTCGCCTTCCATCACAATGAGGCATGTGGAGGAGTCACTATGGTGGATGTTTATGTTAAAATGTATTTTGTGTGTTCTGTTGCTTTTTATTGGTATGTCTGTATGGCAATTCAAATTCCTCGTATGTTGCAAAACATACTTGGCTAATAGATTCTGATTCTGATTCTGATTATGACGAGGGTCATAGCTCTTTCCATGTCACTCTCACAGAATTCCCATTCATCAACTTCTTTCTTGTAACTCATTCTCCCTCACACTACTTACACACCTATCCCGATTCTCCTGCCACCCATCTACACCAGGGTAATTCAAAGTGGCCTAATTAACTTACTAACCAGATCATCTTTAGGTTGTGGGAATAAACCAGAACACTCTGGGAAACAAACAAACCAAACCAGAAACCAAGAATCAAGTCATAAGGTCATAAATGATAGGAGCAGGATTAGGCCATTCAGCCCATCAGGTCTACTCTGCCATTCTGTCATGGCTGATCTATCTCTCTCTCCTAACCCCATTCTTCTGCCTTCTCCCCATATCCCCTGACACCCGTACTAATCAATAATCTATCTATTTCTGCCTTAAAAATATCCATTGTCTTGGCCTCCATAGCCTTCTGTGGCAAAGAATTCCAAAGATTCACCACGTTCTGACTAAAGAAATTCTTCCTCAACTCCTTCTTAAAAGAACGTCCTTCAATTCTGAAGTCAGTCTCTCTGCATAGAAGTAAGGAACTGCAGATGCTGGCTTACAAAAAAAAGGGAGGCAAGGTGCTGGAGTAACTCAGCGGGTCAGTCAGCATCCTTGGAGAACATGGATAGGCGACATTTTGGGTCGGGCCCTTCTTCAGACTGATTGCAGGGGGGTGGGGGATGAAAGCCAGAAGAGTGGAGGGGAGGACAAAGCATGGCAGGTCATATGTGAACACAGGCGGGGGGGGGGGGGGGGGGTGCGTGCAGATGGCTGGACAAAGCCCAGAGATGAACAAATACAAAGTGTGAGACAAAACGGTTAGTGTTGTGAATTGTGAAGTTGGAGAATTGATGAGGTGCACATTGATTAGGAATGTAAGTGGAGTGGACGGGAGAGATAGGTGTAAGGTCAGCCTAAGAAGGGGAGGGAGGAAGGTTATGGGGAAGAAGGGGAAGTGTTCAAAGTAGTAAAAGTGGTGACATGAAGATAACAATCAAGGGATTATGGAATCAAGGAATATGGGGAGTAAACAGGAACAGGGTACTGATTTTTTCTGATCAGTATGATCATATTGAATGGCGGTGCTGGCTCGAAGAGCCGAATGGCCTACTCCTGCACCTATTTTCTGCTTCTATGTTTCTATGTAAGAAACTGCAGAACAGTCAATTACAAAGGACATGAACAAAAATGCAAACTGCTGCAGAAACTCAGTGAGTCAGGTAGCATCTGTGGAGGTAAATAAACTGCAGCATTTCAGGTCTGGAGCCTTCTTCAGACTTAAAGAGTGAAGGGCCTGTCCCACTTGGCCTGTCCCACTTGACGTAATTTGCGCGTCATTTACGCGACATCCTAAAAATTGGTTGGCGATTCGTGACGCGCGCATGGCGTGTATGATGCGTGGTGAGGTGTGTTGGCGTATGCAGTGACACGCGGTAGCACGTGGCGCCCCAGGATTTTGGGATGCTCAAAATCCCGGCGCGCCATCTGCGTGACGCGCAAATGACGCCAAATGGGACAGGCCCTTAAAAGAGATATAGCTGGTAGAAAGAGGCGAGGGTGGAGAAGTGGGGCAAAAGCAGACAAGTGATAAGTGGATCCAGATAAGGAAGAATTGATTGGCAGATGAATCAGGTGGAGAAGTGAATAGTGGAAATGTCTGCACTTAAAGTCATGTCAGTACATTCACCCATGGCTACAAGTACAATATAAATGTACCAATTAGGAGCAAAATAAGGCCACTCAGCTCCCCAACCATGCTCTGCCATTTAACTACATCATAGCTGGTCTAACAAAGCTCAATTCTGCATTCCCATTTGCCCTCAATAACCCTTCACAACATTGTTTTACTTCATTTTAACTATCTCTGCTTTACAATTATTGCCACAAAAGGAAAAAAAGTTGAAAAGACAAAATATAAAACTCTTTAACAGGTACATGCAAAACTGCCACACAATTTACTCAAAGCAAATAACTCACCCAGTCAGAGTGAAAATAGATTTGATGCACATATCTGCACTTCTGTGCTTGGTGCTTGCACTATCTACCTGATACTCTTTTTATATATATCTAAGTAAGTTTGTAAAAGGTTGTTAATCAGTCTATTAACACTGACTTATGGGGCAATCTCAGCCCAATCCACCCCCTCGTTTCCCTATCACCCATTTTCTATTCTCTCCACCCCTGGTAAACAGCAGAAATATCAAAGCTTAAAAAGTATTACTGTTACAGCTGATGGAAGTAACACCCAAGCACATTTATAATTGATCCACTGCAAGAGAGGGAAGGGATAGTTTCTAATAACATTCCACCGGGCAATAAGGAAAGGAAAATGTAAGAGAAGCAGTTTGTCATTTATCAAACTTTAAGTTATTGCCCCCATCAGGTCTCTAACTCCAATCGAGTTGCACTGTCACCTCCCTTACTCTGACACCAGGTACTTGGCAGCTTCCATATGAGCCCCTCTCTTCTCCCCCCCCCCCCCCCCCCACGCCCACCCATCTAGGCTCTGTCCACCACCAATATTGTTGCACCAATTGCAAGAATCTCATTCCATATACTTTTCCAGATTAAACATTTCATTAGCCCTCCCACGACGCAAATGTAGGTGTAAAATTTATGACTGAATCATTTTCAATAACAACATCTCTGTTGTGATTGGAATGTCAACTCCACAATTATTATTACAATCCATAAAAATTGGCGCTGCTTTCGGCGTAATGTCCCACATATAAATGAAACAGGCATATCAGCTGAGTTAAATAGACAGCAATACAGGATTTCGTTCCAAACTCCCACATGTTGAATGCAGCCACATTCTGTTGTTCAGACAAACACGTTACAGACAAGTTCTACAAATATTAGCAATAGCCTTGCACATATTGTTTGAGTACGACTTTAGTTGAGGGCCACAAGAAATGAAAATTACTTGTGTCTATGTGAGTCAATGTGTACCTTTGTGGATGGATACGCCGGTGTGTGAAGATGCGCCAGTGGTGAGATGTTGGGGGAGAGACTGCGAGTGTGATGGTGCGATTGTGTTAACAACTTGAATGCACATGTTTGCTTATGTCACTGCATACCTTTACGTCTATTTGTTTATGCACATCTTTTAAAGTCCGCGTGTGGTCCTGCGTCTGTTTCTAAATGTTTCTAAATGCATCTGTCTTTTTTGTGCTTGTATTCTTCTCATTCGCCTGTTATCTTTCTTTGGTCATCTATTTGTGCTTCTGTCCTCTCTTTGGCTCTCTGGTTTCTGTTTTGTTTCCGAGGGTCTGTGATCCTTTCAGCGTTGTTGCAGCGACGTGTATGTAGGTTTTATACTAGTCTGTGGTTGTGTATACGTACACAAGTAATTGATGTATTTGTGCGCAAGTAAGAATACGCGCGTATGTTTTGATAAATATATGTATAGCTGCAGTGTGCGTGCACATGTTTGTGTGTACTTGGCTTGGAGTGTGTGTATATTATGTGTGCTTGGCTTGGAGTGTGTGTATATTGTGTGTGCTTGGCTTGGAGTGTGTGTATATTATGTGTGCTTGTTTGCGGATTGTGGAGAGGATGAAAAAGGAAATGAACAAAGAAGCAGAATGAAGGGATGGTGCCTGTAGAGATGGAGACGGGGCGATGGATGGGGCAGGAGAGCGAGCTGGTGAACCGGCCACATACCACATTACTGAGAAAATCAGCTTCGTTCAAGTCTTCCAAATCCACAAGGTTCGAAGCTGCGAAGAGTTTCTCTGCCCCGAAGTTATCCAGGATATCCATAGTGTCCGACTCGCAGGGCTCGTCCGCCGGGGAATCCGTGCTTGTGTGGGGTTTGGGGGGCGCAGCCTGGTGAACCCCCCCCCTCGTCCCTCCGTGACCTGTGCCGCCGCCGACCGGGGGGCTCGACCACGCTGCCCCGCTTCAGGGGCTCGATCTCCAAATGCCTGTAGATCCTCCGGGCTGCGAGCTGTCTGATGTCTGGGGTTGATGTGACTGTGCCCAAGCTCTCGGCTCGATCTCCAAGTTCTTGTCTATTGGATCTCTCTCTCTCTCTCTCTCTTCCCTCTCCCTCTCCCCTTCCCTCCCTCTCCCCACTCTCTCTCCCTCTCTCCTGGTGTGAACACTGCCCAGCTCACACCCCCTCTCACAACACCCCCACCGCTCCCCTCCCCTCCCTCCCTCCCCTCCTCGCACCTCAAGTCACGCCCTCTCTCTACAATTAACCGTTTGAGAACTCCGGACAGCCTTCAGAATTCATATTTTTTTAAACGTTCATTTTCAAGAGTTGCCATCGCCTGACAGTTGTTTCGAACTCGTTGCAGACGGCGAGTGGAAACTAAAAGGGCAGGAAGGCGCGCATTGAACCCCACCAGTACCCTGACCCCGGTTCCCCAGACCCACCCGATGGCAATTGCACCCTAGCCACAGGTTGTTGCTCTGCTGTGCGACACCATTTTCGCCAAGAGCGACCAACTTAACACACACCGCCTCCCACTGTGCAGGTGAACACACTTCACGTGTGCTGTGTTACTAACTAATCAATAATCAGAACAATGCAATACAGTCTGAACTTTGAAAGTTGTGAAACACTGTCCAGTCCATCACGGGTGCTGACCTCCCCACCACCATCGAAGGGATTTACCGGAGTCGCTGCCTCAAAAAGGCAGCCAGCATCATCAGAGACCCACATCACCCTGGCCACACACTCATTTCACCCCTGCCATCGGTAAGAAGGTATATGAGACTGAAAACTGTAACGTCCAGGTCCAAGAACAGCTTTAATAACCATTAGGCTATTAAATGCTACAACCTCAAATAAGCTCTGAACTACATCGACTATTACTGTTATTAGTTGTTTTTTATGTGTACATATGTATGATCTGTATATGTGAGTATATGTATATACACACACTGAACTTTTTTCTCATTTATTATATTATTTACAGTGTACTATGTTTACATATTATGTTATGCTGTTGCAAGTAAGAATTTCATTGTTCTATCTGGGACATATGACAATAAAACACTATTGACTCTCTTGTCCTAGCTAATGCACATAAATGCAGCCACTGGAATATGCATTGGAACCCTCTAATCACCAGCCTCCCTAATACTATAAAGTATTTTTACTAGTTAGAAGCAGGACTTGGCACATGTGGAAGCACACTTAGCCTCATATGACCGATCAAACTGATGGAATCTGCAACCATTTGAGACTGCACCATGGTGTAAAGTGGAGGCCAAAACAAGGATTATAGAGTAACAATAGTTACAGCATGGAAGGAGGTCATTTGGTCTGTCAAATCTACCATAAGAAAATTCGAACCCACTTCCCCATTCTAACTCCAGACCCCTGCAAATTCTATCTCTTCATTCACTTATCCTGATCCTATTTAAACATTACATCTAAATCTGTCTTCACTAATACCTTTGGAAGCACATTCCATACACTAACAACTTGCTGTGTTAAAGAAATATCCTTGGCTAACTTTGGGTTATTTTTCCAATCTTCTTGAATCCATGTCTACCATTCTAATTGGAATACTTTCTCAGCAATCGCCACCATGGAACCGTTTCTCTTGACCTATTCTATCGATATCCTTAATTGTTTTAAATGCCTCTTATTCCTCCCTCACCACCTCTGCTCCAACCCCAGCTTTTTCAGTGTCCAAATAAGTAAGAAAAGACACAGTGTTGGAGCAGCCAGCACTTTGTGTCTTCTTTTGTAAACCAGCATCTGCAGTTCCATTTCTACTGTCCAAATAAGGTAAATCTTGCATTCTGGAAATCACTTTGGTGAATCTCTTCTCACCCCTCGCCAAAGCCTTAACATCTACCCGAGCGTGAGGCACCCAGAATTGGACATGGAATGCCAGATAATAGACAAACCAAAATGTTAGTCCCTTGTTAAGTGCCCAGTTGCTGACGCACAAAGCAAATTCTCTATGCCTTCACAAAGGAAACATCCACTGCAGCCATCCTGTGACTTCTCCCCCCACCCCCCCCCTTCCTTGGTGTCTCTCCCTATCCCATTGAATTATGGCGGAGTTGGATACCATTGCTATCCCCAAGTACAGGACCTCCTAATGGGCAGTCCCCACAGGGAAGCTCTCTCATGCCCTCTGGTGGCTGGTGAAGTGATGCTAATCATGCGTCCTCAGGTGTCGTGGGGGGACATTGACTTGACCAACGTAGGAAGAGGGCAACAGAATAACGCGAGCATTGAAAGTTCATGGAATTCTATTGCTCACAAACTTCAAAATTGCTTTTCATTTGCCAACAACATAAAAATGTAGAAAGTAATTTTGATTTTTATTAATAGTAGTGATTTACACATATCAACAAACGTTTTTGTCTCAGTAAGTAGGAGCAACCATACCTCCTCAGCCTTCAGAAGGCAACAGGAGGGTGAGAGGGAGAAACTGGCACTGGTGAGTGTGTGTATGGCAATAAGGGTAACACTGGCCGGTTCACTGGAAAGACAGCTAATCACCTCCACAGGCAACCCACCGTGTCCACCAATTTTCTCACTCTATGTTGGTTGCTGACCTGGGCCCACGCAGGCTGATCCACTTCATAAACTTACTTTAGTTTAGTTTAGTTTAGAGATACAGAGCGGAAACAGGCCCTTCGGCCCACCGAGTCCGCGCCGACCAGCGATCCGCACACACTAACACTATCCAACATACACTAGGGACAATTTGCCTTTATACCAAGCCAATCAGCCTACAAAACTGTACGTCTTCTCCCTCACACTGTTGCCTTTGACTCCCTTTCTATCCCTTCCAGATGGGACAACAGAGAAATGGAGCATGTCAGTGTGTAAGGGGGAGGATCAGCACACGAGAAAGAGTCAATATGTGAGGGAGAGAGAGGGTGAGTGTGTGAAGGAGAGAGAGAGTGTCAGTGTGTGAGCGAGAAAGTGTACAAGGGAGACAAAGCATCAATGTGCTGGGGATAGCGTGAGTGAAATATGTAGAGAGAGAGAGTCAGTGTGCAAAGAAGTGTGAGTGTGTGTGGGAGAGAGAGTGAATGTGTGAGGGAGAGAAATTTGGTGCCATCGTGTGAGGGAAAGAGACTCTGCATCAATGTGTGGGGGGGCCAGAGCAAGTCAATATGTAGGTGGGGGGGGAGGTCAGTGCATGAGGGAGAGAGTGTACAAGGGTGAGAAAGTATCAGTGAGTAGTTGACAGAGTCAATGTGTAAAGAAGCTGGTCTGTGTATGAGAGAGTGAGTATGTGAGGGAGAGGGAGAATCAGTTGGGGACAAAGAGTCAGAATGTGAAATAGAAGGAGAGTGCAAGGCAGAGAGTCTCAGTGAGTGAGAGAGGGAGAGTGATAGTGTGTGAGAGGCAGTAGGTGAGTTAATGTGCAAAGTAGTGGGACAGTAAGTGTGTGAGTGAGAGAGAGAGAGTCAAATTAGTTTGTGAGCAAGTGTACGGGGCAGTATTCTATACTAAAAGTTCAGGCCAAAAAAATCACGGTATAGGCCTAATGATGCATAATCCACAATTTCCATAAAATCACCCTTGGTCATTCGCAAAGATTTTTACAGCTGCTTTTCTGTGTAAAAATAGACGTGCATATTTTGAAACCGAAATGGTGTTTAAGCCCAAAATTGCCTGTGTTTATTTATTTCTGCTTCTATTTTTGCACAGGACTGCAAAATACAGTAATTCAGACAACCTAGCTAATCTTGGCAGCTTTAATTAATCTGAGGATGAATAGAACTGTGATTTCACACAAAACTAAAATATTATGGATGTTGGAATTCCGAATAAAAATAGAATGTGCTGGAAACATCCAGTAGGCTAGGCAGTGTCTGTTGAGAAAGGAATTGTTTCAAGCATAGCCTTCTGGTGGAAAAAAAATAACCGCATTTGAATGATGATTTTTAATAAACCACATATCAGATAATATCTTGGTGAGGAAAAGAGACCATGTGTATTCTGAGTCATCACGGTTTGTCTCACAAATACACCAGCTTCCCCATGGTTTTGACAATGTTTCTGGATTTGCATATTAATTGATCATTTAACTTGCTACAAAACTGTTTCTGTAATGAATAACATTTACCCTGTCATCATGTGATTTTTTTAATAGGTGCCATTTGGCCCAAATCAATCGTGTGTGGAATTTCACACTTTTGAGCCATAATTTAGTAAGAGGGTGGTGAATCTGTGGAATTCTTTGCCACAGAAGGCTGTGGAGGCCAAATCAATGGATATTTTAGATAGATTCTTGATTAGTGCGGGTGTCAGGGGTTATGGGGAGAAGGCAGGAGAATGGGGTTAGGAGGGAGAGATAGATCAGCCATATGAAATGGTGGGGTAGACTTGATGGGCCGAATGGGCTTCTTCTTCTTTCGTGTGGCGTGCACAGCCTAAAGTTGTTGGATAACTTGTTCTATTTGATCTTTCCGTTGTGCACGTCGGATGTTGATTGCATTAGTCGAAACAGGGTGGACCACGTGAAGGTTGCAATCTTCCACCCCGGCCAAAATGGGCTCATTCTGCTCCTCTCACTTATGACCTTATGTAATTTATTTTTCCTGTTCTGCCCTTTTATTCTCTCCACACTTTATCCACTCGTTCTTTCACTCAGTCAGCACGGGGTTTGCCATCTTACTCACACTCACTCTCCTTGCTCACTTTTAATGATTATTTCCCACTCTTTTATTTGCATTGGTTAAGAGGGTGCAGTGTTTGACCAGTGCCGCGTGGAGGTCCTGCGTGCAGCGTTCCCCTCACCCCACAATTAGCTCACACACTCATCAGCCTGATGGCAAGGATTTGCAAACAACATATGAATAAACAAATCTAAGAAACCAGAGCAGCTGCTACATCCAAGGTGTTGACACACAAAGATTATTGGCAGTGGGTGTAGTGTAGACAGGAGCATAAGATTACAAAATGACGAAGAAAGATTAAGTGAAAAAAACCACACCATGCAGATTTAATGATTAGGTCACTATTTTGGAACAAGGAAAAGATAGCGAGTTGTATTTCTAAAATGGTGAAAGCTTACACTATGGAGTCAAAGAGCTCCATGGTACAGACTTACAGACTGAAATGAACAGAAATGCATACATAAATATTAAAGAATGTCAGCTTATAGTTATATAAGCACTATAATCTGAAAGGAAAATCAGTTTTATACAAATCCCAGGTTAGACTGGATGTCTGTGTACTGTCTGGGCATTACATCTTAGGAAAAGATATAATTGACCTTGGATGGAGAGCACTGCTGATTCCTCAGAATGTTGCCAGTTATTCCCAGGCTTCGATTAATGAGAGAACCTGCATGAACGGCTAGATTCCCTTGTAAATAAACACCCAAAGGACAATTGATTGAGATTTGGGGATTTTGTAGGGAATAGATAAGTTAGATGGGGGAGGAAGCTTTTTTTCTGATGATGGCACAGTCTTGTCATGGTGTTAAAATCAGAGTTGAGCCATTAAGGTAAGAGGTTAGTGACGTATCTTCATCCTACAAACAGTAAACGGGTAGAACTATCGGAAACAAAAGCACTATATACTTCTTTGATTCACTATTTCATATCAGAACCCAATAGATTTGAGGTAGACAAGGTAGACAGAGGAAACACAATGAGGTCAGCAGTATGATCAGACAACGTTCGGTTCAGGAGACTTATTCAGACTGCTAACGTAGAGAGGGGAAAGCAGGAAAAGAGAGGTGGGCATAGGGCAAAGCCTGATAAGTGACAGGTGGTTACACAGGAGGGGGATTTTGATTGTCAGATGGGTGGAATAAATGACAAAGGCTAGAGGTGAAAAGAAGGTGATACAGTGACTCAACTGGTGGAGCTGCTGCTCACAGAGCCAGAGACCTGGGTTTGATCAGTCCTCGGGTGCTGCCTGTGTGGAGTTTGCATGATCTCCCTGTGACCGCGTGGATTTCATCTGGGTTCTCCGGTTTCCTCCCATAACCCAAAGATGTGCAGGATTGTAGGTTAATTGGCATCTGTAAATTGCCTCTAATATGTAGGGAGTAGAAGAGAAAGTGGGATAACATAGAACCAGTGTGCACAGGTGATTCATGTCTCCATGGACCTGATGGGCCGAAGGCCCTGTTTTCATGCTGAATCTGTAAACAAAAGCCAAAAAGAGTGTTAGATGGGGAGAGAAAAGGAGGAATGATACGTAAAGCCAAAAGGAGGGATATGTGTGGTGGGGGACAGGTGGGATAAAAGGCAGTGGGGGGCGGTGGGATGGGAGTTGAGCATACGGAGGAGGGCAAAGATCAGAGTGGCTGGTGGGGTCGGAGATGATGGGGGAAGTGTGTGTAACTCGGGTGGTGGTGGTGGTGGTGGGGGCGCGGGATATAGATGCGAAGTAAGAATGTTATTCTGTGTTCTTCCAGCGTTTTGTGTTTTGCTCAAGGTGGCACAGAGATGTGGAACTATGGCGAATGTACAGATCTGAAGAGTTTGATGGATGACCATTCCTGAACGTGCTCCTTTATGCCCATCGGAAGGACTGATCCAGTGAAGTTTGCACTAGTCTCTTAGGTCGATTATTTTTCATTAGGGAAGAATGGGACCACTACATTACCCTGGCCACATTCTCATCTCACTCCTGCCATCAGGAAGAAGGTATAGGAGCCTGAAAACTGTCCAGGTTCAGGAGCAGCTTCTTCCCTGCAATCATCAGGCTATTAAACACCATAACCTCCAAGTAAGCTCCAAACCACATAGACTTGGGGGTGGAGGGGGGGTGGAGAGTGGGGGGAAGTGGAGAGGGGAGAGGGGGAGAGAGGGGGGAGGAGAAGAGGGTGAGAGAAGGGGGGAGAAGAGGAGGGGGGTAGAGGAGGGGGGAGAGGAGGGGGGGAGAGGAGGGGGGGAGAGAGGAGGGGGGAGAGAGTCTGGGGGGGGCAAGAAGCCGGGGGGCAGAGAGCCCGGGGGGCGACCAAAGGACTGTGTCTGCGAGTTCGGCGGCTTCATGTCCAGGCCCGAACATC
>CM075979.1:34365971-34447946 GCA_038087875.1 Malacoraja senta
TGGAAGAGGGGAACCCCCGTTCCCTAAAGAATGAGGACATCTCCAATGCCCTGGTATGAAAAACCTCGTCCTGGGTGCAGATGCGGCGTCGATGGAGGAATTGGTAGTAGGGGATAGAGTCTTTACAAGAAGGATGGGAAGAAATGTAGTCAAGATAGCTATGGGTGTTAGAAGGTTTGTAGTAGATGTCCTTCAATTGTCTGTTTCCTGTGATGGAGACGGTGAGATCTAGAAACGGTAGGGAGATGTCGGAGATGGTCCACGTGAATTTGAGTGCAAGATGGAAATTAGTGGTGAAGTTGATGAAGTCAGTGAGTTCTGCATGGGTGCAGGATGGTAGCACCAATGCAGTCGTCAATGTAGCGGAGGTAGAGTTCGGGGATAGGGCCAGTGTACGCCTGGCACAGGGATTGTTCGACGTACCCTACAAAGAGACAGGCATAGCTGGGGCCTTTCGAGTGCCCATAGCTACGCCTTGGATTCGACATACCTTACAAAGAGGCAGGCATAACCAGCCTCTGATATACCCTAAGGTAGACAAAAGTGCTGGAGAAACTCAGCGGGCGCAGCAGCATCCTCGTGATATACTCTACTTCCCTGTCTTCTGCCACAATTCTGGATTTAAAAAAATCAAACAAACAAAAAATATGAAGAAAAGACAAAATATCTTTTTAGTTTACAGTGGTGTCTGGAAACAAGGGATTATTCATCCTGCTTGATTTATTTTCCTTCTTCCCTTTTAGCTCAGCAGGGACACTGGAAAATTGTATAATAAGTGCCATGGAATAGTTGTGGACATATTTTATACCACACCAGGAAAGTACCAGATGTTCCAAGACATGTGAAACTCAACCAAATAACTAGATGCAGTGCAAAATGGAATGTGATTCATCTCTGCAATTGTCTTCTATCCAGTTGTCACTGTATTGCTTTTGATAGAATAAGAGACTGATTGGAGAACACAGCCATTGCATCCTTCATTCACTGCCATCCATCCCCATATAAACAGCAGAGTGTCGCCGTTACCATGACACTTCTTGATGTTTTTTTACATTGAAATGGTGCTTTTGCAATAGATAGGAGCCTAGTGCCTCTATTGTACCTAATCCATACCTGTCAACAAAATGAACAGGATAAAGGTGTTATCTTGAAGTGTACTAGATGTCATATTGACCCTACATTAGCAATCCCAAGATAATCAATGCCCATATGTTCTTGAAATACACAGATTGAACTTCATGATTAGTTTGGATGTGTTGGGCTGAAGGGCCTGTTTCCATGCTGTATGACTCCATCGCCATCCCCAACAGATATCCTGATTTGACCTGACAAGGTCCTGGCCTGATGATCTTCTTGCGTTTGAGGCAGCACAAGTCCGCAGCAGGGTGATGCCATCCGGTTCGACATCCGCAGGTGCCCGCCCTAAAAAGAGCGCATGCTCCGGGTTGGCGCCAAGCTGTGGCGCTGCTGCTGTCTCTGTTTGTTGTCATTCGCCTGCCTGAGGTCATTTGACAGGGCTCACCACGGGGAGGTCAACAACATGTGCCCCGCCTGATGATCAAAGACCCAGCATAGCCACATCCACCCCTATGGACCCGACCTACCAAAGTTTCATGGAGTCAGCTCACTACTACCTTCACAAGGGCAAGTGAGGATGGGCAAGGAGATGCACAAAAATAATGACTTTAACATTCATCCTTCTTTATGCAGCCCTCCTTTCTCTCTCACACCTTTTCCACTTCAAGTGGCCTAGCACCAGCCTGGTCTAGAAGCAAAAGAATGAAAACACATCAATATCACATAACATCACAGCCACCAGCTTTAATACTGACTGCATGATATGGGTAATGCCTGAAACCCAATGCTGCAGCATAGCAGCAGACGCTCAGTATATGCATTCACCAGCTGTCAGTTTTTAAATGCTATAGATTCCTTGCAGAGGGATTGGAATGCCGAAAGGTTCCTCTCCTTGCAGCAGGAGACACAAGACTAGTCTGGAGCAAAACAAACTTCTGGAGGAACTCAGCGAGTCAAGCAACATCTGTTGTGGAAAAGGAATTGTACGTATTTTTGGTCGAGAATTACATCAGGACTGATAGTGAGTTGAGAAAATAGCCGGTATAAAGAGGAGAGTAGAAGGAGTGAGACAGGGACAGGGAGGTAATAGGTGGACCAAGGAGGAGGCGAGGTATAATGGGCAGATTAAACTAGGTGGGGGAGAGGATGGAGTGGATTTGGGAGACAGTCATGTGGATGATAAAGTAGAAGCAGGCAAGGGGAAAAAAGGCTGATGGTCCAGGTGGAGGTGGAGGGAAGGGTGAAGGTGGAAGCAGCTGTTGGAGGCTGATAAGTGGGGACAGAAAAGGATACTGGTGCTGGAATCTGATACATAGGGAAGGTGATAATGGAAGAAGTAGACACAAGGAACTACAGATACTGGTTTACAATAAAAGACACAGAGTGCTGGAATACTTAGTGGGTCAAGCAGCATCTCTGAAGAGCATGGATATGGGGACATTTTGAGTCGGGACCCTTCTTCATCAGATCATAAGATCATGTGATAGGAGTAGAATTAGGCCATTCAGCACATCAAGTCTACTCCACCATTCAATCATGTCTGATCTATCTCTCCCTCTTAACCCCAGACTGATTGTAGATTGGATGGAGAAAGCTGGATGAGAGGAGGGACAAGACATAGCCTGGCAGATAATAATTTGATATGGGTGAAGAAGGCAAATTTATTGACAAATGGTCGAACAAAGGCCAGAGATGAAATAGCAGAAGGTGTGAGGCTAAAGGATTGAAGAGTTGAGAATTGTGAAGCTAGAGGAGGAAACGTAGTGAAGAAATGATAATGGGAAGCATTAAGAGAGAGATGAAGGGGAGATGGAACCAGATGGAAGAGCTAATCTAGTGGGTGAAGTGGGTGGTAGGTGGATGGAACCAGGAGGGTGACAAAAATAGGTGATGGGGTCGGGGTGGCACTGTGGGAAATAAAATAAAAATGGGAATAAAGTTGGACCGGAGGGAGAGAGAGGGAACACATGCAGTAAAGGTTCCCTGAAATTAGAACAATCCATGTTCACACCATTGGGTTGTAGGTGATCCAGGGGCCTGGTTTCATCTCTGTTCTTCCTTTTTTACTTCAAAGTCAACACGTAGTGTAGAATCCATCTATTTCATGGTAACGTTTCCAGATTTCAATCAATTTGGATAGATCTATACCACCTGATCAGATAATTGTGTGCATATGAATACTCACAGACCATGACTAGGGAGATGCATATTTGCATGTGGTTGTACACAGTGTTCTGTGAGAAAGAGAAAAACAATCTGCATTTATTGCCTTAGGATATTCCAAAGTACAATACAATTAGTTAAATACTTTTGATGTGAGGTACTTGTTATAAAGCAATAAGCACAGCAGCCAATTTATGCATTGCAAGCTCCTTCAAATAGGAGTGTTAGTTAAGGGATAACTGTTGATCATCGCACTCTAAACTCTTCTATTTGTCTTTGTATTTGAGCATACTTTAGACTTTACTTTAGAGATACACAGAAACAGGCCCTTCGGCCCACCGAGTGCACGCCGATCAGCGGTTACTCTGTACACTAGCACTATCCTACACACTGGGGCCAATTTACGTAAACCTGTATGTGTCGGAGGAAACAGGGGCACCTGGAGAAAACCCACACGGTCACAGGGAGAATGTAGAAACTCCATGCAAACAGCACCCATAGTCGGCATCAAACGCGGGTCTCTGGCGCTGTAGGGCAGCAACTCTACTGCTGCGCCATTGTATTGCCCCTGCTTCTCCATCTCTCTTTTCCATCTCATCCATTCTCTTTTCCATTCGTTCACGGAATGTGAACATTGCTGAGCAGACATATTTAACTGCCCTTGAGAAGGTGAAGGTGAGCTGCCTTTTTGTACCACAAGCAGTCCATTGAAATCCTGCCATGTGCCTTGTAGATGATATAAAGGCTTTGAGGTGTCAGGAGAGGAGACATTGATTAAGGATACCCAGTCTCTGACCTGCTCTTACAGCCATGGTATTTATGTGGCTGGCCCCGTTGATTTGCTCATCAGTGGTAACCCCACAGAATGTTAAGAGCTGAATATGGGAAATTCCGGGACAGTAATGCTATTGAATGTGAAATGTGGGTGATTAAATTCTCTCTTATTACAAATGGACATTGTCTACTATTATAATAATAATAATAATAATAGATTTTATTTATGGGCGCCTATACAAAAGTCTCTAGGACACCTTACAAAATTTAACAAAGAAACATATAATCAGAGTAAAATAAGTTATAAAGACATCACCAATACATAAATTAAAAACAGAAATTCGATCCAAAAAAGACAACAACAAAATTCAGAAACACAATGTGAAGGGAGAGCAGCGGCAGCCAAACCGCGTCAGCGTACACTCTCCCTTCCGACCGCCATGTTGGACATAGACTAACATAGACACTTAACGCTACACACAAAATCACCCCCCCACAATGGTTACCACTATGGGGGAAGGCACAATGTCCAGTCCCCAACCCAGTTCTCCCCAAAGTCAGGCCTATTGAGGCCTCCACAGTTGCCTCTACGGAGGCCCGATGTTCCTGACCGTTCTCGCCGGGTGCAGTTGCCCCGGCGTCGGGAGAGTCCTCACAGCGGCTGGAACGGCCGGTTTCCTAGCGGAGTCCGTGGCACCTGAAGCCGACAAGGCCGCGCCGATTTGGAGCCCCGAGGCTCCCGATGTTAAAGTCGGCGCCGCCGCCCGCGGCTGGCCGCTCCGCAGACCCACAGCCCGGAGGTGTTGAGCTCGGCGGTCCCCGCATACCGGAGCTCCAGCGCATCGATCCAGCGTGGCGACCCAGGCAAGGCATCGCCCGCTACGCTCCACGATAGCGCTCGTTATGATATGAACTTTACTGTGATATGAACGTTACTTGTCACTTATCAACCTATGCCTAACTGTTGAGTTAAGTTGTGATATTTTGAGGGATAGACTGGTTCATTTTCGAGATTGTACGAATGAAAATGAACATAGAGAGTCATGCATCATGGAAACAAATCCTTTGGCCAACTATATCCATGTCTACTATAAAACATCAGTCAAAACCAATCCTATTTTTCCCCATGCATCCTCATTTTCTGTCTGTCTGTCTGTCTGTCTGTCTGTCTGTCTGTCTGTCTGTCTGTCTGTCTGTCTGTCTGTCTGTCTGTCTGTCTGTCTGTCTGTCTGTCTGTGTCTGTCTGTCTGTCTGTCTGTCTGTCTGTCTGCCTGCCTGCCTGCCTGCCTGCCTGTCTGTCTGTCTGTCTGTCTGTCTGTCTGTCTGTCTGTCTGTCTGTCTGTCTGTATGTCTGTCTGTCCCCACCAGCCAGCACATCAGCTGAAAAATGCAGGAAAAATGTTCCTAATGTTGAGGGAGTCCAGAACCAGGGGTCACCGTTTAAGAATAAAGGGTAGGCCATTTAGGACTGAGATGAGGAAAAACTTCTTCACCCAGAGAGTTGTGAATCTGTGGAATTCTCTGCCACAGAAGGCAGTGGAGGCCAATTCATTGGATGTTTTCAAGAGAGAGTTAGATATAGGTCTTAGAGCTTACGGAATCAAGGGATATGGGGAGAAAGCAAGAACGGGGTACTGATTTTGGATGATCAGCCGTGATCATATTGAATGGCAGTGCTGGCTCGAAGAGCCGAATGGCCTACTCCTGCACCTATTGTCTAAGATGTCTGCAATCTTGTCATTGCCCTGGGAAAGTCCTGCAGTGATGTACAGCTGGAATGATTGACTTCCGACAAATACAATTATCTTCCAGTATTTGAGATATGATTCCAAGAGGGAATTTAGTCTCTCCCTTCCACTATGAGATAAGCAGAACATGCTGGAAACACCCACTAGATCAGGCAGTATCTGTGGAAAGAGAATAGAGTTAACCATTTAGGTCAAATACACTTCACCAGAACTAGAAAGATAGAAAACAAGATAGTATTAACTTCCAGAGACAGTGAGGAGGAATGAAAAGGACAAAATAAATATCTCTGAGACAATGCAGCCAGGATTATTCTGACGATAAGATGACAATAAAGCCATTTAGTTAATAGATCAGTGATGGCAGTTGGAAACAGAGCATTTAAATAAAGGGATGTATAAAAAGCTGCAAAATGCCGATCTGACCTGGCCAATTCAGGCAATGTCTCTGGAGATAAAAAATTGACCAATATTACACATGTGAAGTTCAGAAGAATATCAATGTTCTATGTATGAAGGTTCACCAGGCTAATTCCTGACATGAGAGGATTGTTCTATCAAAAGAGGAGAGACAGTTTGAATCTGTATTCCTTGGAATTTTGAAGAATGAGGTGTGATCTTTTTCAAGCATGTGAGATTCTAAAGGGGCTTGACAGAGTAGGTATTGAGATGTTTTCACTTGTGGGAGCATCACAAACAGAGGGACATAGCTACAAATGATGATCACTTAAAACCAAGGTGCGTAAAATAATCCTTTCAGAGGGTAGTGAATTTTCTGGAATTCTCAATCAAAGAAGGAAGTGGAGGCCACATCATTAGATATATTTTAAGGTGGAGATAAATAACTATGTGTGAAACTGGCACAGACGTGTATTTGAGACCTCAGATGAGCCTTGTAGGTCTAGTGGTGTACCCCTACTGCTATTTTCTTGTGTTCTTGTCTATACAGGACCAGCCAGTTCTGTTACAAACTGAAAATGGCAGTTACCTGGACTTGTTGAATGCTGTTTTATTTGGGTTAAGCTTAGGGGAATTGACTGGAAGATTGGTAGCTTGGTGATCGAGGAACTAATAGCTCAGTGCTGCGCTGGTTGTGGAAATCAGAACGACAGTAGTTCAGAAGTTGGATCAGTAGGGGTGTTAATCAGAAGATGTAGATATAGACATTGTTCCACACTGTTGATTTTGCACTAACACAATGTTATGTTTCCATAACCGAGTTTGTGAAAGTTGCAAAAGGAGCAGGAATTTTAAATACAAGGTTCACAAGGCAGCATTGATAGGTTTCCAACATTATCAGTTTCAATGCGGCACTTGCTCATAATCTATCTCACAGTTGTCAGGGTGCAGGCTAGCAGCTGCGATCTTTGCAACCAGCCCTTATAGGGGCTGGCCGCTATATAACCACCACTCTCTCAACTATGTAGGAACGTTGCTAATGATAGTAATGGGCAGGAGTTTGTACCGAATGGTGCCAGAACAACAACTTTGCTTTCAATGTCAATGAAACCAAGTAACTGGTTGATGACTTTGGAAGAGGGAAGACGGATTTTCACAAACCAGGCTTCATCGACAGGACAGTGATGAAGAAAGTTACAAACTTCAAATTCCTTGTGCGTGCATATCGTTGAAGATCTGTCTGGACCCAGCACTTTGATGCAATCATAAAACAAGTCCATCAACGTCTCTGCATCTTTAGAAGACTGAGGAGATTAGGTATGTCAACGAAAGCTCTCTTCAATTCTACAGGTGCACAGTAAAGCCCACATATTGACTAGTTGCAACACGGCCTGGTTCAGCTACCCAGGATACCCACAGCCTGGTTCAGTGCCCAGGAATGAAGAAGATGGCAAAAAGCAGTAAACACTGCCCAGTCCATCATGGGTACTGACCTCCCACCATTGAAGGGATCTACAGGAGTTGCGGCCTCAAAAAGGCAGCCAACATCATCAGAGACCCAAACCACCCTGGCCATGGTCTCATTCACTCTTGGCATCGGGAAGAAGGTGTAGGAGCTTAAAAACTGTAACGCCCAGGTTCAAGAGCAGCCTCTTCCCAACAATCATCAGGCTATTAAACATCGTAACCTCCAGATAACCTCCGAACTAAGACTTGGGGGCAATGATTTTGTCTTTGCACTGTTATTGTTTGTTTGTTTGTATATATATATATATATATGTGTGTGTGTGTGTGTGTGTGTGTGTGTGTGTGTGTGTGTGTGTGTGTGTGTGTGTGTGTGTGTGTGTGTGTGTGTGTGTGTGTGTGTGTGTGTGTGTGTGTGTGTGTGTGTGTGTGTGTGTGTGTGTGTATGTGTGTGTGTGTGTGTGTGTGCGTGCGTGCGTGCGTGCGTGCGTGCGTGCGTGCGTGTGTGTGTGTAGATATAGATATTTTATTTGTTGTCATTTGAACCTAAGTTCAAACGAAATTCTGTTTGCAGTCATACAAACAAATAAAAAGAACCAAGACACAACACAATTTACACAAATATCCATCACAGTGAATCTCCTCCTCACTGTGATGGAAGACAAAGTCTTATCTCTCCCCTGCACTCCACATTCTCCTCCCGATGTCAAAGTCAAAGCCCCCGGCGGGCGATTGTAGATATGTCCCGCGGCCATTAAAGCCGCGCCGGGCGATGCAAGGCCACGCTCCGGGTCTTGATGTTGTAGCCCCCGGTAGCGCCAGCAAGTCCCACGGCCACCAATGCCGCGCCGGGCGATGCCAGACCCCGCTCCAGGTCATCCTCAACCCCGCAACTCGGGCGGGAGTAGCTGCCGTTGCAGGAGCCCCGAAAAGCGGTCTCCCACCAGGGACCCGCGAGCTCCCGATGTTACCATCCACCAGACCTGCGGCTGAAGCCTCCGAATCTCCGGGGTCGGGTAGCAGCAGCGCGTCACCGCAGCTCCTCCCGCTCCGAACTCGGCCAGCTCCACGATGGTGAGTAGTCCGCAGGCTCCGCGACTGGAGCCCCAGGTCGTTCCGGTTGGAGGCCGCTCCACGGTGCTAGGCACGGTGCAACGTGAGTCGCGCCGCCAACGTACGTACGCGTGCGTGTGTGTGTGTGTGTGTGTGTGTGTGTGTGTGTGTGTGTGTGTGTGTGTGTGTGTGTGTGTGTGTGTGTGTGTGTGTGTGTGTGTGTGTGTGTGTGTGAGAGTATATATATATATATATATAAATTGTTCATTATGGAATTTACAAAGTATTATGTTTACATATCTGTTGTGCTGCTGCAAATAAAAAAATCATTGTTCCATTTTGGGATATATGACAACAATTTTGAGATATATGACAATTTTCTTGTCTCTTGACAGTAGTATAACATTTCACTACTTTTGCTGCCAATTTCCATTCTGCTCTCACTTTACACACTTTACTTCTGACTTATTTCCTTCTCCTCCCGGGTCTCCCTATCAACTCAAGAAGGGTCCTGATCCAAAACGCCATCTGTCCATCCCCTCCACAGATGCTACATGACCTGCTGAGTTCTGCAGCTGACTTGTTGTTCCCAGTTTTATTTCAATTTTAAATCACGGTGTACCCAAGGGAAACTGCAATTGTCGAGCTTTAAAAAAATTGATTCCTGAATTCAAAAGCCACAATAGAGAAAAATTAATCGCTCGCATCCAAGTAAAATTACACTGCACCAACCCTAGACAACCTCGCCCTTGGAATCTCAATTACAGCCCTCACCAAAATGGCTCTTTATAAGTTACAACACACTATTAAGGGAATTCAGACGACAAGGGAAATAACACTACCATCCAGAGTTACCTTAACACTTAAAGTGCCAGTGAGGGGAATGAAGCTAAAGGCTTTTGCTGAGGACTGATAGCTTGAGATCAGCAAAGGGATGAACCGAAGGGATTTTGAAAACAATACAGGGTGAGTAACTCTCTGGAGGGATGTGGTCAGAGGAAGGTGAAAAGGATATTGGCATTCAAGAGTTGTTCGAGTTTACTATCTTAGATGACTCGAAGAAAGGAAAATTGTCATGGTTGCAGCAACGAACGTAAAAAATAAAGTGGGAACAAGCACCAAGATAGTTTGTAGAGAGGCCAAGTGCATGCATGCATGGATGTCTGGATACAATGACATCATTGCTTTGAGAGACTCTGGATTGTTTATCTACACCAGTATTCCTATGTGACTTTCAATTGAATCAATGTGGAATGATCAGCGAAAGAGATGTGTACTCAAGAAAGAGCTATGTTTCTTGAAGCAAGTTTTCAGTAACATAAATATCAAGTAAACAAGACAAAAAAGCTAGTTTGGATTCCCTGGTTTCCAATTCCCTGGTTATGATCAATTTTACCATGAATGTACAATCCCTCCACACTACGATCCTATACCAGATTGATCTAAAAACATGGCGCAACAGTAGAGTTGCTGCCTTACAGTGCCAGAGACCCGGGTTCGATCTTGACTATGGGTGCTGTCTGTATGGTGATCATACGTTCTCCCCATGACCGCGTGGGTTTTCCCTGGGTGCTCTGGTTTCATCCCACATTCCAAAGATATACAGGTTTGTGGGTTAATTGGCTTCGGTAACAATAGTAAATGTCCCTAGTATATGGGATAGTGCTATTGTGCGGGGATCACTGGTCGGCGCGGACTTGGTGAGCCAAAGGGCCTGTTTCTGCACTGTATCTCTAATCTAAACTAAATTAAACTGAACAGAAGCTCAGCCAGATTCCCTAAACCAACACACTCATGTTTCTGGCTGAGTTTGTCCTCATGTTGAAGAAATTCCCTTCAACTCTTCTCACTTTCTTAAGATCATAGGTTTAGTTATGGGGGCAGCACTGTGGCGCAGCTGGTAATGCTGCTGTCTCACAGCGCCAGAGCCCTGGGCTTGATCCTTGGGTACTGCCCATGTGGAGTTTGCATGTTCTCCCTGTGACCATGTGGGTTTCCTCTGGGTGCTCCCGTTTTCTCCCACATCCCAAGTGTAGGAAGTGGATGAGAAAGTGGGATAACATAGAACTAATGTGAACGGGTGATGGATGGTCAGCGTGGACCCGGTGGGCTGACGGGTCTGTTTCTGTGCTGTATCTCTAAACCAAATTAATCTGATGGGGCCCATGCTATAGCTATCTTTGTGAGATATTTGTGAGATGTTTGAAAAATATTTATTTGAGATCTATTTGGACCAACTTCATTAACTTTCTTGCTGGTGCATTGATGACTGCCATTAATATTGCTTCCTGCACTAATACAGTAGGAGGGAATTTCACTACATTTGCTGCCAATTTCCACTTTGATCTCACTTTTATGCACTCCATTTCTGTCTCTTTCCTTTTCTTCCTGGATGTTTCCATCATTTCAGGGAATAGCCTGGTGACAAGCAATCATTACAAACCGACAGACATCCGTAGCTATCTCGACTGTACCTCTTCCCACTTGGCCTTCTGTAAGGTCTTCATTCTATTTTCTCAATTCCTTTGACTCCATTGTATTCACTGAAATGACAAGACTTTCCACAAAGGTGCCTCTGAGATGTTGCCCTTCTTTATGAACTGTGGCTTCCACTCTACCATGGTTGACAGAGACCTTGACCGCATCTCATCTATTTTCCATAGTTCTGTTCTCATCCTCTCCCCTCCAAAACAGAGCATGAATAGAGTTCACTTGGGGAGCGGTTTTGGGCCCCATATCTGAGGAAGGATGTACTGGCATTGGAGAGGGCCCAGAGAAGAATGATCCAGTGGTGATTGGATTAACATATGAGGAGTTTTTGATGGCTTTGGGCCTGTACTCGCTGGTGTTTAGAAGGATGAGGAAGCATCTCTTTCGTAAGCAAACTTACCAAATAATGAAAGGCTTAGAAAAAGTGGATGTGGAGAGGATGTTTCCAGTAGTGGGAGAGTCAAGGACCAGAGGGAACAGCCCCAGGAAGTACCTTTATAAAGGGGATGTGGAGGAATTTCTTTAGCTAAAGTGTGACGATTCTGTGGAATTCATTGCCAGAGATGGCTGTGGAGGCCAAAGCATTAAGTATTTTTAAAATGGAGATTGATTTCTTGTTTAGTAAGGGTGTTAAAGGTTATGGGGAGAAGGCAAAAGAATGGGGTTGAGAGGGAAAAATAGATCAGCCAAGATTGAATGGCTGAGCAGACTCGATGAGCCAAATGGCCTAATGCTTTTCCTATGTCTTATGCTTGTTACTTTCACCTCACCATCCTCCAAGGTCCAGGTTCAGGATCAGTTTCTAACCAAGGAAGATGGAAAAGTACTCAGTGTGGCATCTTGATACAGAGTGGTGGTGAGTGATTGATGTTGGAGGTCGAGGCCTCTGTTATGGGCAGCAGTGGATATTGGGATTAGATGATCTAGTGATTGGAGAGTCAGTGGTTTGGAGACTTGACCATGTGAGTTTGGTAGTGACGTCGAAGTATGGAGAATAATAGCCCTGTCCTGGAACTGGATTGAAATGGGACGTGTTCGGAGTGGCCCAATTGTATACACTGTGCAGGATTGGGAAGACCTAGTTGTCCTAGAATGGACGCTGAATTGTCCAATCATGGACTCTGTCAGAAAAGTGATGTGGAAATCAAGGCACAATGCAAAATTCAAAATTATGTATAAGATCATCAGCGAAATAGATCGGGTAGATGCAGAGTCTCTTGTCCAGAGTAGGTGAATCGAGGACCAGGGGACATAGGTATAAGATGAAGGGATAAAGATTTAATAGGAATCTGAGGGGTAACCTTCTCACACAAAAGGTGGTGGATGTATGGAACAAGCTTGCCAAAGGAGGTAGTTGAGGCAGGGACTATCCCAACATTAAAGAAGCAGTTAGACAGATACATGGATAGGACAGGTTTGGAGGGATATGGACCAAATGCGGGCAGGTGGGACTAGTAGAGCTGGGACATGTTGGCTGATGTGGGCAAGTTGGGCCGAAGGACCTGTTTCCATGCTGTGTCACTCTATGAATTTATTTTATTTTATTTATCATTATACTTATGGGCGCCTTTCAAAGACTCTCAAGGACGCCTTGCAGATAAGCAGATTACAAAACATATAAGCAGAATAAAAAATTAAAAAATAGTAGGGACATCAACAACATCACAATACAGAAATTAAGGACAGAATTCATTCTAAAGGCACAAAAAAGAAAATCAGAAACACAATTTGAGGCGAGAGCAGCGGCAGCTAAACCGCGCCAGCGTCCACTCTCCCCTCCGACCGCCATCTTGAACACAGACTAACAAAGACACAACACACAAAAATCATCCCCCACAATGATTACCACTGTGGGGGAAGGCACAATGAATCCATGGCTCTATGAGGAACTGGTTGTTACAAGCCATCTCTTGTTTACGATTGCTCAACCAATGGACGTCCGTACACATGAACGAGCACCCAAAGTGTTAACTTTAAAAAATCTGACGTACATCCTTCATTCCTTCAAACAACAGAACTTGTTTCCATCGCTGTCCGCTTTTAATAACTGTTCTTTCTTATCAGTCTTATGTGCTTTTTTTTGCCATCATTCCAGTGCTGTGGAGGTACGGTTACCACATCTAATGATTTTGTGTATTTTACGAGTTATGGACAACTTTAAAAATAGAACTTGTGTGTTCCTCAGAGACAGCATGTACTGTGTTTCATGCTGGAAAAAAAATCAATATTCAACTGCACAATGTTGACATAAATGAGATTGTCCAATTGAAATTTTATTCTCGTGATGTATGGCTCTTGTTTAGTCAGCTGAACCAGATTTAGACACCATAGACCTTCAACACATCAGCCATAAGGATGAGCAGGGGATGAAATGGAAGGGGTTAATTTTTGGGCAGAGCGTGTAATACACCAGTTGGCATTGAGTCATGAATGCTGAGGCAGGTCTGAGGTGCTGTGTGAGTGTTGAGTGTCGATTGTGGTGTAGAATGCTCCATTCTGCATGAATGGCACACATAATGACTACAGAGTACAATGCATGAAGCATAGTTAGAATAGACGATGGAGAAAATATCCAGCATCAGATATTAATTTCCACAACTACAAAAACATGATGTTGTACTGCTGAAAATTTGGTTTACCTGGAACAGATTTAATTTTTGTGCTTATTTCTAGATATCCAAATGGCATTTCTCAGTGGGATTTATGGTCCCCTACCAAAGCATCTGAGTGTTGCTGAAAGGGAACCACACTGTCATCAGAACCGGCACTGGTCTCATTGAAACCCACCGAATATTGAAAGGCTTGGATAGAGCGGATGTGGAGAGGATGTTTCCAGTAGTGTGAGGGTCTAGGACCAGAGGGCATAGCCTCAGAATAAAAGGATGTACCTTTAGAATGGGGATGAGGAGGAATTTCTTGAGTCACAAGGTGGTGAATCTGTGGAATTCATTGCCACAGGCAGCTGTGAAGGCTATGTCATTGGGTAATTTTAATGTGGAGATAGATAGGTTCTTGATTAGTTAGGATGTCAAAGGTTACGGGGAGAAGGCAGGAGAATGAGGTTGAGAGGGAAAATAGATCGGCCATGATTAAATGGGGGAGCAGGCACGATGGGCCAAATGGCTTAATTCTGCTTTTATAATCTGCTTCAACTTCCGGCAGAGCAGAGGGGGGAGACAGTGACTCCGTCAGCTAGAACTGACATCATGGTAGAGCAACCCTTCTTCTAAAGAAGTTGCTAAATCATAGAATCCTGTGCGGACACAGTGTCCCTTTTGAAACCAACATAGTTCACCAACATAGTTCACCAACAATGAGCCAAGGGAGTCCAGATGATAGAATAATCTCTTACATCCTCTTTCGCATAGAATCCAGTGATTTGCTGCTCACTCTGATATAGCCTGTGAGGACACGAGATTTACTTCCATCAATCCAGTATCTGGGGATTCCCACACCGGAAGGGAATAGCCAGAGACATAAGATCTCATGATAAGCAATAGGAGTAGAATTAGGCCATTCATCCTTTCCACCATTCAATCATGGCTGATCTATCTCTCCCTCCTAACCCTAGTCTCCTGCCTTCTCCCCACAACCTCTGTCACCCGTACAAATCAAGAATCTATCTATCTCTGCCTTAAATATATCCATTGACTTTGCCTCTGCAGCCTTCTGTGGCAAAGAATTCCACAGATTCGCCACCGCAGATTCATCTCTGGTCTTGTTCTTCCTGTGGTGGCCCTGGCTTGTCTCCTGGTTGTTTCACTGCATGGGACCTGCTGTCTGAATTTAAGTCACCGATGTTAATGTCCAGGTTGCTTTCATTAAATATAGAGTCGCCCTCCCTCTCCCCTGCAACCTCTCCTCCGGGGTGGACGTAGTATGTGTCACTATGCCGATCTGCCATGTGGTGTGTGCCTTTAAATACTGATGGTGTCCTCGGACTGAGGTGCAGTAGAGTGCTGGGAGATGCATTAAACTGAATGAGGCTTTGTTGAAAAACACATGTTTCCCTTGTGCATTCTTTCTTATGTCTCTCAAACATCTTTGTGGCTAATTTCATGATTTTTTGTGGGGTCGAGGATGAGCCTTAGTACGGGAGTGTAGAGCAAATGCTGTGTTTCTCACATGACTCACCCCCAGCTCTCCAGACTCAACTCTCCAGACTCAGCTCTCCAGCCCGAAGGTTTCTTGATCCATCGAATGGATCGGACACAGTGATCAGGGAAAGGGTAGGGTGGCAGCATTGGGTGCTCAGACATAGCTGCACCTGGAATATCCAACAGTGAGGTGCGATCCCTCCTACCTTCCAAGGGAGATCCCGCCCCAGACAGATGTTCGACAGGCACTGGAGGAACTGCATGCCATGGTCTACAAACAACAAACGCCATCCTGTGATGCCTTTCCCATCAGAGACAGGAACGTCAACAAACACAACTTGAAAAATGTCTTCCCAACTACCTCCAGTACCTGTCCTGCAGCCTCCGAGGATCAAATACTCTCGACCACTGCTACTCCACTATCAAAAATACCTATCGTTCCATCTCTCGCCATCACTTTAGGAAGTCGGACTACCTGGCAGTGCTTCCTCCTGCGTAAAGACAGCGACTGAAGAATGCAGCCCCAGTGGTGAGGACTGCACAGAGCTGGTCTGGGGAGGCAGAGGAACGACTTCACGACTGCTTGGCATCAGCAGATTGGGCAATGTTCAATGACTCGGCAACGGGTCTTAATGAATACACCACGATTGTGACCGATTTAATAAGTAAATTTGCAAAGGAGCATGTTCCAATCAAGACCATCTGATTGTTCTCCAACTGGAAGCCTTGGATAAACCAGGAGGTCCCCAATCTACAGAGGCCCAGATATCAGGCATTCAAGTCTGGCGATTCAGGGTCATATAGAAGTCCAGGTACAACCTTGGTAAAATCTTCAGAAAAACAAAGCAACACTTTCAGTCTAAAGTAGAGGATGAGGCATACGCTCGACAGCTGGGGGCAGGGCTTGCATGCCATCGAGTCAAGAGTCTTATGTCCCAGACACTTCCTACGAGACAAAATAAGCAGTAGCTCAAGTGTCAAAAGCTTATCGCTGTACCTCGGTACACGTGACAATAAACAAAACAATAAACTAATCTGAGCAAGGGGTCACTCCCAGCTGAGCTCAATGCTTTCTGTGCTCCCCTTGCACACATAACCTTTTAATGTTACATTGAGCTGACTGCAAAGATCACAGCTGCTATATGTTGACGGCTGTGAGAAGTTGTAACATATCAATTGGAAATGTCTCTCTGAAACAGACAATTTAAATTTAATGGCAGGGTTTCACAGGTGAGCCTGATGACATGGTACTGAGAGCCTTGTAATTGATGTTTTTGCCGTTTATGCGACTTTCACATCTAGCATTCGGGCAACTGCAGTACAGTTTTAGGATCATAAGATATAGAAGCAGAATCAGGCCATTACTAACCCCATTATGAATGTGGCATGAAGCAATTTGTAGATCCAAAGCTCCTACTCTGAATGCATACTGCACCCCATGAAAAATTTCTCATTTTCCTTGGAATTATATATGCACCTTAAAAAATTAAATTACTTTTCCTTAACCCCTCTCAGATTTCTGAAATTCAGAAAGCAAAACGGTGATCTAATCTAATGTAATCAAAATTTTGGAAGTAATTAATACATTTGACACTGAGAAGTATGCCTTGTACTTTTTAAATACACAAAGTGCTGTGTTTTAAAAAGTGTACAGTCTTTAGATGCGGTCATCATTAAATAGTTATTGGCTTCCCCGGTGTGACAGACGACTGCTTCAGTTTCAGTATTTGCTAATCAACTGATGTAGTGCAACATCACTCAGCTGCCAGTTGTTAGTCATGCAGATGCAGTCTAGGGAGCCTGTCCTTAAAGAGGAACATGCATCACACAACCACCAGAGCTGCAGACAGTAGTGATGAGTGATACAGGGCATGTGTCATGGGCCATGGGCCATGGGCCATGGGCTATGGGGTGTGGAGAAAGGAGAGAGGAGAGATTCTGCTCCAAAATTAATTGAAATAAATTAAGAGTTTGGTGGGACTTACAGTATACCTGCAAGAGACAGGTATAAGTACTGTATAATGTACCATGTGCAAGAGAGTGTCGAGACCCTTTAAATTGCAAAGGGTTGCTTTGGACATCTTTATTAGAAGTGAAACACCTACACCCACATAGCATGTACATGCCTCAACTTTGGGAAAGCTTGCAATCATAGGAAATACTTGTAACAAGTCAGCATCATTCAATGAGCTGTAGGAAAATTAGATGAAGTCTTGCCTTCTTGAGTATGATCCTTGGGAGATTTACTAATGCAGCAGTGAGCAATGAACTTTGGGATGTCATGGGGCTGAGCAACAGGAGCCTGGAGCTATTCTGAGGTTAAGAATCAAGAAGTTTTCAAGAGTTTTATTTAGATTTAGTTCTTAGGGCTAAATTAATCTAGGGATATGGGGAAAAAGCAGGAACGGGTTACTGATTTTAGATGATCAGCCATGATCATATTGAATGGCGATGCTGGCTCGAAATGCCGAATGACCTACTCTTGCACCTATTTTTCTATGTTTTTTTCTATGTTTTCTAACTGTGACCTTAACTTCCACAGGCAAAGCAATCCAGGCACGTACAAATGTGAGGCTGAATCTCAGATTGGAGGAGGTCATAGATTTCATTGGGAGTACTCTTGTTGAATAATGGTCAATATAGAAGGTGCTCCTGTTTAAGAAGGAACTGCAGATGCTGGAAAATCGAAGGTAGACAAAAATGCTGGAGAAACTCGGCGGGTGAGGCAGCATCTATGGAGCGAAGAAAATAGGCAACGTTTCGGTCAGACTATCAGTCTGAAGAAGGGTTTTGACCCGAAACGTTGCCTATTTCCTTCGCTCCATAGATGCTGCCTCACCCGCTGAGTTTCTCCAGCATTTCTCCACCATCTACCTTAGATGGTGTTCCTAACAGGAATCTAGAAAAAAAAGGTCTTATGTCACTGTAAAACCCTGGGTGGACACATTTTCTCATACTGAACTCTTTGATTCCATCCCTATGGGAAACTCTGAGATTAACATTTCATCTCCAGGTCATCGAGCAAGTGGAGTAATAGATCAATAGATAAGAGGCTTGTTAAATGAGTATGACATGAACAGTAGCCTGGTAAAAATGGAGCTTGAGTGTGACTTGTCCTTTAAATAACTTTGTTCCAGGAGTGATGGGGTTGGTAAAAATCAACTGATCCATGAGCAAATAAAAAAATTATTTTTAGATTTACAAACTTAATGAACACATCAAAATACTAAAAGTTGGTGTTGCACTATAGTTTCTTTCATTGGAACAAGTTTCTCATCAGAACTGCACATCAATGCGAATGAAATTCCCAAATGAAAGTATTTGTGTTACTTCAGGTTGCACTACAGTCTTTACACCATTCTGCTGTTTTGCATTCAATGTTGTATTTGTTGTATCTATCATAACTGCATACTATCTATCAGCTTCATGTAAACAGGGAATTTCATTGCACTTTATATATATATATATATGACAATAAACTAATCTAAATTAATCTGAATCGGGAAGTTATTTGGCATAATAGGAAGTATTATTTGGATGAATTAATAGGAAGTATTCTTTGGATGAGAAGTAATTGCAATTTTGTTCTTCTCTGTATTAAACCTATTTTCAACTGAGCTTCGTTCAGTGCTAAAGGAAAACAAATTACTTGACAAGCATTTCTTCTGGTGATGGGATCCAGAACAAAGGGGTATCCAAATTAGAGCTAGGTCATGCAGTAATAAAGGAAGAAAATAGTTTAGGTGATGAAGACATGGAATTTCTTCTCCAAAAAGTAGTGGTCATTGTGGAAAATTTGTAATTTTCACTAATGAGATTGGTCAATTTTCCAAGTAATGAATTAAATATCAACAATATTAATTGACGTCACCATGCTTTTGTAGCCAAGCTCTTTTATTCCTCACTCTACTGTTTCCATCGAGCAAGAGGACTAACAATGACTCAAGGAGGATCTCAAAAGAAAATGCTGAGAGCTGCAACAGGCAGACCTAAAACTGAGGTGTCAACCCAGAGAAAGAACAGCACAGGACTGTATGTGTAGAGTCTAAAGCAGCTTGCCATTGACAGGGTTGCATAATTTCACAGCTAACAGATTAGATTTGGATCTTTATTGCAAGAGGATTTGAGTACAAAAGTCAAGTCAGGATTTGAGTACAAAGGTCAATAGTAAAGGGCACGTAAGAAATATAGGGCTCCCCTACCATATACCAGACTGTATACCAGTCTATCACACAGACCAAATCTCCCACCATTGACCATCTACACTTCATGCTGCCTCAGAAAAGCAGCCAACATAACCAAATACTTTCCCCACCCCAGTAATTCCCTGTTTCCATTCGGCAGAAGGCACAGAAGCTTGAAAGCACGGACCACCAGACTTGGGGTCACCTTCTTCCCCTCCGTTATCAGGCTTCTGAATGGTCCTTCCATTAGCTAGGATAATGTTCCATTCACCTCAACCCCATTGTGGACATTGGATTTTGTCAATGGAACTGACGTGCTACACTGTTGAGAACTTTGTATCTTCCCCTTTGTTCTATCTATTGTACTTGAGTTTAACTTTATTGTATTTATGTATAGTTTATCTGATCTGTTTGCATAGAAAGCAAACAAAGCTTTTCAATGCACCTCGGTAGATGTAACAATAAGGAACCTAAACCTAATACCAATCATAAGAAAAGTGATATCAAACAGCACTTACTCTCTAATAACCTACTCACTGATGCCCACTTTGTGGTTTAGCCAGGCCATTGGTTCCATACCGTATCACAACATCAGTCCAAACATGCACCATAGAGCTAAAGAAGTGAAGTAAGAGGCAGCATTTGACAAGGCATGGCATCAAGAAGCCATGTTAAAACTAAAGTCAATAGACATCAAATAGAAAATGGCCAATGGCTGGTCATAACTTGTACAACAGAAGATGGATGTGATTGTTGAAGGCGACCAGGTCACCTTCCTGAAATGTGGCTGAAGTTCTTCCATTTTAAGTTAAAACTCCACTGTCCATAAGGAATTTCAGCTTCCCTTGATCTAAGACAGAGTTTAACACTGTCTCTGTCCTGCTGCCTTGAGCAAACAGTACCTCAACTCCCCTGTCTGGGAATCTGTGATACAATCTTTGAAGTAATAATTTTGAGTTATGTTCCTGTTGGCCAAGTGCAATTCCTGTAGTTTCTACAGGTCACTGTACTTCAATCAAGTTTAGTTTGAGAAGAAAGGTCAGTGGAACTACACATGTACAATTGGATACATATCAGCTGTGGGATTTTAAAAAAACTTTCAAACTTTTCAGCATCTGCTCTCTTGGGTTGAGCATACAAAAGAAAAACAACTCCTGGATTTTAGTATTCCCAAACTTTTATGGCAGAATTCAGACATAAACAGTCTACTTTACAACAGTATTGTGAATATTACAGTTCTAGACAGTCAAAAAGAAAGCGGTGATTAGGTAAGTCCCTTCCTCCCTCTGTTTTCCCAACTTGCACATGTGGACATTTTACAGAGACTTAATCCACTCTCTGGAATAGTAGAGCACAAACTGCCTCATCTTTACAGCTCCTGCACAGCCCTGAAAACCCTGTTAACATACACATTCCTCCTTATACTTATACTTATACATAGTCATTCCTCCTTAAGATATCGCTTCTACTTGGTAATGAACACTGTTATTTTCTGAAACCAAGCAAAACTATTTCTGGGTAAGATCCTAGCGTAATTATGGGATGAACTTCAGAATAATATGGTTGTGGACAAGGCAGAATAAATTGCAAGAGAGTAATATTTCCTTTCATTATTTTCAGTCTGGTGCAGGTGAAGGTGGAACTGGGTTCTGGGATTAAGAAGCCAAGCTGTGAACCCCAGGGAAAGAGTGGCCGAGAGGAAGGCTAGAGACTTGCAAGCAGTTTAGTAGAAGGACTGAGATTTGTGGCCCTTGATTCCTGTGACATGAATGACCTTGGGAGTGGCTGAAAGAGGGAGGCCAGAGACCCAGGGAGTGAGTAAGAGGGAGGCTGTAGAATCCCGGAATGCTTGTGACCTTCTGAATCATGGGGTCAACTTTCCAAATGACCTGGAAAACCACAGTAGACATCTAATGTTGCACGAACCACAATTTCCACAACCTCACAATTTTGGTAGGCCCCTGGTGAATGCATTTGCAGTAATCATATCCCTGTCGTTGTCTCAATACTAGCGTCTGCACATACATGCAGTGCTAAATACACTATATGATTAAAAGCTGCTATCAGTGGAACTTGACATAAAACAGAATACACTCCCCCACAAGAAGTAATGGAAAATATTATATGAATAATGGATGCTGTTCATAATTACAAGACTATGGTTTTGCTTTGGAGGCTCAAGTGACACAGGCTTTAATTTCTGAGGTTTAGTCATTAACCTAATCATTTCCATCACCATCATTGAGAGGTACAGTGAATCAATAAGACATGGTTGGGGGTTTTAAATGCCGATAATAGAATAGTACAAGTGGGTGTATCCTCAGCAAGGATACTCTCTGCTCTCTGATCATTTCTCCCATTCACTCCCGACTCAGCTTCAGGGAAGATGATAGGACATTTATTCCTTCTGTGAAATTCATTCCACCTCAGTCTTCGCATCATACCTTATTAGTGCTATTCTTTGAAAGGATGATTCCTTTCTTGTCTTAATCTCAGACATTGCTTGAACTCACACTGTGGTTTTTACAGGCCAAACGCTCAATGACTCCACGTGCCCTGTAACTTATATAACTCACTTTTGACAGTGTGACATCACCCAAGGATGATCACAATCATCCCAGTCTCACTAATCCCAATCCATACTGATTCAATTCCACACTAATCCCAGTTGCCACTGATGTCAATCTGCACTGTTCCCAGTCTCCACTAACACCGCTTACTTTGATCCCAGTCCACGATGATCCCAGTCCACGATGATCCTAAGATAGACACAAAAAGCTGGAGTAACTCAGCGGGACAGGCAGCATCTCCGGAGAGAAGGAATGGGTGATGTTTCGGGTCAACACCCTTCTTCAGACTTCTGAACCCCTCTGAAAGTACAGCCCTCCTCCGCTCACTCTGCAGCAACCCTGACACTATAATCCAACCCGCCAACAAGGGAGGTGCCGTGGTAGTCTGGCGCGCCGACCTCTACTGGGCTGAGGCCAGATGACAACTATCAGACACCTCCTCCTACTAATCTTTGGACCATGATCCCACAGATGAGTACCAGGCCTAATCTCAAACACCATTACTGATGTAATCACTTCTGGCTGTCTGCCTTCCACAGCCTCCAACCTTATAGTTTCCCAGCCCCGCTCAGCCCGTTTTTACCTTCAACCACTATATCTCCAAACACCACTGCCCTGGCAGACCCATTGTTTCTGCCTGCTCCTGTCCCATGGAAATGATTTCCACGTACCCCGACTCCATCCTATCCCCCCCGGTCCAGTCTTTCCCGATCTACGTCCAAGATACCTCACATGCCATTCGTCTCTTTAAACTCTCTCCTACGATGATCCCACTCTGATTCCTCGCCACATTGATCTCACTCTACTCTGATGCCACACTAATCCCTGTTGGCATAGATGCCGATTTTCCCAGTCTGCTCTAGTCCCACTTATTTAGATCCCAGTCCACTCTGATCCCTCTCCACATTCATCCTACTCTGCCCTGATCCCACTGCCCTGATCCCACTCCACATTGATCCCACTCCACATTGATCCCACCGTGCCCTAATCTCGCTTCACACCGATTCCACTCGCACCCTACTCTGATTCATGTCTGCTTTGATCGCACCCCACCTGATCTCAGTTTGCCTTAAGCTTATGCCTGTTTCATGCTGTCTGTAATTTTAATTTCCCCTTTTTGCTCCTGATATATACCTTTTCTTCTCTGTTGATGGAGTTGTTCCCTCCTTGTTGGGCGACACATTGACGATCCACACCTGTGCCCTTTCACAAAGTGTAATCCTGGTTAGGAAATTACAAAGGAGTTTAGAATTGAAACCCAGTCCTCTTTTAATACAGTCCACAAATACCATTATTCATGAAATAGAGATTAGAAGTGGAATTTGAGCCAGTTCATCAGGGATTCCTTGAGGCAACTCCAGTTAAGATTGGACTGCCAAGTGTTTAGAGCTGGTGCCCACTTAGCACAAAATGCTGAACAACTCACTTTACTTTCTGTGTATCCCTGGACAGTATCCCTTTATAAATGTTAACAGGTGTGTCTCTGCAACAGTACTGTTCATGATCAAATATTGGCAGAATGACTATCACGACCTGTTAAGAACATAGGTAAAGTTTAATAATTCCCCTGTTCCTTTATCAAGGAACGTTCTCCTCCAATCAGGTTTCCAATATATTGCAGAAAGGACACATCATGTGCTGCTCAGTTTAATCCAACAGTAACAGGGAATATTGGAGGGAATGTTTTTTTTAACAACCAAACTAATTTGAATTATTTTTCACTTTGAAGTTTCAAATCTGGATATACATGTTTTATGTGTAGGAAGAAACTGCAGATGCTGGTTTAAACCAAAGATAGACACAAAAAGCTGGAGTAACTTTGCGGGTCAGACAGCATCTCTGGAGAAAAAGGAATAGGTGACATTTTGGGTCGAGACCCTTCTTCAGACTGAGAGTCAGGGGAAAAGGAAATGAGAGATATAGACCTGAGAGTCAGGGGAAAGGGAAACAAGAGATATACATGTTTTATGCCAGGGTAGTGTCTGCTCAAAGCACAAAGAGCTGTATTACAAAGCAGTACTCTTCACAGTGAGTTTCAGCTCCACTCTGGTTCCCTGGATCCAATTGTGGTTGAACACATTCCAGGAGATCTTATCACATGCCCTCATGCTTCCAAACACTCCCATGTCCCACATTTTTCTGCAGGGCAGTTTAGAACCGACCCAGCAACTGGCTATTTTAGATTTGGCCATGAGTAATGAGGAAGGATTAAGAAGAGATCTTGTGGTTAAAGATTCCCTAGGAGGTACTGACCACAATATGATATAATTCCAGATGCAGTTTGAGGGTGAACACCACCAGGGATTGTCTTCAATTTAAATAAGGGCAAATATAATGGTGTGAAGTGGGAGTTGTCTAAGGTAGACTGGAAAAATAAGCTAAGAGACAGACCAGTGGATGAATAATGGCAGATATTCAAACAGCTGGTTCATAAGGCTCAGATATTTTTTTCCTAATTAGGAAAAGAGAATCTATGAGAAGGAGGCACAATCTGTGGTTAACAAAAGAGGTTAAAGATAACGTTAAATTTAAAAGTAGGATAAAGGTTGGTGGTTGGTCAGAGGAATGGGATTTTTGGGGGGATTCAGCAGCAAAAGGTTAAATAGTTTGTGGGAAAGCAGAAAATTGATGTTGAACGTAAACTTGCATGAAATATTCAAACAGTAAGAATTTGATAGTTGTAAAAGTGGGAAAAATATGGCTAAGGTAGGTGTGGGATCTCAAGAGAACAAAGTGAATTAATCAAATGAAACAAAGCAATGGCACATATGCTAAATCGTTGTTTTTATTTGCAATGGCCTTCACTGTAGAGGACCCAGCAAATATTCCTACGGTAACAGACGGGCTACTTTTAAATAACATTGAAGAACTTATAAAAATCGTATTCACAAGGGATAAAGTATTTGAGAAACTCACGGGGCAAAAGGTGGACAAATCACCAGGAACCAATTTGCCTGCACCAAGGGTTGTATGGAGGTCCCTACAGAGATAATTGGTTGAAAAATTTCAGAGCTTGGTAAATTCAGGGAGGGTATCAGAGGATTGGAAAACAGCCAATGTTACTCCCTTGTTCAAGAAGGAAGGAAGACAGAAGGCGGTGAACTATAGGCCACTTAATTTAACATCTGTTGTTGGCAAAATGCCAGAATCAATAACCAAAGAGGAAATAACAAATCATTTAGGAAAGTTGAATATAAACAAACCCAGTCAACATGTTTTTCTGAAAAGTAAATCACATTTGGGAAATTTGCTTGGATTCTTTGAAGAAGTGACGGGGGGAGTTGATAGGGGGGAACCCATGAAAATAGCGTATTGCAGCTTCCAAAAGCCATTTGGCGAGGCTGGTGCATGAATTAAGAGCTCAAGTTGGTGAAGGAAGTGTGTTAGTATGGACTGAAAATTAGATGTCACTCATAAAATAAATGTTTATGTTCAGGCTAATGGAGTACCTCAGGGATCAGTTCATGACCCTTAATTATTTACTATTTCTAGAGGAAGCAATAAATTGTATGCTTTCCAGGCTTGCTGATGATATAAAAGTAGGTGAAAGGGCATGTTGTGATGAAGACATTGTGATTCTGCAACAGGATATAGATAGACAGTGATTCGGGAAAAACTTGGCAAATGCAGTTTAATGTGAGGAATGGTGAGGTGATGCACTTCAGTTAGAAGAATTAAATGGAGATTATTATCTAAACGGAGAGAGACTACAAGTGAATTAAGTTCAGAGGGATCTTGGTGTTTAAATGCATGAATCACAAATGTTAGTAGGCAGGTCCAACAAGTAGTTAAAAGGTAAATAACATGTTGGGCTTTATTGCACAGGGTTGGAATTTAAGAAATGGGAGGTTTTCTTATAGTTATGCAGAGTGTTTAGGGACACCTGGAACTCCATGTTCAGTTTTGGTCCCTACTTGTATATCTATTTAAAAAAATCAGTAGCATTGGAAGCAGTCCAGAGGGACTCACCAAGCTGGGATGAGTTGGTTGTCACATTAAGAGAGATCTGTATGGGGTGACCAAATTAAAACATATAAAACCCAAAGGGGGCTTTACTGTGTTTGTGTCAAGATATTTTACATTCGTGGGAAAGTCACAAACAAGGTAACATCGCTGAAAAATATGAGGCCAGTCATTTAAAATTGAGGTGAATAGAAATGTCTTTTTTTAGAGGGTAGTGAATCTCTGGAATTCTTTCCCCATGAGGGTAGTGGCGGCCGGATCATTCGATTCAGATGGAGATTGATAAATATTGGAAAGATCAAGGAATTGGGGGTTATGGGGAACTGGCACAGAAGAGGTGTTGAAAACAATATAGATCAGTCATGACCATGTTGAATATTGAGGCTGGCTTAAGAGGCCGAAAAACCTTCTTCTGCTCCTGTGTTCTTGTGTTCTTGTGAAAACCTAAATATTTACTGTTCATAGCCATCCCTCACAGAATGATTTGCTCGGCATTTTACGTCAACAACAATGCAATACAATGCAATAATACTTTAGCCAAGTATGTTTTGCAACATATCAGGAATTTCATTTCCCAAGTCAGTCAAACAAATAAAAAGCAACGGAACACACAAACTACATTTTAACATAAACATCCACCACAGTGACTCCTCCACATTTCTCACCGTGATGGAAGGCAAAAAAAAGTTCAATCTCTTACCTTCGTTGTTCTCTCACGGTCGGGGGCCTCGAGCCTTCCGTTAACGGGACGAACTTGACTCCCGTAGCCGGCGGCGTTTGAGTCCACGGCGAGGCGATTAGCTCCTGCATCGGGGTGGATGTCAGCTCCCCCGAATCGAGCGATCCGGCCACGGGTCGGGGCTTCAAACCTCTGCATCATTGGAGCTCCCGACTCGGCCTTTCCCGAGTGCGAGCTCTCGATGTAAAATCCGCAGGCTATTGGTTCGATCCCAGGCAAGGGATCGGCGCCGATGTTAAGTCCACGCCCCACGGTGGGTCTCAAAGTCAGTCCCGAGCAAGGCCTCCAGCTCCACGATGTTAGGCCGCAGAGCGACTGGAGATATGGTCCGGAAAACAATCGCATCTCCGGTAAGGTAAGAGACTGAAAAAAAGTTTCCCCCGACCCCCTCCCCCTCCCTCCACTTAACACTAACCGGAGAACATTTACACAAACTTTTTAAACGCACTAAAAATAACAAAAAAAGAAGAAAAAACAGGCAGACTGTTGGCGGGGCTACCAATCGTGCAGCGCCCTTGGTGGTATATATGCCAGCACATAACACGTAGTTAAGTGCTGGCATACAGGTTACAGGTTAGCATGCCAATCATTCCTCCCTGGAGGCAATCAGTGAACCTGCTGGGTGTTTACAACATCTTCATTACTATTCACTGGTTATTTTGCCAAATCGTAAACGTTATTTAAATTCCACAGTTGCTGTGGTGAGAATTTAACTCAAGGCCTCGGATTATTACTCTGCTAATTTAGTCACCACACTGTTATCAAACCAAACTGGGCAGCACAGTGGTGCAGCAATGGAGTTGCTATCTTCAATCCTGACTATGGGTGCTGACTGTACGGAATTTGTATGTTCTCGCTATGGCTTTTCTCTGGCTGCTCCGGCAACCTCCCACATGCCAAAGACGTGGAGGTCTGTAGGTTAATTGGCTTCTGTAAATTGTCCCTAGTGTGTAGGATGGAACTAGTGTTCAGGGATCGCTGGTCTGCGTGGGCTCAGTGGGCCGAAGGGCCTGTTTCCCCGCTGTATCTTTAAAACTAAAAGCTAAAACTAAACTAAAATCAAACAGCAAAATAACCTGAAAAGTTCATCTTCTTTTCCGCATCATTTGTAAAGCCTTTTGTAACCTGTTTGGATGGAAAATCATTTGTTATCACCAAAGTGGCTGTGAATGGACCAGTAACCAGTGAATTGTAAAACAATTTAGGGATTTGTGTTCACATCCCACCTGTGGAGTGTCAGTTAATAAACTAGAATTCATCCAAAAAATATCATAAAACTAACAGATGGCTTGTATAAACTCTGATGGTTGTATAAAATGCCCTTCCCCTTCCACCCCCACACCCCCCCCCCCTTTCTACCCCTCCCCTGTGCCCCACCTGGACTGGCACCTATTTTTCCTTCCCCCTCCTCTTAAGGAGGGTTCCCTTGCTTCTAACCATAGAAGCCATGTCTCAGAGTCCATGTTTGGGTCACTGCCACTCTCAGAAACTTTGCCTCAGGATCCTCACACACTGCTCTTCCACATATGGCACATACAACAAGTTGTTGATCACTGCAATTCGACAATGCCACTGCTAGAAAAGAGGAGAACCATTATCTTTTTGCTGAATGCTGTTTTGGCAATCCCACGAGCCATTTAGCTGCTGTGCAAGCACTCAGAGAGGGCACTCGAGCTGAGAGTTCAATCCAAACCTTGAGTCTAGTCCACGTGGAGATTGTACATTCTCCTTACCGCTGCATGGGTTTACTTCAAGAGCTCCGGTTTCCACCCACATCCCAAAGATGAGCAGGTGGGTAGGCCATGGGTAAGTTGCCCCGAGAGCGCAGATGAATAGTAGAATCTGGGAGGAGTTGATGGGAATGAGAGAATAAAAAGTGGGATTAGTGTAGGATTAGTTTCATTGGGTCGATTCTGACTTGATGGATTTGAGGGCCTATTTCTCAGCTGAATCTCTCCATGACCCTTCTGATCAGATGGACAATGGACCACTTCTCCTTTGGCAGGGTTTTGTTTTGGCTGCAAGATTCTGCTGAAACCACCTGCTGAAATGGGTGTTGCCACCGGGAGCCCTCTTCGTGGTTCCCAGGTTTATTTGGCGGAGAGTTGTGGATCACTTTGCCTATATCTGTGGGAGAGAAATACCCGGTCCTTTAAATAGGTTTCAACCTTAAACACTATTAAAAGCAGGTTCTCCTACAAGAGAATGGTTTTCAAAACAGTTCGGAATGTCAAGACTGAAATGTCAGCAGAAACAATGTTTGGGTCTTGTTCAACTGTTAGCACCAATTGGCAACCTAGAAGCCAAAAGAATGCCCATATTATTAACGACTGTCGTTAATGCACTTCGCGCTGCATGCCACATTATCATTTGTCTGCCCAACAGCTGTAGCCAAATTTCTAGTCCATTTCTGTTCATGGTATACACTTTGCTTCAACAGCATCTGAGGTCCAGGACATTAACCGACCCAGAGCAACACTGCATTCCAATGGGATTTGAAACAGTTCTGGACCAGCTGTGGGGAATGGTGATGATTCCCAACTGGCACTTCCCCACGACTATAGGCTTCATTGGGAATGATGCCAGGAGCAGCATTGATGCAGTATGAAGCCGACAAGTTTCCTGTTCATGTCGTGCACGAGCCCAAAAGCATCTGTCGGTCCTTTGAACTCTTTGAGCAGAAAAGAAAGATCCTATGATAAAACCAGATCATCATTAACTGACACGGAAGGTAGTTGGAGACAGGGTGCATCTGTCTCTGAAGGCAATATTGCTTGTCTGGTTTTAATTAGTATCATGGAAAAAATCAAAAAGCAGCTATCTGTTAAAGCCTTCACCAGTGGATTTTTTTCCTTAAAGAAGAGGCCCAGTGATTATATGATATTTCAAATCCCGCAGTTCCAGAATACAAATCCCTAACTCCCTTTCCCAAATCGTGGAACATAGATTTTGTATTGAAAATCAAGCTGAATAAATGGGAAATGCATACTGTGCAAGAATATCGTTTACCCTCGTGAATGAATGGTACTTCCGAACAACTTAATAATGGATGTGAGATATCCTTGCAAATGAATGGGAGCTCCTTACTGGACCATCATTGTAGTTTACCCCTGAGGATAGAGTGGAAAAATAGTGGCAGACAGTGAGGCACATTTACCTTTCTGAAAACAACAGTACTCTAAAAGTCTGTGAGTGTGACATTCCTTGCTATTTTCATGGCTTTATCACCAGAGCGATATAAGAAAATGTCAAGCAAAGTTATTTCCATCCATTGCTCATCATTTATCATCTTCCCCATCTCACCTGCCATGATCCCTCATGCTTTGTTCTCCTTCTTCTCACACAGCTGCGGAGTCCTGGAATCCCCTATCCCTGATCCACTTACTGAACCTCAGTATCCTTCACGTTGTTGGACTCATGCCCTCGATGTAACTGCGGATCTGGATTCTTCAAGCTATGCCTTCCTTATCAAGTCCACTTGCAAAGCTGATATCTTTATTGAATCCCTTGAAGAGATAACAAAGAAAGGAGATAAAGGAAATGGGTTTGATGTACTTTAACTAGATTCTAACAAGACTTTTGACAAGTTCTCAGGGCTGTCTGGTGAAACAATATAAAAACTTGTGGAATCCAAGGGAGAGTAACATATCATCATATCTATCTTCTTCTATACATAACTAAAACTCTGATCTTGTTATCTTCCGGTTTGGCGGTCATTCTATTCGCGCAAAAATTATACGCGATAGCGCTACGATTTTTCGCCAGCCTACTCACCGTTCTCCTGTACTGCGATTGCACCAAGTTTCGTTCCGATCAGTGGAAGCTGGTAAGAATTATTGAGGTTTTAAAATCTTTTAAAACGCGCGTGCGCAGATCCATTGCCTCTCCTGCCATTCAGCGCCGCGCGGATTGGTCCCTTCTACTGTCACTCTGCGGGACGGTCCGCCCCTTCCTGCGCCATCGCATCTTTACTGCAGCTGTGGGAGGCCCTGGATGGCCTGCGGAGGTCTCCAACCGGACACAATTTTCGGAGGGAGGGACCGGAAACGGCCCAACCCAGCCCGAACCAGTCCAACCCAGCCCGGCGCGGAGTCGGAGATGGCGCCGATGTCGCCAAACGGAAAGCGGAGACTCTGATCCCGGCGAAGGAGAGCGACCAGCGACCAGCGAAGCGCCCAGCGCCCGCTGTGAGTCCCCATCGCATCGCCAACCCCTTCCCCTCTGGTCCCCCTCGCTGGCTCCTGCCCCCCTCCCCGTGAAACAGCACTCTCCCCCATGGCTCTTCCCCGTCTTTTCTCCGAGCTCCCTCCCTCCCTGCCCCCACACACCTCCACCCCTCACCCAACCCACACACCCCTCCCCCCCACAACGGCCCCCCCACACACCCCTCCCACCCACACCCTTCCCTTCCACCCAACTCCCCCCCAGACCCCTCCTCCCCACACCCCTCCTCCCCACACCCCTCCTCCGCACACACACCCCCCTCCCACACACCCCTCCCTCCCACACACCCCTCCCTCCCACACACCCCTCCCTCCCACACACCCCTCACAACCCTCCCCCTGCCCACTCACACCTCTCTCCCACACACCCATCCCCTCCCCACAACCGCCCCCCCCGACCACACACCGCTCTCCCCCATAACCCCCCTGCCCACACATACACCCGTCCCCCTCCCACAACCCCTCTGCCCACACATACCCCCTCCCTCCCACACACCCCTCCCCCACCACTACCCATTCCTGCCCACACACACCCCTCACCCACCCCCCCTCCCTCCCACAATCCCTCCCCCCACAACCCCCCCGCCCACACACCCCCACAACTCCCCCCCCCACAACGGCCCCCCCACAATGCCATACACCCCCGCCCACACACCCCTCCCCCAACAACCTCTCCCCATCATAACCCATCCCTGCCCACACACACCCCTCTCCCTCATAACCCCTCTCCCCCACAACCCCCCTTCCCCTCACACACCCTTCCCCCACCCACATACCCCTCCTCCACAACACCCCCTGCCCACCCCCCCTGCCCACAACTCCCCTGCCCACAACCCCCCTCTCCCCCACAACCTCCCCACCTACACATACCCCTGCCCACACACATACCCCTCCCCTCCACACCCCCCACACAGACACCCCTCCCCCAATCCACCCACTCCCACATCCTCCCTTCTCCCATATCCTCCCTCCCCCCACACCCAGCCCACACACACACCCTCCCCCGCACACCGCCCACCCCCCAAATCCCCTCCCCCCACATCCCTCCTCCCCCCTTGCAAACCCCTCCAGCCCACATACACACCTCCCCTCCCACCCCACACCCCCCTCCCACCACACACCCTCCGTGGTGACCGGGACCCAACGGGTCCCACTTAGTCTAATACTTATTAAAAGTCTGATCTTGTATGTGTGTGTAATTGTGTGTGTATATATGGTTGTCTTTACATCTTCGCAAAAACACTATGCAGTAACGATAACATTTTTACATATTCCGATGATATATTTCCCTTTGAGGCCTAGAACACCTTATCTGAACATTTTATGCTTTATTTCTCGAATTATTCTCGACTCATTACTGATTAAAAGTCTAAAAAAGTCGAAAGACTTTGAAATTAAAACGACCAGCTTCAACTGATGACATCACAATGGCTCTGCTAGCATTGATCAGCCTCACTGAATATTTCATCATATATTTGACACGTTATTCATGATTTGCTTTAAAAATGCCAACTTTCACAAGATTTTTACATATTCTGATTCACATTTACCCCCTCTAGGCCAAGAACACCTTCACTGATCATTTTATGCTTTATTTCTCGACATCTATATAACTAAAAGTCTCATCTTGACCACTTCCTGTCTGCACTGTATATTGATTTTAGAAAAAACGCTACCATATATCGCTATGATTGTTGGCCATCTTATTCACAGTCCTCCTCCGTTGAGGCAGCCCCGAGGATTTTTCCGATCGATGAAAAATAAAAAAGTTATGAGTGTTCAATAAATCTGAGGTCAGCTGATTGGTCCTCTCGCCTGTCAATCACCACGATGAAGGTAACGCCCCTTCTGGGGGGGGGGGCAGGACTATAAAACCCCAGATGCCTGGATGTGAGTCAGTCACTCTGGAAGAATGTGAGGGAGAGTCCACAACTGTGATTCTAAGCTGTGAATCAACTGAACTGTGAGTCTGCAATGTACTTGCAATAAATGATTTGTTAGCCCTTAATGACAATGCAATGAGTTGTTTGACAATTTGGTGCCCTGCACTCTGCTTGAAATGCTATGAAATTGAATTTGGTGGCCTGCACTCTGCTTGAAATGCTATGAAATTGAATTTGGTGGCCTGCACTCTACTTGAAATGCTGTGAAATTGACTTTGGTGGCCTGCACTCTGCTTAAAATGCTATGAAACTGAATTTGGTGGCCTGCACTCTGCTTGAAATGCTATGAAATTGAATTTGGTGGCCTGCACTCTGCTTGAAATGGAATTTCAAGGAATAGCCGTGAGTGAACTGCCAGCCCACCAGCCCTGAGTGATTGATCTGCCAGCCCACCAGCCCTGAGTGACTGAGCTGCCAGCTCACCAGGCCTGAGTGACTGAGCTGCCAGCCTACCAGGCCTGCGTGACTGAGCTGCCAGCCCACCAGGCCTGAGTGACTGAGCTGCCAGCCCAAGAATCCATTTGGCCCACAATGTCCATACTAGCCCTCTGGAAACATAGAAACATAGAAAATAGGTGCAGGAGTAGGCCATTCGGCTCTTCGAGCCTGCACCGCCATTCAATATGATCATGGCTGATCATCCAACTCAGTATCCTGTACCTGCTTTCTCTCCATACCCCCTGATCCCTTTAGCCATAAGGGCCACATCTAACTCCCTCTTAAATATAGCCAATGAACTGGCCTCGACTACATTCTGTGGCAGAGAATTCCAGAGATTCACCACTCTCTGTGTAAAAAATGTTTTTCTCATCTCAGTCCTAAAGGATTTCCCCTTTATCCTTAATCTGTGACCCCTTGTTCTGGACTTCCCCAACATCGGGAACAATCTTCCTGCATCTAGCCTGTCCAACCCCTTAAGAATTTTGTAAGTTTCTATAAGATCCCCCCTCAATCTTCTAAATTCCAGCGAGTACAAGCCGAGTCTATCCAGTCTTTCCTCATATGAAAGTCCTGACATCCCAGGAATCAGTCTGGTGAACCTTGTCTGTACTCCCTCTATGGCAAGAATGTCCTTCCTCAGATTAGGAGACCAAAACTGTACGCAATACTCCAGGTGTGGTCTCACCAAGACCCTGTACAACTGCAGTAGAACCTCCCTGCTCCTATACTCAAATCCTTTCGCTATGAATGCTAACATACCATTCGCTTTCTTCACTGCCTGCTGCACCTGCATGCCCACTTTCAATGACTGGTGTACCATGACACCCAAGTCTCGTTGCATCTCCCCTTTTCCTAATCGGCCAGTCCCTTCAGCCCACAACACCCATACTAGCGCTCCAGAAAGCCCCCCCCCCCCCCTGGCCACCAATATTGGAATTGGTGGAGAGGTGGAATGTTGCATTGGGGGACCAGCCCTCCCGTGTGAACATGGGACCCAACGGGTCCCACTTAGTCTAGCTACTGATTAAAGTTTAAAAAAATCAAAAGACTTTGAATTTAAAACGGCCAGCTTCAACTGATGATGTCGCAATGGCTCGGCTAGCAGGGGAGGGCGGATTGCTATGGCAACACGCAGAGCAAGTGCAATTGGAATTTTTTTTAAAGAGCATTGCTGAGGGAGGCAGGGGAGAGCTGGAATCTTACGTTCGGGAACGGCTTGAGTTGGAGGACCACGCCTCCTGTGGAGGCTACGGGTAGGGAACGGGTGCGTTGGGGGAGCAGACCCAACGGGTCTGCACTTGGTCTGGTTAGATCTAAAATTGGCTCCATGGCTTGTTGGTGTGTGCTTTAGTGACTGGAAGGCTTTCACAGTTAAGATTTCACATGGATCAGTATTTGGCACTGATGGATTAATGACTTAGTACAAAATGTAAAGAGCCTGACAAAGAAGTTAGTTTTGTTTATTTAGTTTAGTTTAGAGATACAGCGCGGGAACAGGCCCTTCGGCCCACCGAGTCCGCACCGGCCACGATCCCTGCACATTAACACTATCCTACTTACCCTTTGGCCATGTTTACAAGTTCATATTATACTGGGAAGCACCATCGGGCTGTGATTGGGACATTGGGAATAATAATCTGGTGAACATTTTTTCAATTCATTTTTAAAAGCTGGACATTGCTGATAAGGCCAGCATTTATTGCTCATTCATAATTACCCATGTGAAGTTCACTTTTATTGAACCCCTGCCGACAGTCTGTTAAATATACTCCCATTGTGCTGTTGGGATTTGGACTCAGTGCCACTGAAGGACGAGCAACATATGTCCAAATTTTGAAGCTTCAGGTGATGGTGTCCCCATGAACCTACTGTTCTTGACCTTCAAGATTTAATTTAATTTAATTTAATTTAGTTTTGTTTAGCTTAGTTTAGTTTAGTGATACAGCATGGAAACAAGCCCTTCAGCCCACTGAGGCCGCACTTACCAGCGATCCCCGCACATTAACACTCTCCTATACATTTATACCAAGCCAATTAACCTACCAATCTGTATGTCTTTGGAGTGTGGGAGGAGACTGAAGATCTCGGATAAAACCCACGCAGGTTACGGCGTGAACGTAAAACTCTGTCCAGACAAGCACCCATAGTCAGGATCGAACCCAGGACCCAGGGCTCTGACGCTGCAAGGCAGCAACTCTACCACTGCGCCACCATGCAACAAATGGCAGAAGTCATAGGTTTTCCTAGGCAAATAACTGCAGGGCATTTTACTAATGGTAGTGGAAGGCATAATATTTAGAGTGGTTAATGAGTGCAAATCAAGTGGGCTGCTTTTTCCTGGATGGTGTTGAGACTTTGGTGCATCATTGGAGTTGTACTCATCCAGGCAAGAGTATTTTATCATGTTCCTGACATGCCTTGTAAATAGTGGAAAGGTCTTGGGTTGTCAGGAGGTGAGTCACTTGCCACAGGATTCGCAGCCTCTGATCTATTCTTGCAGCCAATGTATTTATGTGGCTGGTTTCTATGAGTTTCATGGCAATACATTTCTACCAATAGCGACTCTCAAGATATTGATGGTGGGGGACTCAGTGATGATAATGCCATTGAACGTCAATGGTAGATGGTTAGACTCGTTCATGTTGGGGATAGTCATTGTCTTGCACATTTTGAGGCATAAATGTACAGGTAGTTCTGTTATAGGTACACAAAAGTGCTGGAGAAACTCAGGGGGTGCAGCAGCATCTATGGAGCGAAGGAGATAGGCAACGTTTCGGGCCGAAACCCTTCTTCAGACTGATGGGGGTTTCATCAGTCTGAAGAAGGGTTTCGGCCCGAAACGCTGCCTATCTCCTTCGCTCCATAGATGCTGCTGCACCCGCTGAGTTTCTCCAGCACTTTTGTGTACCTTCGATTTTCCAGCATCTGCAGTCCCTTCTTAAACACCTAGTTCTGTTATAGTCCATGTTTCCATAACAGGAATTAAATGTAATACAAGTGATCAATTAAGGAGCACAACTTGCTTGACGTGAGCTGGATTGATTATAAAGCAAATTTGATTGGGAACTAGAGAACCACTTAAACGTTACTTTGGAAATCAACAAGGATAAAATAAGCTGACGTGGATTTAAACAGTGTAGGGGAAAAAAATCTGTTCTCATGTTTCCATTTCCTTCAGCAATCAGACACCATTGTCTCCTCGGATCATAACTTTGGGTGGCTATTGAAACTGACAAGTGACCAACTAACACCTTATTGCAAAGACCTTTAATTTTTTTTAATCTTGCAGGAAAAACAACTTTAAACACAACTATCGAATTATAGCAGAACAACCTGTAATGAGGGCCGATAGCCTGTCATCCATTCTGTGGTAATGCACAAGGTCAAAGCTACTGCAATGTCAACTCAGTTCACAAAATGAGTGGCTACAAGGTTAAAATTATCAACCAGAGGACCATCTGCGATAGGCCTGCCCCATGGAGCAGAAATTCACAGTTTGAAAAAGTGCAGTGATTTTCTCTTTTATGAATTTGTTCCACCAATTCCTGCTGTTGTGGAACCTTACTGTACCCAACATTACTGCTTTATTCAGTACTCATCACAATACTGACTACAGTTTGAAAGTGCTTCAACAACAAGGGTGAAATATTTATTGTGCATCTTTATTGGCTCAGTGTGGAACTGAATTGGTCAAGGAGGCTGAATTTTGGAGGTAAAGTACAACAAATTATACAGTGTATTTAGTGCAAAGGGCCAGGGATGAATCTCTGGGCTGGTGCCATTAATATAGACCAACTGGAGATATTTCACTGGCAGTGTTTACGGCCAAAATCTGTTGCTAAGCCAAAAAATTGGTGATTAGGGCAAATGAGATGAATGGTCCCCAAGATAGCTGTACTTCTGACTTTGAACTCTGAATGAAGATCTTCATTAAGATAGACACTAGGAACTGCAGATGCTGAAATCCTGATTAAAAAACACAAAGTACTGGAGTAACTCGGTATATCAGGTTGCATCTCTGGAGAACCTGAATTGGTGATGTTTCAGTTTGGGACCCTTCATCTGCCTGAATTAAAATCTTGACCCCAAATGTCACCTATCCATGTTCTCCAGAGATCCTACTAAGGTAGCCCAGCACTTTGTGTTTTTTTTGCTCTTCATTAAGATACACGAGTTGAAGAAAGGTGCTGTAAAACGCTTCTCATTTATTTCCATCTTTATAAAAATGAAACATGGCAATGCACAATTAAGAAGTTTATTTTACAGGAAAATCGTAAACTTGTAATCAGAATTAAAAGCGCAGAGATGAACTCATGTTGCAGGACTGGGCTGTGGCTGTCAAAGAGCACACGCATCTGTGCACCAGCAAATGTTAATAATATTTGAATATTTACACAGTGATCTTTCAGGTTTATTAATCCGTGATGACGGAATTGGTGCTCCAGGTTCCCAGGGAAACAGAACGGATGACTTAGAACCATTAGAGAAATGTTTTTTTGTCGCTGTTTTGATTTAAGGAAAGGAACTAAAATAAAAGCTTCTAACTCGCCTGTCACTGTCTGGGATGAGTCAGTCCTGCGTGGAATGACGGCAGCAGAAGACTCATGAAGCACTAAATGGAAAGGTCATCTCCTGTGATTAGCAACAAAGGCTCAGGTCTGGACAACTGGGATAAGCAAGGAACTGAACTCACCAATGAATTAATGAAATCTCTTCCAGTGCTTCCTGTCCAGCAATCATCAGTTGAATGAACTGTGACCGTCGATGTCAAAATAATACGTACTTAAACTTCACTCCTTTCAGTCAGTCTAATGAACAGACATGAAAAAACCGTCACAGTGAATTGCTACAGCGCAACAAATGTCAAAACTGAGTGTTTGAAGACTGAAAGTGTATCACGTTCATAGTAAATACGTAACTGATGCTCTTTTTTTTAAATCATTTATCTGTAAAGATTCAAACAACATAACAGTTTACAAGTTCGGCCATTTCTCGGGCCATTTCATATCCAAAACCTCGTTAGTTTAAACCATAAGCACACCTTTACTGCGTGATATCCACAATGGACTACAGGAGCCTGTTACATGAATGATTCGATATTATTGAATCCCATTGCATGACTGGGCAGAAAGCACATGTATGTTATGAACTTAAAATGCACTGTCCCTTGTAATAGGAAATGATTAAAGGCCCTGGAAGCTCCAAACTACCAGAGCTCTAATTCAAACATTCATTCCCCCTTGTATTTTGTTCCTGAGAAGTATGTGGACATGGTGTGGGATTATGTATACGGAATATAGTTTAAGTACCAGGCTCCTCTTGTCCACCCACAGATATCTATCAGTACAAGTGAGTGATGGAAATCCAGAGGTTGACACAAAAAAAGCCATTGTACCCTCACACCTGCAAATAAGGAACAGAATGAAAGATCGTTGACTTTGGCAAAAAGATAAGACTTTAAAAAAACGAACTCTAAATAGGGCGGCATGGTGGCTCAGCATTAGAATTGCTGCCTTACAGCTCCAGAGACCCGGGTTCGACCCTGACTACGGATGCTGTTTGTATAGAGTTTGTATGTTCTCCCCGTGACTTGCATGGGTTTTCTCCGAGATCTTTAGTTTCCTCCCACACTTCAAAGACGTACAGATTTATAGGTTAATTGGCTTGGTAGAAAATAATGTCAAATTATCCCTAGTGGGTGTAGAGTAGTGTTAATGTGCGGAGATTGCTGGTCAGTGCAGATTCGGTGGGCTGAAGGGCCTGTTTCTGCACTGTATCTCTAAACTAAATTACAATTTAAAAATGTCAAAGTTCTCAGACCTTTGCAAACCTAGCCAGTCAGCATCACTGCCTAACAATCCAATCGCAGACCCAGCTGTACCTATCTACCCAAATCAGACATCTTACTTTTTAGTTTAATTTAGAATTACAGCGCGGAACCAGGCCCTTCGGCCCACCAATTCCGCACCGACCAGTGATCCCCACATATTAACACAACCCTACACACAATAGGGATAATTTACACTTATACCAAGTATACAAACCAAAGTCAATTAACCTACAAACCTGTACGTCTTTGGAACGTGGGAGGAAACTGAAGATCTCGGAGAAAACCCACGCAGGTTACGGGGAGAATGCACAAACTCCGTACAGACAGCACCCGTATTCGGGATCGAACCCGGGTCTCTGGCGCTGTAAGCACTCTACCACTGCACCACCATGCCGCTTCACCACATAATCTCAGGGGCGGTGTGACCAGCAGGGACATTCAGTTCAATCTTGCCTCTCCTCACCAGCTTGTCGTAAGTGTTTGCTGAGGCAGTGTGCCAGGTGATTCTCGAGCATTGCTGATCAGCCATGGGGACGAGTTCCCTTAAATGAGAGCATTCAAATGTCATGACTTTATCATGACTGAATAAGAATAACGTGCGCTTGGTTTGTAAGTCTAACTGATGTGCTCAAATGCAATTGTAAGCAAAGTAATTATCTTCCGAGTCACTGTAAGGTTGCTAATTATCAGAAGTGCTATAAGATGTTCCCATTTCATATCCAAAACCCCATTAGTTAAAACCATGGACACACCTTAGTAAAGACACTAAGCTAGACACAAAATGCTGGAGTAAATCAGGCAGCATTTCTGGAGAGAAGGAATGGGTGACATTTCGGGTCGAGACCCTTCTTCAGACTGAGTGATATGCACATTGGACTACAGGAGCCTGTTACGTGAATGAAGCTCCAATATTATTGCATGACAAGGTGATTCTTATGAACAGAACATTACAAGGATGAATAGTTGGACTGGAGCTGGTGCTTGATTCCAGAGCATTTAATCAACTCTTATTATAGTGTCACCACTTAGATGAAGGAATTCCTCCTTTAATCATCTGAAAAGTTAGTTTTGGCTCCAAGTGAACTCGTTATCTTCATTGGCTGCAGAAGTTAACCAGATGATTGTTGATATAGCCTTAGCTGTCACTCCTTGGCTTGAGGCTCTAGCCTCTTTGGCATTAAGCAACAGTTGAAGACACTCACCAGGCCCTTAAGTCTGACACCACATCCCTTTCCAATGACTCATGTAACAGTAATGAGGGTGCCAATGTAAGCATCCACTCAGATGTTGCACAGTACAAAAGCACAACAAATTAAACTATTAGAAAAGCCCTGAACTGTGACAGATTTGAATATCTGTCTACCAAACAGGGAATCTGTTTTTTCTTGAGGAACTGTCCTGCGCTTTCAGCTCTTGTAAGTGAACGTGAAGCCTCCATGATGTTATCCAGCCATGGACCTCACATCAGAAAATAAAGTACTACAGTAGAACTCCATGCATGCACGGACTTTGGTGGTACCAAACGGGCAGATTTTCTGCGCTGCTAGATGTTATCGATATGGCACCCCGCTTTTAAGTCTTTTTTTTTGTAGATGTTACATGGTATGGTAATACATTTTCCAATGAACCTGATCGATTTAAAGGGAGAGATGAAATCGAGGCCAGGTGTGTGGGAAGAAAGCGCGGGTACCAGGGCTTGGCCAATTGAAAGGAAACCAAGGACCCGGCGAGGTGGAAGGGAGTGGGGTCTTAGTGAATTTCAAGGAAGAGGGGACAAACATCACCATGCGAGTCAGATTCCCAAACCAGTGATATTTCCAAATAGTCAGATAGCAGATTATCACAGTTTTACTGCACATGGTGATTTTAATTAATGCACTTCAAACGAGCTACACGATGGCATTTTGATCAATACTTCTCCTTTTTTTTCCTTCTTATGATTAACTTCTGGGAAAATGCAGCTTAGTGTAAGAAGCATGTTGGAATTTAGCTCTGGGAAACAGGGAGATCCCATGTAAATGTACAGAACCTATAAACATGGGCACCTAGATGTAATTGTAATCTGTCGGGGGAACTTGTAGTGGCCATTTGGCCTGTTTTGCATGTCATTGATGATGGCATGTGCCTTTAAATGTTAGACTGCCCGTTATATTGTGGGTGGGATTTATGACGTGTTTTGGGGCGTGTTTGGAGCTAAGATGCTTGTGCAGAAGTTTAGTTTTTAGACTAGTTTGAAGAGATGATGGAGAAGATTAACATAGAAACATAGAAAATAGGTGCAGGAGGAGGCCATTCAGCCCTTCGAGCCAACAACGCCATTCATTGTGATCATGGCTGATCGTCCCCTATCAATAACCTGTGCCTACCTTCTCCCCATATCCCTTGACTCCACTAGCCCCTAGAGCTCTATCCAACTCTCTTTTAAATCCATCCAGTGATTTGGCCTCCACTGCCCTCTGTGGCAGGGAATTCCATAAATTCACAACTCTCTGGGTGAAAAAGTTTTTTCTCACCTCAGTCTTAAATGACCTCCCCTTTATTCTAAGAAACCCTTCGACCATGTCAGTGTTACAGAGACACGAGGAGTTTTCTAATGTTTGAAGTAATAAGCTGGAGTTCGATGAAGATTGTAGTAACGAGTCGGAAGAAATTTGGATGTATCTTACTGTTTTCTATCAACAATAAAGCATTTATTCATCAAAAGACTGTGTTTTTAAGCCATATCTGTGAAGAAGCTCTGAAGGTCTCTGTGAGCCAGCTCGCATGTGTATCGAAGATATTCCCCTTATCCATGCTCATCCAAAAGGCGGCTAGGGAATTAATTTCTCGAAAGATATGAAAATCTGCCGCTACATTAAGTCGATGGGAACCTCTGGCAGGGGGGTTAAATACCAGCCCTAGAGAGTGGGACAGAAGATTAAGTCGAAAAGAGACCTCCGTCACAGAAGATTTGGCTAAGATTCTCGGAGAGGTTTTAGCCAGAGGACTGGTTCCAGGAGGAACTGAAGCCAATAGATCTTGGCCAGAGGAGGCCCTGAGGTCTATCGACAGCATCGAGACTTATCTGGACAATATTACAGGATCTGTGAGTAGAAATTTATGATATTTCTTTGAATTTGAAGCAGCGAAGCTTTATTCTTAAACGGCAAATGTAACAGAGACTCACAAAGTGTTTTTCCAGTCTGTACGGAGATTCCAGCCAGACTGATCTTGGATTGTTTTGTATTTTTGATAAGCGCATTCCATTTGAATTATCGTCATCTTTTAGTTCATGGATGTTGGAGAGATGTTCTCTACATTATCAGTATGTTATGGTTTTGAAGGAAATGTTGACAAAACAAAGCCAGAGCTACTAGCAGAACACTCTGTTCGTATCACAACTGAATGAGGAGGAGGACTCAAACGCAGGCTCAGACACAGGGCAGATCAGTTTTCAGAGTTTAATCGGTCCAAGTCAGTACACAGGTAAGCAAAAACAGAGGCAACAGTACAATCGAGGAGCAGGCAAAAACAGTGGTCGAACACAGGCACTGGTCGAGATAACAAGGTCAAAAGATTTCCAGAGCTGGCACAAGGTGATACAAAGTAACATACACAACGAACTGGCAATGAGAACTAAAACACAAAGGGCTTAAATACACAGCCTAACAGGGGATAACGAGACACAGGTGAAACCCATCAGGGCGGGGCCAACAATAACAAAAACAATAAGAAACAGAAACTAGATCAAACGTGAGACCTGACAGTACCCCCCACCCCCGTCTCCTGACGGCCCAGGATCTTCAGGATGTTGGCGCCGATATTCCCTGATAAGTTCAGGGTCGCATATGTTGCGAGTCGGCACCCAAGACCGCTCCTCAGGTCCATAACCCTCCCAATCCACAAGATACTGATGACCACGACCACGCTGGCGCATCACCAGCAACCGGCTGACCGTAAACACTGGACCGCCATCAAGGAGCCGGGGAGGCGGAGGGGGTTTGGAGGCAGGGACCAGAGGACTCTCCTTAAATGGCTTCAGTCGGGAGACATGGAAAGTAGGGTGGACCCTTATGGCACGGGGGAGTTGGAGACGAACCGCCACAGGATTAATGACCTTCGATATGGGGAAAGGACCAACAAAACGTGGAGCCAGCTTCCGGGATTCCACTCTCAGAGGTAAGTCTCGAGTGGAGAGCCACACCTTTTGGCCAGGCGAGTATACTGGAGCCGGCGTTCTTCCACGGTCAGCCATCCTCTTGTAACGCGCAGAACTGCGCAACAGCATCTGACGAGCCCCATTCCAAACCTTGTGACAGCGACGGACGAGAGCCTGAACGGAGGGCACACTGGACTCCTTCTCCACAGCTGGGAACAATGGCGGTTGATAACCATAGGCACACTGGAATGGAGAGAGACCAGAGGATGAGCAAGGAAGTGTGTTGTGTGCATACTCCACCCAAATAAGGTGTTTGCTCCAAGTTGAAGGGTTCTGTGCCACCAAGCACCACAGTCCTGTCTCCAATTCCTGGTTAAGGCGTTCAGTCTGTCCATTGGATTCCGGGTGATAACCAGATGTAAGGCTGACCGTGGCGTCCAACATAGTACAAAACTCCTTCCAAAACCTGGACACGAACGGAGGCCCCCGGTCAGACACAATGTCTCTGGGAAATCCATGAATTCGAAAAACATGAGACAACATGACCTCCGCCGTTTTCTTGGCGGAGGGAAGCTTGTGCAATGGAATGAAGTGGACCATCTTAGAAAATCTGTCCACTACAGTCATGACTGTGGTGTTACCTTCAGAAGAGGGCAGGCCCGTGACAAAGTCCATGGAGATGTCTGACCAGGGGCGTGAGGGAACAGGCAGCGGATTCAGGAGGCCAAAGACAGGCCGACGTGAGGTCTTGTTCTGAGCACAAATACTGCAGGCGGCGACGTACTCCTTAATCCCCCTCTCCATGGAAGGCCACAAACAGGGTTCGGCGGACACCGGGATGACAGGAGATCTGAGACGTACGAGCCCAGTGAATCACCTGTGAGCGAAGAGACTCAGGAACAAACAGACGATTAGAGGGACACCCTAGCGGGGACTGACTACCAGCAGTAGCCTCGGAAACTCTCTTCTCAATCTCCCAAGTAACCGCCCCAACAACACAGGAAGCAGGCAGAATGGGAGTTGAAACCTTAGGGTCCGGGTCAGGATCAAACTGTCTGGAGAGAGCATCAGGTTTGCCATTCTTGGCACCAGGGCGGTAAGACAGTACAAAATCAAACCGATTAAAGAAGAGAGCCCACCTTGCTTGGCGTGAGTTGAGGCGTTTGGCTGACTTGATGTATTCCAGGTTCTTGTGGTCTGTCCAAACTAGAAACGGCTGCTCGGTGCCCTCCAACCAGTGTCTCCATTCCTCCAAGGCTGCTTTGACCCCTAACAGTTCACGGTTACCCACATCATAATTTCTCTCAGCAGGCGAAAGTCTTTTTGAGAGGAAAGCGCAGGGATGCAGTCGACCATCTGAGGGGGATTTCTGGGAGAGAACGGCCCCGATGCCCACACCCGAGGCGTCCACCTCAACCACGAATTGATGTGCCGGGTCAGGGTGAACCAGGATGGGGGCTGAGGTGAAGCTCCTCTTGAGTCTCATAAATGCAGTTTCTGCTTGAGGGGACCAAGAGAAAGGCACGTGGGGGGAGGTGAGAGCATGAAGTGGTGCAGCAGTGACACTAAAGTTCCAGATACACTTCCTATAAAAATTAGCAAACCCAAGGAACCCCTGAAGTCGCTTACGACTGGAGGGTGTAGGCCAGTTGGCCACAGCACTGACCTTGCTTGGGTCCATCTGTATAGAATAGAATGCTATTTATTGTCATTCAAACCTAGGCTTGAACAAAATATCATTACTACAGGTTTTTTTTTTACATTACAAAAAAAAACCAAGACCCACACTTAACACAGTTTACATAAACATCCATCACAGTGAGTCTCCAACACCTCCTCACTGTGATGGAAGGCAAAGTCTTATCTCTTCCCTTTATTCTTCACCCACAGTCCAGCAGTCCAACTGCAGCGTCTAGGCGAACTGGGGCTCCGGTGTTAAAGCCCCCAGCGGACGATGGTAAGTCCTGTGGCCATTTAGCCACGCCGGGCGATGCCAGGCCCCGGCTCCGTGTCCTTCAAACCCCGCGGTTCAAACAGTCCAACCCGCAGTCCAACTGCAGCGTCTAGGCGAACTGGGGCTCCGATGTTAGAGCCCCCGGCAGACGATGGTAAGTCCCGTGGCCGCCAACCCGCGCGGAGCGATGTTAGGCCTCGCTCCGTGTCCTCCAAACCTCGTGATTCCAGCGGGAGAAGTTGCCGTTGCGGGAGCTCCGAAAAGCCGTCTACCACCAGGGACCTGGAGCTCCCGATGTTCCTGTCCACCGGGCCCGCAGCCGGAGCTTCCGAAACTCCAAAGTCGGGTCGCAGCCGAGCACCACCACAGCTCTCCCCGCTCCAAAGCCAGCCAGCTCCGCGATGTCAGATCCCAGGCTCCGCGACTGGAGCCCTCAGGTTGGTCCCGGCCGGAGGCCGCCGCCGGCTCCACAATGTTAGGCCCAACGACATCGGAGATCCGACAGGCAAAAAGTCGAGTCCCCATACAGGGAAGAGATTAACGGTTTCCCCAACATCCCCCCCTCCACCCCCCACATATACACAGCTAAAAAATAATAAAAACTAAGCTCAAGACACACATTTAACAAAACAAAAAATTAAAAAAAAGACGGACGACTGTAGTTGAGCCGCTGCCGTTAGGTGCTGCCACTCCCACACGATACCAGCAGGTGATACAACATAACCAAGGAATAGAACAGTGTCAGCATGAAATTCACATTTCTCAGCTTTCACAAACAGATCATTCCAGAGCAAACGTTCCAGCACCTGGTGTACATGCTGCACATGGGAAGTTTTGTCTGGAGAAAAGATCAAAATGTCATCAAGGTACACAAACACAAATTTGTTCAGCATGTCACGTAATACATCATTAACCAGGCCTTGAAAAACTGCTGGAGCATTAGTAAGACCAAACGGCATGACCAGATATTCATAATGACCACTGGATGTGTTAAACGCAGTTTTCCATTCATCCACCTCCCTTATCCTCACCAGATGATAAGCATTTCTAAGATCTAACTTAGTGAATACTTTAGCGTCTTTTAACAGTTCAAATGCAGAGGAGATCAGAGGAAGAGGGTACCTGTTCTTAACAGTAATGTCATTGAGCCCTCTGTAGTCAATGCAGGGCCGAAGTGTTTTATCCTTTTTATCCACAAAGAAGAATCCAGCTCCTGCAGGTGAAGAGCAAGGTCTGATGATCCCAGGAGCAAGGCCGTCGCCAATGTACTTTTCCATGGCGAGCCGCTCAGGTGAAGACAAGGAGTAGAGATGACCCTTAGGAGGCGCTGTACCTGGCAGAAGGTTGATGCAGCAGTCGTACGGTCGATGCGGCGGAAGAGATGTGGCCTTGGCCTTGTTGAACACCTCCTTCAGGTCCAGATAACATGAGGGAACATTGGTGAGATCTGGAAAGTCCCCCTCCTTTGAACGGGGAGGCTGCCGGAGGGTGGTCCTGGAAGATCCCAGCAAACTGCTCCTCGACAGATCCTTCATAGGCTCAGGAGAAGAATCATGCACCAGACAGGTGAGTTTACAGTTATTCCCCCAGGAAATTACTTCCCCAGTACCCCAGTTCATGTGAGGATTATGGTTAGACAGCCAAGGGAGCCCCAAAACCAGAGGATGAAGAGAAGAGTCGAGGATGTGAAACCTGATGGTCTCAATGTGATTACCTGCCACGATGAGTTGGACAGGTTGAGTTCGGTGAGTTACCCTGCACAGTAGGCGCCCATCCACTGCACTAGCCTCCAGAGGATTTTGAAGCTGTTCACGTTCCAGCTTGAATTCATCAGCAAAGCAAATGTCCAAGAAGTTCTCATCTGCCCCAGAATCAACCAAAGCCTGCAGGGAGTGATGCTAGGAACGCACCAACACTTGTACAACCGTGAGTTGACGAGAGGAAAGGCTCATAGGAGCGGTACAACTCACCAATGTCCTCTTTCATTGGTGAGCTTTATCTTTTACTTGAACAGCTGTTCAACAAATGTCCCAGTTCACCACAGTAAAAACACCTCCCCTCCCTAAGGCAGGGCTGCCGCTCCTCCGGGCTGAGTTTGGCTCGTCCCACCTGCATGGGCTCCTCCGACGAGACAGGTGGCGCTGTAGGCTGACTGGACCGGTCGAGAGGGAAGAAGTCCCGACCGGAAGGCGAAGGGCGATGCTGCCGCCCCTGCTGGAAGGAGGACCGAACTGCAGCCGATCTCCTCTCTCGCTCTCTTTCTCTGAGCCTAGCGTCAATCTGGACAGCCAGGGAAATCATAGACTCAAAGTCGGAAGGCAGGGTTAGTGGAGCCAGCTGATCTTTGATAGCTTCAGACAATCCATTGCGAAAAGCATCCAACAAAGCAGCATTCCATCCACTCTTAGCAGCAACAGTTCGAAAGTCAATAGCAAAATCCATAACTGTGCGATTACCTTGTTTCATGGAGACCAGGTTCTGCGAAGCCTCTCGGCCAGGATTGGAGTGATCAAACGTGCGGGACAGAGCTTCCATGAACAGGACCGACGCCTGGCAAACAGGAGAATTCCGAGACCATTCCGCCGTGGCCCAAGCCTCCGCTCTGCCCGACAGGTGCGTGATGATAAAGGCTACCCTTGAGCGTTCTGATGAAAAGGAAGCCGCTTGAAGTTCGAAATGCAGTCCACACTGAATCAAAAAAGGTCTACACTTCTCCGATTCCCCCGAGAAGTGTTCCGGTCTTGCCAGGCGGACGAATGGAGACGCTGCGGCAGCCGTGGCCATCAGAGCTCCTGGAGACAGAGACAGGTGTTCAAACCGGGAACTTAAAGTGTTCACCTGTGAGCCGATGTCTGCCTGGAACCCCTGCTGACGCGCGCCGAGATCCCGGAACCCGGCGAAGATCGAGGTGAGTTGACCCTCGTAATGCGAAATGCGCTCCTCTTGTTTATGGAGCGCTGCACGAAAAAGATCAGAGCCCGCTGAGTCCATTGTTGGCCAGTTCGTAATATCACAACTGAACGAGGAGGAGGACTCAAATGCAGGCTCAGACACAGGGCAGATCAGTTTTCAGAGTTTAATCGATCCAAGTCAGTACACAGGTAAGCAAAAACAGAGGCAACAGTACAATCGAGGAGCAGGCAAAAAAAGTGGTCGAACACAGGCACTGGTCGAGATAACAAGGTCAAAAGATTTCCAGAGCTGGCAGGAGGTGATACAAAGTAACATACACAACGAACTGGCAATGAGAACTAAAACACAAAGGGCTTAAATACACAGCCTAACAGGGGATAACGAGACACAGGTGAAACCCATCAGGGCGGGGCCAACAATAACAAAAACAATAAGAAACAGAAACTAGATCAAACATGAGACCTGACAGATTAATTTAAAGACTTGGCGATCTGCCAAGACCTCTTTAAAATTATGGATCCAGAAGAGGAAGAAAGTGCCAAGCCAGATGAACCAGGTGGTAGTGAAGAAAGACCAGCCAGACAACTTAAAGAAACCCAGAAAAAGGAAAACTCGATATGGGAACAAGTTAACGAATCCATAGATAGCTACAGAGAACTCGTGTATCGAGAAGAAACAGATAATACACATACTGCCTGCTTGAGAGAAACCGAGAAAGAGAGAAATGAATTATGGAAACAGGTTACCAGATTAATTGAGAAACAGAAGAAACTAATGGAATCAGAACAAAACGTGATCAATGTGAGATCTAATATGAGCCAACTATGGAACCTCTGCCAGAAACAAGATGTACTGCTGTGTTCAGAGCCATCTTGGGAAGAACGCAGAAGACACACCCAGTGGGATGAAGACAAGAAGAAGATATTCAATGGTTTCATGAAAAAGGCAGAGGTTGCTATCTGAGATTATACCACAACTTACGACCTTAGTAGCTGAAAGTGTGAAGCAACAAGGTGCCAGAATAGAAGATGAAATTACACAACAAGATAATATCTCCAATATATCTTCACATGGATCAAGACATAAATCTGGTTCTTCAGCCAGTTCGGTTTCGAGGGCTTCTGCTCGATTGGGAGTTAAAGCTGAGCTAGCTGCTCTCTCAATAGAGGTGGATGCCATGAAGAAGAAACATGAGATTGAGGAAGAACAAGAAGAGATGACGCGACAGATGACGCAACAGCAAGAAGAGATGAGATGACATAAGGAGGAGATGACACGACAGATGACGCGACAGCAAGAGAAGCTGAGGCGACGAAAGGAACAACTGGAATTGGACACAAAGATGGCGGTGGCCAAAGCAAAGGAGGAGCTACTGAAAAGTGAGGGGTCAAGATGCAGCTCTAGATCATCGAAGACGATGAGCTCTGGACCAAGAAGAAAGATTGCTCGAAGTGAATTAGCAGTTGGAACAATTCCACAATCGAGGTCCACCGGATTTCATGGCTTTGAAAACCCATTGGAAACCAGTAAGATGGGTAAAACTTCATCTCAGCAAATGAGTGCTAGATCGAAACCAACTACTATTGGAGCGTCTGTGGATGCTCAAGACAAATCAATAGCGGACCACGCTTTTCCGAGTCCTGAAGCACAGGCTCGAGCAAGCCAGTTTGAAACACAAAGGCCTGTTTATCAACAGATGGAGCCAAGCCAGACTTATCAGGATGGATTATTGGCACTGTTGAATAGGCAAACTGAATTCAACGAGATCATAGCTCGACAGAATACCTCTCCCATTCTACCACAGTAGAAATTCCTACGTATGGTGGAGATCCTTTGCAGTATGAAACTTTCTTAAAGGCATTAGAAGAAATATTAGAAACTAAAGTTATGGATGAAAAAGAGCGCTTACGATTTCTGGTGAAGTACACCAGTGGAAGTGTGAAAGGGCTTGTAGAAAGTTGTCAGAAAGAGCAAGGCAACCATGGCTATAAAAAGGCGAGAAGATTACTTAAAGAACATTTTGGTGATGAACAGAGGATTGCTAACGCTTACATTGAGAAGGCCCATGCTTGGAAAGGAATCAAGCCGGAAGATGGGGAGGCATTGAGTAATTATGCAATATTTCTGAGAAATTGTTGTAGCTCGATGAGAAATCTCGGCCACATGGAAGAAATTAATCTTCCGAGTAATACTAGAAGCATTATGAGCAAGTTGCCCAGAAGACTGAGAGAGAAGTGGAGAGATGAAGCAGGCAAAATAAGAGATGAAAGGAAGTAAAAAGCCAGGCTACCAGACTTGGTGGAATTCTTAGAAAGGGAAGTACGGAACATGTTAGAACCACACTGGACTATTGAAGAGCACAAACCACTTGCAACTATTAAAGGATCTACCTTTACCAATAAATATCTGAACCTAAGAGAAGTAGTTTTGCTATCACAACCATACCTGTGGAAAAGACAGATGGAATGAAAAGAAATGTGTCTACTAGCAAGCAAATAGTATTTTGTTTGTTATGTGATGAAGTTAGTCACACCATAAGATGGTGTTGAAGATTCAAGATGAAAGAATATGAAGACAAGATGGATTTCTTGAAAGAGAAGGGAATCTGTTTTGGATGTTTGAAAAGAGGACATATGGTGAGAGACTGTAAGAGTCCTATAATTTGTTATGAGTGCAAGCAATATCATCCTGAAGCACTTCATATAGAAGAAGAACAACCAGAGCATTGGGAAGAAGAAGAAGAACTGGAACAAACGGATGATGAGCTACCAGAGCAAATAGAAGAAGATGAACCGGAGCAAACAGGACAGGGCGATAAGCCAACTACTAGAAATGCTATCACCTCGCCTCAAGTAACTGCTCATATTGGGGCCGGGGTAGAAGCTTGTAACTTTTCTATCTTACCAGTACAGGTAAGGAATAGCAAGACGAATACAGTGTTGCAAACATATGCTTTTCTGGATCACGGAAGTTCGACTACCTTTTGTACAGAAAGCCTGACGAGAAGGCTGAATATCACAGGAGAAGAGACTAAGATTCGATTACGTACCATGACTAAAGATAAAGAGAGCAGGAGTCATTATGTTACTGTATGGAGTATGGAGATATCCAGTTTGGATGAAGATAATTTTATACCAATATCTGATGTGTTTACACATGGAACTATGCCTGTTGGTCGTCAAAATATACCGAGACATGAAGACTTGAAGCAATGGCCTTACCTGAAGGATGTCAAGATATCTGAAATAAATTCTAGTGTTGATCCACTTATCGGAATGAATGTTTTGAAGGCGTTGGAACCTACACAGATTGTTAGGAGCCAAGGTGATGGACCGTATGCTATGAAAACCCGACTTGGATGGGTTATCTATGGCTCCTTGAGAAGGAACCATGAAAACACAAATCAGAGGAACTGTCCTGCCATTGCTGTTAATCAAATATCTACTGATAAATTAGAAAAGCCGGTGATGAAGCCTTACAATCATGACTTTAATGAAAGTACCAGCAAGAAATCTGTAGAGATGTCGAATGAAGAGTTGAAGTTCATGGATATTATGAACTACTCAGTGAAAACTGATGGACACTATTGTGTGGACTTACCTTTCAAACAAGAAAGTGTTAATCTGCCGAATAATCGTCGTATGGCAGAGCAACGTATCCAGAATTTGAAACGCAAGTTTGGCGAGAATAGTAAATTTCATGAAAGAAGAATCTCTTTGAAGAATAATTTCTACAAGGATGATTGCTTAAAATCCATGTCTACTGAGCAGGAAACAATTCTACCAGTAGAACATCTGACTTCTCTTTGCAATAAGGGAGGATTCATACTTTCTCAGTCTGAAGAAGGGTTTCGGCCCGAAACGTTGCCTATTTCCTTCGCTCCATAGATGCTGCTGCACCCGCTGAGTTTCTCCAGCACTTTTGTCTACCTTTATACTTTCTAAGTGGAACAGCGACAATTGTGAAAGCATTCCACTAGATGACAGAGCCAAAGAAACCAGAGAGTTGGATTTGGACAAAGACGATCTGCCAATGGAAGGAGCATTTGGAGTTACTAATGTTGTACAACTGAAATATGTTAACACAGAAGAAAATCCCGCGAATGAAGTTTCCAGAGAACTGACAGTGAACCGTTTCTTAAGCAATAAGAGATGGATCAATGAAATAAAATCTCTCCGCAAGCCAGACAAAGAATGGCCAAAGCTTGAGCTGGTATTTGAAATCTCTGCTAATGATCCGGAAACTAAATCAAACCTAACGATGAACTTTATTGTTAAAGAACCTGTTATTCTTTTGAAGGATTTTCACATTTCAACATTACTGTTACAACACATCCATGAGTTGATCGGACATGGAGGAAGACGTTTCATGCTATCAAAGCTTTGGACTATTATGTTTTGGACTATATACTGGGTATCATGCCTGATTTTAAGGGTTTGGTGCGCACGGTACGACTTTGAACTAAAACCACTATTTTAATAAGATTAGTAACCAAGTTATGCTTGCTTCTAGAAGGCGAAAGTGAAGATGGAAGAGTCGATGAAGAATTCTGATTGCAGATATATAGTGCATGCAATTTTTTCCTCGTTAGTATAGTGTTTAGTATCCCCGCTTGTCAACCGGTAGACCGGGGTTCAATTTCCCGACAAGGAGCCACACGGTTTTATTCCCTGCCCTTTTGCTTTTGACCTTAAGCCTTTATGGCCACTTTTTTAATGTTTATTAGTAATTGCCTCGTAATATACTCGGAACAATTAGGGGCCGGAATGTAGTGGCCTTTTGGCCTGTTTTGCATGTCATTGATGATGGCATGTGTCTTTAAATTTTAGACTGCCCGTTATATTGTGGGTGGGTTTTATGACGTGTTTTGGGGCGTGTTTGGAGCTAAGATGTTTGCGCAGAAGTTTAGTTTTTAGATTAGTTTGGAGAGACGATGGAGGAGGTTAACCCAGTGTTACAGAGACACGAGGAGTTTTCTAATATTTGAAGTAATAAGCTGGAGTTCGATGAAGATTGTAGTAATGAGTCGGAAGAAATTTGGATGTATCTTACTTTCTATCAACAATAAAGCATTTATTCATCAAAAGACTGTGTTTTTAAGCCATATCTGTGAAGAAGCTCTGAAGGTCTCGGTGAGCCAGTTCGCATGCGTATCGAAGATATTCCCATTATCCATGCTCATCCAAAAGGCGGCTAGGGAGTTAATTTCTCGAAAGATATGAAAATCTGCCACTACAGAACTGTACTTTAGAATGATCATTATCAAAATAGTGGATGCATTTGATTACCATTTTCATGAATTATAAATGCTATGAACAGTTACTGAATTGTTATAGATTATGCAATAGAGTGACATGTGGCAATGTACCCCCATCATTTATAAACAGAGGGAGAGTTAAAATGGGAATATATAGACTGGTTAGCCACACACTAATAGGACTTAGAAGGAGGCACAAGAGATTGCTGATGCTGGAATCTGGACCAAATAAAGGAGAGTTGCTGGAGGAACTCAACAGGTCAGGCAGTCTCTGTGGAAGATATCAAAGAGATTTGATTAAGTCAACATGGATTTTTGAAAGGGAAATAATGTTTGCCAGACCTACTGTAGCTGCTTCAAGATGTGATTGGTGGAATAAATAACGGCAAACCATTAGATATGATGTATGTATATTATGAAGATTTAGTCGAGGTTTTCTCACAGAGAGTGTTGAATCTGTGGAATTCTCTGCCTCAGAGGGTGGAGGCATCTTCTCTGGATGCTTTCAAGGGAGAGCTAGATAGGGCTCTTAAAAATAGCAGAGTCAGGGGATATGGGGAGAAGGCAGGAACGGGGTACTGATTGGGGATGATCAGCCATGATCACATTGAATGGCGGTGCTGGCTCGAAGGGCCGAATGGCCTACTCCTGCACCTATTGTCTATTGTCTAAATAAATGGTATATTTCAAAGTTTGCTGATGGCAATAAACTTGGTGGGATGATGAATTGTGACGAGGGGGCAAAGATGTTTCCAGGTGATTTAGACAGATTGAATGAGTGAGGAAATATAGGGCAAATGCGGTATAATGTGGATTTAAATGGGAAGTTATCCACTTTGGCAGGAGAAACATATGTCTGAGTGTTTGTTAAATGGTGTTAAATTACGAAGTATTGATGTACAAAGAGATAGATGTTCTTATACACCGGTCTCAGAAAGCTGACATGCAGGGGAGAGAAGCAACAGGAGCAAGGATGCCTTGCTACAATTATACAGGCTGGGGGAGTGGGAGGGGGTGGGGGAGAGGGGGGGCTGGGGAGTGGGGGGTGAGGTGTGGGGGGCGGAGGGCGGAGGGTGGAGGGTGCAGAGTGGGAGGGTGAGCCAACGTTTAATGTGCTCTGTACAGTTTTGGTCTCCTTACCTAAGAAATGATAAACTTAACATGGTGGCAGTATCACAGAGTTTCACCAGGCAGAGCCCTGGGATGGCAGGGCTGCAGTATTGAGGACATATTACGTCAATTAGGTTTGAATTACTAGAGTGTAGAAGATTGAGAGGGATCTAATTGATTCTTACAAAATTCTGATTAGAACGGACAGATTGGGAAAGTGGAGGACCTTTCTTCCTGCTGTGAATTCTAGCGTGAAGATTCAACCTACCATGTTCTAGGACAAGAGATTTGGGATTGAGATGAGGAGGATATTTTTCATGCAGAGATTGATGAATCTAAGGAATTCAAAGGGATTTTAAACCATTGGACATTGTGATGGGAAAAAGAATATCAAGGCACTGTGCACAGTCAGTTTCTATCAAAACTGTTTCTATCAATTCTGTGTCATTATAAAGCACCTTCTATACACACACACACACACACACACAGGCATGTGAATAATACACGCACATGCATACACAAACACAGACACACACTCACACAAACATAGACATAGATATAAATATATGGATAGGCACACGCACACGCACAAGCACACGCACGTGCGTGTACACACACACACACCCTCTGATTGCCACCATTTCCCTCATCCTCCTAATTCCAGCTGGAAGCCAATTCCACACAAAAGGTTGATGATATCCTGCTGTTCCTCATCTCCACAACACTGGAGCATTGGCACTGCCACAAATGAATACAATCCAGATTCTCACAGGATCAATAGTTCCTCCAACTGACTATTCATTGGATAGTTCCTGTACTACCATGCCTAAATCTGGCAAACTGTAAATGTCATCTTCCTGCTTCTGGTCTTTAGTTCAGATTAGTTTACTTTAGAATCAACAATGATTCAGTGTAACGGACAGAAACATCCAACATCAAAACCTCTCAAGAAGGAATCCACCAAAAAAAAACCACTGAGGCAGATAAATAAGATCAAAAGTGTAAGCTGAATCTGGCTAACTGCAAACTCAAACTCAGTTTCATTCTGATCTCAGTCCTTGGCCTCTACCCTGTTCCAATAAACCAGAGACAGCACAATGTGGAGACTAGACTTAATGTAAGCTTCCTGACTCAACAATGAGTCCAACGATTTCAGAGACTGAGTCCTCTGGAGTTTTCATTCCATTAGCATTCCTTCTAAATTCCTGTAATAATTTCAGATAATTGTCCTGTATTTGCACCTCCTCCAGGCTCAGTAGCCATTCATTTTATTTTTCCCACCCTCTACCCTGCACATACCTTCCTTTGTTCCCACTACCCACTACCTCTCAACCGCCCATTTCTACAATTAACATCTATTTTGTCGCCTATTTATCAAAACTATTCCCAGTTATGAATTATCAAGAATTTGAAACATTAACTCTGCTTACACTCTCCTCAGATGCTGCCTGCCTTGATGAGTGATTCCAGCATTGGAATCAGTCTATGGAACTGATGCACAGCATTGTGCTACAATGCTGGAAACTACAGTATATTCTGAACTCTGTATCTTCCCCTGTGCGCTGTCTATTGTTCTTGAGTTTGACGAGTGTATTTATGAATGCTACATCTGATCTGTTTGAATAGCATGCAAAACAAAGCTTGTCACTGTACCTCGGGACACGTGACAATGAAAAACCTAAACCTAAGCCATTTTCTATTTTTCTACCACAAGTAGATAGGGTTCTTATAACAGTGAGACAAACAGAATATAAATGAAGCTTCAGGTGCCAGTATGTGTAGTAATCAGAACATTGAATGGTGTGCTAAATTGAAAGCGGTCTGGTGTATTAAGTCAAGGATAGATACAAAGTGCTAGAGTAACTCAGCGGGTCAGGCAGTATCTCTGCAGAAAATGGATAGGTGACATTTCAGGTTGGGATTTTTCTTTAGATTGACATTTTGGGTTGGGACCCTCCTTCAGACTTTCTCCACATATTGGGTCCATGCTTATACTGACTACATTGTCTTTCCAGGATGGCCTACAAACTTCCATTTTCCCGAAAACTCCACATCCAAAGCTTAATTGGCCATAACCTAACGCCCTGAATCTGTCGGAGCACATCCCGATGTTCCTTAAACCACCCACATTGGGCTAGGTGGAAGTAATGCCTTATGTTTAAATTTTCCATATTCAAATCCCTCATGTTTGCACCCCTGCTTTTCTCTCTAAACTCCTCCAGCCCTACAAAACTTCCAAAACCTATGTTCTTGCCGTCGTCCACTCCACCAGATCCATTACATTACTTCAGTAGCTTGCCCTAAAACACTGAAACTGCATCCCAGATCTCACGGCCTCTCTCTGAGATCTTGTTTAAAAGCTATGTGTTTGGCCATGTTTCTGTTCACCTATTGTAGAATTATCTTTTGTGCACAGTCTTATTGAAAAGTGGCACAGTGGTGCCGTGGTTAGTGCTGCTACCTCAAAGCTCCAATTAATCTGGTTTGATCTCACCTCCGGACAGCACAGCATTTGCACACACTCTCTGTGTTCGGACTTCCTTCAGGTACCCAGGTTTCCCTCCCACTTCCCCAAAGTTGGACTGGTGGATTAATTGGCTTCTGTAAATTACCGCTTAGTGTAGGTCAGAGGCATAAAGATTTGAAGGGGAGTTAATGTGCATGTGGGAAATAGGATAAATTGCAGTATTACAGCAAAATTAGATGTGGAACGAGACTGATGGGATTGATCTGTTGGTAACTAGCATAGACCTGGGCCAAATGGCCTCCTCCCATGTTGTAATGAGTAAGTCCCAAAATGTTATTGATAACATGACTTTAAATTGTTTGGGTATGAAAGTATTGATGGTTGGTTTGGTCAACATTATTAATGGACGTAAACATTTGAAAATATCTGGTAAGCGATTATCTTTTCCAAATATTTTGCAATGAGTCAACCTTTGACGATAAGGGGTTAACATTTCCACTTTAACATCCATTTTAAAAAAATGATTGAACTTTCTTTTGTTTATTGTGTTATCTTTGGGTACAGTGTTTACAGATTTGTTATGCCTCTGCAAGTAAGAATTTGAATGTTCCGTTTTCGGTACATAGGACAATTAAACACTCTTGACTCTTGACATTTCCTGCTCTTAATCATATCAACCTTCCTTATTCTTTGATTCCCCTTATTAATATTGTACAGGCTGTTCCTCTAACCTCTTAAATTTTCCTTTCCTGCAGCTTATGCAGTCTAAATGAAATTCAAAAGCTCAGATCGAGGTGTTTAGAACCATTAAGGGATTTATAAAAAAAGCCCAACACTAAGCTGAGTAGTGACGTAATTGTGCCCGAGTATAAATCAATGGTGAAATTGCACTTGAGATACACCAAGCCATGGTGACCATCAAAGCGATAGGTGGTACAGCAGTCAAAAGACCACTGAAGTGCAGTCACAAACAATTGAAGAGATAGAGGGACTGAGGAGCGCAGATCCTCCTCAGAAAGGATAAGATTGAGAAGTGATGTGCCTGCTTAGAGGTTTCTAAATGGACTTGATAGTATCAACCATGATAGGCTCTCACGTTTTCTGGAATAATGGAACCATAACAAGAACATCCGCTGAAGAGAGGTAATTTCAAAGTTACCAACAATAACAGCGGGGAGAATTTTAACCTCTGAACATTGGATTTTACTTCGGAGTCAGGTGAGTGACTACGTGAAGAAGGCCGTCACAACGCATGCGCGTCATTACGTCTGACGCATTGCGCAACGACTGACTGGCGGTAAGTTTTTAAATGCTCAGGTAAGTGTTCATAACTTAGCTGAGGTCGTTGCTCCCGGTTCAGGGTTTTTTTTGCTTACCTTTCAGCATCGGACTTCGGGAGAACATGTCCAAGGTAAAGAGGCGGGCCGCGACGAAATCGGCTGCGGAAGACCGCGGGCCTGCGGGCAGCGGGCGGCCGCCAAATTCGCCTTCAGGGTCGCTGGCAGAGCAGCCAGCGGCTACAGATTTGGTGCTGCCAGAAAACGCCTTGGCTACTCCACGGGGGAGGAAAGCCACCAGAAAGTCTGTGAGGGCCCTGGACTCAGATGAGTCGGGCCAGGAGGTGGAACTTTCCCCTCCTCCTATGGGCAGCGTTATTGGCAGGCTGACCCACATGGAGAACCTAGTGGAGAGGTTACTCCAGAGAGATATGCTCCAAAGGACGGAGCTATCGGAGCCCAGGGATTACAGAGAACCGGAGGCAGCAGCACCTGTGTCAGGGCTGCAGAATATCTCCCTCTCTGATGAGGGGAGCGTACGAGGCCAGTGTTATACTGACCCAGAGTACGGAGGCACAGTTGGGCAGCATGCTTCATGGAATGAGGGGCAAACATCGGATGTACCCCCTATGGCATCCAGATTTCCTATCCCTGCCCTAACAGGGGAGCCATTGGAAGAAGCGCTCGCCATGAGCATAAATTATCTGGCCTCCCATCAACTCCAAGACCAAACTATGGAGGAAACTACTGCCAAATATAATACTCCACTGAACTGTGCCTCACTAAGTGTCCCGGTTGTAAACCAATCTATCTGGGGACACATTGGAGGGGGCGTCAGAGCCCAGGAAGTAAAAATTCAAAAACTCCTCAGGCTACTTGCCTCAGGCATCACGGCCTTTGCCAGGTCAGTGGATGGGGCGCCCCTCTCTGATACCCAGCAGGACGCGATGGCATTAATGTGCAATGCACATTTTGAAATCAATTGCCTCAGGAACAAATGCCATCCGTCCTGCTCTAAACCCAAAATTTGCTGGGCTGTGCAAGCCGGGGAATGTCCAACCCCCAAACCTCCTGTTCGGAGAAGATCTGTCTAAACAGGTAAAAGAGCTGGATGAGGAGGCTAAAACCGTTGGCCTTATGAAGGCACCTCCCAAGGTATAATCTTTCCGGCGACAGTACCCCTACCCTCCTCTCCATACCAGACGGTTTGCCGGATATGGTGGACGTGGTTCCGAGCAACAGGCACAGAAGCCTTTTTTGGGGCAGGGCCCAAGCCGGGCCATGTTCAAGATGCGGGGATGGTGTCCTCCAACAGCCATACCCCCCAGACCTCGGGGGCAGAAGCAGAGACCATACCACCGGTAACCACTAAGGTAAGTGAGCCTGCGATGGATCAATTACAAGTTGGGGGGAGATTGCAATTTTTCTTACATGAATGGCATTGGATAACATCTGACCCATTTATACTGCACAGTATACAAGGTTTCCAAATTGAGTTCATTTCTGACTCGCCTCCACCCACTCAGCATACACCTAGCCGCACTTTTGTGTTTTCACAACAGGAGTGTATGAGTGCACAAGGAGAAATTGAGTCTTTGTTCAAGAAAGGGGTAATTGAGAGGTCGAGTCGTGAGCCTCACCAGTTTGTGTCCAACATATTTACTAGGCAAAAGAAGGATGGAGGATGTCAAATTATCCTTGATTTGACAGAGCTTAACACCTTTGTGCAGTATAAACATTTCAATATGGAAACTTTTGTCACTGCCAAACAACTGCTTTCCAAGGGATGCTACATGGCAAGCATTGACCTCAAAGATGCTTACTATCCAGTGGCCATTCATGAAGATCACAGGAGATTTTTGAAGTTTAACTGGATGGAGCGGTTGTGGCAGTTTAAAGCATTGCCTAATGGATTAACCTCAGCCCCCAGACTATTCACTAAATTGCTAAAACCAGTCCTGGGGCTACAGGGCACAGAATCATATAGTCATGGCATATTTGGACGACATCTTAGTCATTGGGAGGACTTGGGAATTAGCTGAATTATCTGTGTCAGCTACAAAACTAATTTTTGAGAAACTGAGGTTCTTAATCCATCCAGTTAAGTCTAAATTGGTGCCATCTACGATAATTGACTATTTGTGATTCACCATTAACTCAGTACACATGTCAGTGACTCTGCCTCGGGGCAATCAATTAGAGTTAATTGAAGCCCGCAGGAAACTCATTGTTAATAATCAACCTTCTATTAGACATGTGGCTGGTATAATTGGAAAATTAGTGGCTGCTTTCCCAGCTGCTCAGTTCGGGCCTTTGCACTACCAAAACTTACAGCGTGCAAAGGAACAGGCACTCAAGCTTCATAGAGGTTGCTTCGATAGACCCATGCAATTGCCAGCTGAAGCCCTGGCTGAGTTACAATGGTGGGTTACCAATATTCAGTGTTGTTCTAGTACTATTTTAGTCGATACACCATCAGTTATCCTGCAGACTGATGCCAGTACGCTAGGTTGGGATGCTACCAATACCGTCTCGAGCTGCGGTGGCAGATGGGATCTGCAGGAATCATCGATGCTTCAGTCACACGGTATTAACTACTTAGAGTTGTTGGGAGCACTCTATGGGTTAGGCTTTTTGTACCAACATGCATCATGTGCATGTCCAACTTCAGATTGACAACACTACAGCAGTAGCGTACATTAATCACATGGGTGGAAGTAAGTCTGTATCCTGTGATAAATTGTCTAATCTCATCTGGCACTGGTGTATTCAGCTATCTACTTACCAGGTAGATATTACACGGTGGCAGACACCTGTTCACGAGAGTTCAATGACAACAAAGAATGGATGTTGAATCACGAAGTGTTTAATGCCATTGTCCTTCGTTATGGTGTACCGGACATTGATCTGTTTGCATCCAGGCTTAATCATCAGTTACCAATTTACGTGTCATGGGAGCCAGACCCAGGGGCAGCAGCAGTAGATGCATTCTCGCTACACTGGGGTGGGAAATTTTTGTATGTGTTTCCCCCATTCTGCCTCATTAGCCGATGTTTGGCCAAAATCAGGCAAGAATCCGCCTCTGGCATATTGGTAGTACCAAACTGGCCTACTTAGCATTGGTTCCCACTGGTTCTAGCTTTAATTACACAGCCTTTTATGGCAGTGCCCAAGAGCAGAAATCTGCTGGTACACCCGGTGACAGGGGAAAGCCACCCTCTTCATGACCGTATAAACGTATTGGTTTGCAGATTCTGAGGAGACCATTCCTGGGGCTGGGGCTTTCAGAGCGTATGATGGATGTCATCACTGCGGCCTGGAGGAAGAGCACACAGAAACAGTACATCACTCACATAAGGAAATGGGAGATGTACTGTTCCCGCTCTAATATTTCATATGACACAGCTTCTATCACAGACGTTTTGGAGTTTCTTTCGTCACTTTTTCATGATAACAAGCTCAGTTACAGTGCCTTTAACAGTGCCAGGAGCGCTTTGTCAAATTATTTATGGCTGGGATCAGGGAACCACACGGTAGGATCTCACCCTTTAATAACTAAGTTTATGAAGGACATTTTTAACTCCACTCCCCCTAGGCCCAGGTATTCACGTATATGGGATGTGAGCGTGGTTCTCACGCTGCTCCGTCAGTGGGCACCATCTTACACTCAAAGTCATCATGCTCATGGCGCTGGCCTCAGCACAACGGGTCCAGACATTGCATAAACTCAGACTGGACAGTATGGGTACATCTTGTAATAGCATCACCTTTTTTGTTCATGACCTCATTAAGCAGAGCAGGCCAGGGATACTGGGGCTCAAATTGAATTTTATGGCATACCCCTCAGATCCACGATTGTGTGTAGTGTCACACATACTTCAATACATAAAGGTCACTAAGAGCCTGAGAGGCTCGGAACTCTCCTTCTTTGTAAGTTATACCAAACCTCATAAAAAGGTTACGGTGCAGACCATCTCCAGATGGATTAAACAGGTTCTGGCGTGTGCAGGAGTGGACACGGACACTTTTAAACCTCATTGCACCAGGGCTGCATCGACATCAGCAGCAAGAGATATGGACGTCCCTCTCGACCACATTCTAGCGGCTGCGGGATGGTCTAATGAGCGGACGTACCAAAGGTTTTATAACAAGCCTATCGCCAGACCGGGGATTTTTGCTGATTCTGTTTTAAGTTCTGTTTCACAGTTTCCCCCTGAGTGAGAGGGGTCACTGTTATTGTTTCTTTTGTTATTAAAGCATCAGTATTGTTTAACCATGTCATGTTTGAATGCATTAATGTTTCTCACTCGTCCTGGTCAATTGATGCAGTTGTGACGCGTGGACTCGTTCCTCGGCATGAAATCACAGAGCTTAAAAATCTTCACGTAGTCACTCACGTTACTCTGAAGTAAAATAGTAAGATTAAACGAGAACTTACCAGTTTGAAGTTTGATCTTTATTTTATGAGGAGTTACGATGAGCGATTACGTGCCCTCCGCTCCCGACCCTCGTAACATAAAGATCTTTCTGTAAGTTCTAGTCAACTCTAATCTTACTTAGTTCAACAACTCTTCTCTGTGATTTCACACCGCTGCTTTGAAGATTGACGCGCATGCGTGGTGACGGCCTTCTTCACGTAATCGCTATTCGTAACTCCTCATAAAATAAAGATCAAACTTCAAACTGGTAAGCTCTCGTTTAATCTTACTATTACTGTGGATGGATACTTCAAGATCAGCATAGACATGGTGGACTTGTTCCATGTTCTATGATTCCATTTCACTCGACATTTCAGACCTTGACTTCACCGATGCCCACCTGTTCCTGCCTTGGACCCCCTTTTGCAGAGTGCTTCTCTGTTCAATCTGTCTGACCTCTTTCAAGCTTACTTGAAAGGATCAAATGTGTGCCACGGAGGCTAATCCTCTACTCCTTCAGTCTGCTGCTCCTAATCTCCATTCATGCAAGGCATCCAAGTTAATATTGGGGCCAATATTTCAGCAAGCAAGTGCTTTACTTGAGAGGTGAGGGAAGCAATTGATTCATTAATGCACAAATTAGATGTCTTCTAGCAAATACTATCTTAGGGCAGTCACAGTGGCGCAGCAGTAGAGTTGCTGCCTTACAGCTAATGCAGCGCCGGAGACCCGGGTTCGATCCCGACTACTGGTGCTGTCTGTACAGAGTTTGTACGTTCTCCCCGTGATCTGCGTGCGTTTTCTCCGAGATCATCGGTTTCCTCCCACACTTTAAGACGTACAGGTTTGTAGGTTAATTGGGTTGGTAAATGTAAAAAATGTCCCTAGTGGGTATAGGATAGTGTTAATGTGCGGGGATCATTGGTCGGCACGGACCCGGTGGGCCGAAGGGCCTGTTTCTCTAAACTAAACTAAATATGATGTTTTGGATATGACTGGTGTTAATTACTATACACAGGATGAAAATGACTGAGTCCCAACCACAGATTGTTAGAAATTGAAGGTACACAAAAATGCTGGAGAAACTCAGCGGGTGCAGCAGCATCTATGGAGCGAAGGAAATAGGTAACGTTTCGGGCCGAAACCCTTCTTCAGACTGATAGGGGTTGGGGAGAAGAAAGGAAAAAAGGAAAAAGGCGGAGGAGGAGCCCGAGGGCTGGGGGAGGGGAGGAGACAACCAGATGGCTGATGAAGGGGAGGGGACAGCAAGGGCTAGCAGAATTGGGAGAATTCAATGTTCAAGCCCCCAGGATGTAGACTGCCCAAGCGGAATATGAGGTGCATTTCCTCCAATTTACGGTGTTGCTCGCTGTGGCCATGGAGGAGACCCAGGACAGAGAGGTCAGATACGGAATGGGAGGGGGAGTTGAAGTGCTGAGCCACCGGGAGTTCAGGTTGGTTATTGCGGACCGACCGGAGGTGTTCGGCGAAACGATCGCCAAGCCTCCGCTTGGTCTCACCGATGTAGTTCAGCTGGCATCTAGAGCAGCGAATGCAATAGATGAGGTTGGAGGAGATGCAGGTGAACCTCTGTCGCACCTGGAACGACTGCTTGGGTCCTTGAATGGAGTAGAGGGGGGAGGTGAAGGGACAAGTGTTGCATCTCTTGCGGTTGCAAGGGAAAGTACCAGGGGAGGGGGTGGTATGGGAGGGAAGGGAAGAATTGACAAGGGAGTTACGGAGGGAGCGGTCTTTGCGGAAGGCAGACATGGGGGGAGATGGGAAGATGTGGCGAGTAGTGGGGTCACGTTGGAGGTGGCGAAACTGACGGAGGATCACTTGTTGTATGTGACGGCTGGTGGGGTGAAAGGTGAGGACTAGGGGGACTCTGCCCTTGTTGTGAGTGGGGGGGATGGGGAGAGAGAGCAGTGTTGCGGGGTATGGCAGAGACCCTGGTGCGAGCCTCATCTATGGTGGAGGAGGGGTACCCCCGTTCCCTGAAGAATGAGGACATTTCAGATGCCCTGGTGTGGAACGCCTCATCCTGGGATCAGATGCGGCGTAGACGGAGGAATTGGGAGTGGGGGATGGAGTCCTTACAGGAAGCAGGGTGGGAAGAAGTGTAGTCCAGATAGCCATGGGAGTCGGTAGGTTTGTAGTGGATGTCGGTAAGGAGTCTATCACCTGCGATGGAGATAGTGAGGTCAAGGAATGGTAGGGAAGTGTCGGAAATGGTCCAGGTGTATTTGAGTGCCGGATGGAAGTTGGTGGTGAAGCGGATGAAGTCAGTCAGTTGTGTGTGGGTGCAGGATGTGGCACCAAAACAATCATCGATGTAGCGGAGGTAGAGGTCGGGGATGGGGCCCTGGTACGCATTGAACAAGGATTGTTCTACGTACCCGACAAAGAGGCAGGCGTAGCTGGGGCCCATGCGTGTGCCCATAGCTACGCCTTGTATTTGGAGGAAATGGGAGGAGTCAAATGAAAAGTTATTAAGTGTAAGGACCAGCTCCGCTAGGCGGAGGAGGGTGTCAGTGGCCGGGTATAGATTGCTTCTACGGTCGAGGAAAAAATGGAGGGCTTCGAGACCATCCTGGTGGGGGATGGAGGTGTACAATGACTGGACGTCGATGGTGAAGATGAGGGGGTGAGGGCCTAGAGAGTGGAATGCGCGGAGATGTCGGAGAGTGTCTGAGGTGTCTTGAACATAGGTAGGGAGGGATTTAACCAAGGGGGATAGGATGGAGTCGAGGTAGGTGGAGATGAGTTCGGTGGGGCACGAACAGGCAGAGACAATGGGTCTACCGGGACAGTCAGGTTTGTGGATTTTGGGGAGAAGGTAAAAGCGGGCTGTGCGGGGCTGGGGAACGATGAGGTTGGAGGCTCGGTCGGGCAGGGCGTGGGAGTGGATGAAGTCGGTGATGGTGCTGGAGATGGTGGCCTGGTGCTCGTCAGTGGGGTCATGGTCCAGGGGTAAGTAGGAGGAGGTGTCCGAGAGTTGGCGCGTGGCCTCAGCTTTGTAGAGATCAACGCGCCAGACTACCACGGCACCTCCCTTGTCGGCGGGTTTGATAACCCAATCTAGGTTGTTGCGGAGTGAGTCGATGGCAGTGCGTTCAGGGGGGGAGAGATTGGAGTGAGACAGGGGAGTGGAGAAGTTGAGGCGGTTGATGTCACGGCGGCAGTTTTGAATAAAGAGTTCTAAAGCCGGAAGGCTTCGAGGGGGGTTCCATGAGGATGGGGTGCGTTGGAGACGGGAAAAGGGGTCATCAGTGGGGAGCGAGGACTCCTTCCCATGGAAGTGAGCTGTGAGGCGGAGGCGACGGTAGAAGTGTTCCAAGTCATGAAGGGCACGGAACTCATTGAGATGGGGACGGAGGGGGACAAAGGTAAGACCTCTGCTGAGGACAGACCGTTCGATGTCGGAGAGGGGGGGGTCGGGGTGGATGGTGAACACCCGGCAGGGATGGGGGTTGGGGCCGGAGGAAGGCAGGTGGGTGGAATGGGGACGAGGCGATGTGTGGTGGGGGGGTGGTGGGTGGTCAGGGGGTGGGGGGGTGAGAGGGCTGTGGTGTGGGTGTGGGAGAGAAGTGGTCCCATAGTTGGAGAGGGATGGGGAAGAATCAGTGGAACTAACACTGAGATAACCTGGGCTAGGCAGACTAGCGCTAGGACCCAGTGGAGTCAAACCCCGGAGAGTGGGAGTGAGCAGCGTGGAGGCTTCAGGCCCAGTACAGAGTCCAGTTTGCAGGTGAGGCGACGGCTGCGGGCTGCTGGAGGGAGGTGCAGTGGCGAGGGTCGGCGGACCCGACGGTAGGAGTCCTCGGGCGCTAGGGGGCGTTGCAGTGAAATTGAATACTTTGTTAAGTTGACAAGTCCACCATCATTACCTTGTGGGGTCAATTGGATGTAGAAAGCAAAGAGACCTCGGTCTTTTATCACCAGCTAATCCTGTCCTCCTGCATCACTCCCAGGGTCATGTTCAAGAACTAGAGTATGGAACCAATGGCTCGGTTAATGAATGGAATCATTTATTTAATCACTAAAGATAATGTATTATTTATCTGGTCACTTTGTCGACATCTCCAAGCTGTTATTCCGTGTTGCCAGGTAATCATAATGATTTGAAAACAAAAATATATATATATTGTGCTAGGTTTTGGTGACTGATGCAAATGCTGACCATGGGTAAACATGCTCATTGATATCCCCCATGCGTTTGACAGAGGACCATAAGAAATCCCACCCTCATGCCTGCCTTACTGTTAAAGTAGATCATGGCTGATCTTCCGACTCAGTGCTATTTTCCTTCACTGTACCTATATCCTTTATGGCTCTCGACCCGAAACATCACCCATTCCTTCTCTCCAGAGATGCTGCCTGTCCCACTGAGTTACTCCAGCATTTTGTGTCTATCTTCAATTTAAACCAGCATCTGCAGTTCCTTCGTACCATATCGCTTAATTTTCTTAACATCTAAAAACATAATGATTATCATCCATTTAGCAGGATCTTTCTCTCTCCAAGGAAACTACATATTCAGTTCCATCATAACCTTGACCCTTGCCATGAAGCTGCTAGTCTTTCCCACAGTTATGAGGTTTGGAAAGAGTCATAGAGAGACACAGCATGGAAACAAGCCCTCAAAAACCTTCAACCCACCTGGTCCATGCCTATCATCAAACACTGATCCTGCACTAATCCAATTCTGTATTCCCCACATTTCCATCAAGCCCTCCACCACCCAACTCCAGACACCAGGAGCAACATAGCAAACAATTAACCCATAAACTTGCAAGTCACAGTGATGTGGTAGGAAACCAGAGCACTTGAAGGCAAAACCATCCAGTCGAAGGGAGAAGATGCAAACTCCACACTGATAGTATTGGATTTCAAGATTGAACACGGGTTGCTGGAGCTGTTGTCACTATGATGCCAATAGTGTTGAGAGCTGATTTAAGCCTACACGTAATTGTGAGGCGGAAGGCAACTTTAATAAACCATGTTCTTGGGATGGAAATACTCTTACCAGTGAAATTTGGTGGGAATTTTGAAGATCAACATCAGCTTAGAATTCAATTGGAGACAAAATGAACAAAAATAGTCGAAACAAAAGAGCAGAGAAGTAAAAATGGCAGCCTCACTGCCCCCCAAAACAAAAACGTTAGAATTTATTTTAATTGTAACGGATGATGATTAAAGAGGAGTGATTGGGAATGTTGACTGTACAGATGGATGTAATTGTGCAGATTGATGTTTGATGTTGCCTGGGGAAGGGGGAGTAGTGGGGAGAAACAACAGGAGATATGTCCCACATGGTATGAGTCAGTGGATGAGTATGCATTCTGTGAGCAGGCTAACTCTTTCCAATCCAATTACTCTGCCTTAATTTTACATTAGTTTGTTATGGTTTCCAACCGAGTATTTTAAACCTCTTGAAAAGGTCACTGTTTTCTTTATCAAAATGTACCGCATGACTCAATCCTATCAGGACGTTGATTCAACTCATTATCCACCCCCTTATTCCCCAACACCCCCTACTTTGTCTCTCATTCTAAATAAATGCGTCACTACTGATGCACAGAGGTCCTGATGGTGAAGGGAAGGCTCAGTTGGGAAGGGGCTGTGTTGCTCTGGCATCCACTCAACCAACAGTTTTCATTCAGCGCCAGCAATGGTGTGGAAGTCGATGCTGGTCTGACGTTGCCACCTTGCTCCTCCTGCCTGTTCTGAAGGGTGAAGAAAGAAGGATATGATATTATGAAATGCCTCTGATACACTTGTGCTGAAAACACTCTGCAAGTCAGGAAGCATCTGCGCGAAAGAAACAGAGTTCATGTTTCAAGTTGAGGACCATTCGTCAGAACAGTGCTGAAGATTAATCAATCAGAGGGCGGTGGAGGCCGGTTCTCTGGATACTTTCAAGAGAGAGCTAGATGGGGCTCTTAAAGATAGCTGATTGGTACTGATTGGGGATGATCAGCCATGATCACATTAAATGGCGGTGCTGGCTCGAAGGGCCGACTGGCCTACTCCTGCACCTATTGTCTATTGTCTATTAATTTATTAATTCATACTTTATTGCCACATGTGACAAGTCACAGTAAAATAGTGGGCACATAGTCGCCCGTAAAGGACACTTACAAAGTTACAAAGTACCCCCACGCCAAGTCCCCCTTTGTTCTCCCCTCTCCCTCCTCATGGCAACCCCCCACGCCGGGTCCACCTTTGTTCCTTCCCCCGGCAGCGACATCCTCACTTCCACGTGGTCCATCCTCGTCCGTCGGTCGGCGCCATCATCGTCCGCCACACTGATCTGTCCACTATCGCCGCCGGGGTCCTCTCCGGACGCCTCTGTGGTGCCGACCCAGGCCCCAGCTGTGGGCTCCACAGACACAGGGCCCATTGGCTGCGGGCTTCGTCGACTCGCGAGGCTCCACCTCCGACCCGCGATGCTCCGGCCTGGTGCAACACAGATGCAACACCGATGAAGGATCTTCACCCCAAAATGTTAGGTGTTTCTTTTTCTACAGATGCTGCCTGACCTGCTGAGTATTTCCAGCATTTAATGTTTTTACGTTGCAAGTCCTGCACTTGCAGTATTTTTGCTTTCCAAGCTTGTTGAACTGTCAGTCATGGGTCATTGGAGTCCACTTTCTTCTGAGCCAGAGGCTTAATGGAGGGACATTGGCACTATCATTTACAGGGCAACAAGGGAAAGCTCAGCGAGCCTGGGACTGCTGAAATACTTCATGATTTAACAGCAGGGTTTCATCATAATTAATTTCATCTTTGTTATGATCTGGTGGCTGACCAAGTTTACTGGCTGTGGGTTGCTGGGGCAACATCTGTTCCAGAATGTGTAGGAAGGAACGGCAGATGCTGGTTTATACCGGAGAGAGACACAAAATGCTGGAGTAACTCAGTGGGACAGGCAGCATCTCTGGAGAAAAGGAATATGTGTGTACTTGTGAGTATGTGTATTTACTGTATACACATTGAACTTTTTTTTCTCTCATTTATCATATTTTTACAGTGTACTATGTTTACATATTCTGTTGTGCTGCAGCAAGTAAGAATTTCATTGTTCTATCTGGGACGTAACAATAAAACACTCTTGACTCATTGAGATTGTGTGCTGCGATCATTCTACAATTCTATTAATACATGACTACCAGGATAAATCTAGAGAAACCTTCTTCCAATTTCCTCTTGCATTTTCCTTCGTTCTTAAACCCCATTCAGGAGGCTTGAGCACAGAATCTAGACTAACCCCTCAATGCAAAGCTGCTTACCAGTTGCCCTATCACAGGTGCCAGCACCATCAGCCCTATAAGGAGCATGTTAAAGGATCCTTGCGTCTATTTGAATGTGTGGATGTGTCCTAACCCATATTCACCCATGCGTAACATCACTGAAACTGATTATTTGGCAATTATTATATAACTAGACTAAGTGGGACCCGTTGGGTCCCAGTATCACACGGGAGGGCTGGTCATGCAACGCAATATTCCACCTCTCCACCAATTCCAATATAGCTGGCCAGTGGGGGGGGGGGGGGGGGGGCTTTCTGTTGCACTAGTATGGGTGTTGTGGGCCAAAGGGACTGGTTTTCAGAGGGCTTGTATGGACATTGTGGGTCGAATGGATTCTTGGGCTGGCAGCTCAGTCACTGAGGCCAGGTAGCTCAGTCACTGAGGCCTGGCAGTACAGTCACTCAGACCTGGCAGGCTGGCAGCTGAGAAACTGCCAGAAATTCTGCCCAAAACAGGTGACAGACTCTATGAGAGAGAAGGGAGAGAGGGTGGACTGAATGAATTATTGGGCTGGCAGTTCAGTCACTTACGGCTGGTGGGCTGGCAGTTCAGTCACTTACAGCTGGTGGGCTGGCAGTTCACTTACTCACGGCTCGTGGGCTGGCAGTTCAGTCACTGATGGCTGGTGTGCTGGCAGTTCAGTCACTGATGGCTGGTGGGCTGGCAGTTCAGTCACTGACAGCAGGTGGGCTGGCAGTGCAGTCACTCACGCCTGGTACGCTGGCAGTTCACTCAGTCACCCCTGCTCCCTTCACCCCCCCACTCTGCTCCTTGCCACTCCTTCCTCCCCATGCATTCAGTCCATCTCACCACAACCTCCCCCCCATGCACTCTTAGTGGCTCTCCCACAGAGCATCCATTCCTGCCCATTACGTTCCCATTACGTTCCCATTGTGATGAAGAACACGCAGGCATGAAAAGTGGAAAAAGGATTTATTAAAGTTTAAAATGTGAATGACTCTTAAAATATAAGAACTATTTAAATGTCAAAGATGAGAATTATTAAGTTCTTTCTTATTGTGTCTCTTGTTGCTGCTCACTGCATCTTTATGTCTCTTAATGTCATCTGAAATTACAGAAAATATCATTTAGAATTAACTAATAAGAAAAAAATGATTATAACTACATGCCTGCAGAATGGATGATGTATCACTTAAGTGCTATTGTTTTCAGTTGTGTGGAGAGACCTGTATATTGAAGATGCTTTTTGCCTCTAATATGTTAATTTACCTTAAATGTAGAAGAGCTTATTAAAATCTTCTTACAAAGACCATTAAGTATTTTCTTTCTATCCTCTTTTGGACCTAAGGCATAGCAGGGCTGCCAACTCTCACGCAGAGGGAAGGTGTGGAGAGAGGAAAGGGAGGGAGAGAGGGAAGGGAGGGAAGGGAAGGAGGGACAGAGAGGGAGGGAGGGAGAGGGAGGGAGAGGGAGGGAGGGAGAGAGGGAGGGGGTAGAGGGAGAGGGAGAGGGAGAGATAAGAGGGGAGAGAGAGAGATCGAGAGAAGAGAGATCGAGATAAGGGGAGAGAGAGGGATTGAGAGAAGGGGGAGAGAGAGATCGAGAGAAGGGGGGGAGAGAGAGAGGGGAGAGAGAGATCGAGAGAAGGGGAGAGAGAGAGAGAGAAGGGTAGAGAGAGAGAGAGAAGGGGAAAGAGAGAGAAGGGGGAGAGGGAGAAGGGGGAGAGGGAGAAGGGGGAGAGGGAGAAGGGGGAGAGGGAGAAGGGGGAGAGGGAGAGGGAGAGTGGAACGATGGCACGTTATAACGTGCAGCCGTCCCATTCCGACCGCTGCCGCCGAACCCCCCGCCCCACCATTGCACCCAAAGATTATAGAGCGGAGATCTATAATCTTTGATTGCACCCTTCTTCACGGCGGGCTTGTGATCTTTGCTTGTGATGTCTCGACAATTCGAGGGACATAACCGGTAACAGACGCCACATTCCCAGACTCGAATCTGAGCTAGAAAAATCTCGTGGTGGGCCTAATGTGTCCCGCGGGCCATATTTTGGAGACCCCTGCCTTACAAGAACAAAACCAAAAATGTACAGAAGTGTTAAAATTGATAACTTTATTATTGTGGTAAGTAGAGATCTATTAAAAATAATTCTAATAACTTTCTAATGTACCGACAAACCTAGTTTCCCCAATGATCGTTGATGGGAGAACAGAAAATAACATTTTCAGGACAGAATAATATCGACAGAAAACAATAATATTTCCTCACCTTTCTTTGTTGTTGGGGAACCTGAAGAAAGACCGGTTGAGTCATCCACATCGGCGATTAGAGCAATTTATACCGAACAGTGAGCTGTAGATGTGGACGCCATGACCGTGTGGGGGCAGCCCGATGAAATGGCATCAACAATCACACAGGTCATACTACGCTTTTTTCGCTGAGTGGCGCATCTTGCTCCGCTCTATAATCTTTGGCCGTGACCCTCTCGCTTCCTCTGTCTGGCAGAGACTGAGTGAGCCACGACACTTCAGGGTTTTATAGTCCCTCCCCCCTGCCGCCAGCGGGGGCAGCAGAGAGAATGGCGACATTTTTTTAAACATTAATATCTCTCTGATTTTTCATCGATGGGAAAAATCCTCCAGTCCAGTCTGGCGGAGGGGGGGCTCTGAGCGAGGTGGCCAAAAATGACGGCCGTAAGTGGCGGCATTCTCTCGGAAATCACATCGCAGTGAGTCAAAAGCGGTCAAGATCATACTTTTAATAATATACTGTAGATGGCGAAAAATAAAAAAACACTGTCGATGCTGGAAATCTGAAATGAAGGCAGAAAATGCTGGAAACACTCACCAGGTCAGCCAGCATCTGTGAAAAGAGGTACAGAGTTAACATTTCAGATTGAAGACCTTCTGTTAGCACATGGAGGAAAAGGTAAAAGTATAAGATAGTTTGAAATTGCAGAGAAGATGGAGAGAGGGATTGATAGGACAGAGAGAGGGACAATTCATTAAATTATTTCTTCTGTGTTATGTGTTGTTACTGGCAGGCCGGTGGATCCAGCAGCGCATGTAAATAAACATCTCTTCATTTAAAATAAGGTAATTAGTATTCTAGACTAATAAGGTAATTAGTATTCTAGAACGATGCAATTGTAGTTGATCACTTTTATGTTGGGGATGAATTTTAAAATGTCAGACAACATTGTGGAGTGTGACACAAAAAGCTGGAGTAACTCAGCAGGACAGGCAGCATCTCTGGAGAAAAGGAATAGGTGACGTTTTGGATCGAGACCCTTCGTCGGACTGAGAGTCAGGGGAGAGGTTAACTGAAAGATAAATAAAGGTGCATACAACAAATTAATGAAAGATATACAAAAAGGCAGATCAAAGCCAGCAAAGATGATCAAGGAAAGGTCCATTTATGGCTGTGGGAAAGATGATAACGAGTAATACAAACAGAGAAGCGTGTTGTTACCACTGGCATTGGGTCTTTTACCCTATTTCCTTGGACTCATCACTGATCAAATAACAGTTGTGTGCAAAGTGTTCCTCTCTCTGAGTGTAGCTCACACCTTTGCCTATTCTTCATTGGCCATACTTGTGTTGCTGTGATTGAAATTAAGAACAACCCTAATTGGTTTTGAATAAAAATCTGTGATCAGTCCAATGTTACCGCTGGCCCTGCAGTGCTGCCGCGCCATTAAGTGCAAAAATGTTGTATATTTTATGTGTATATATATACAGAATACCATTCAGTAAACAAGGAAGTAAAGCATTTACGATAATTACAAACTCATTTCAATGAAGTCAACAAAAAATATTTTGTCCTCATGCAAATGTCATTGGAAAATAAGTCAGGAGGTGCACGGCCAAAGGTGGTATCTCCTACATTTTGTATATCCGAATCAGAGATCACTCCTCTGTAGCTGTGTCATATGTTGCACTGCTTTCTTTCTCTTTTTGCACTACCTGTTGTACTCATGCATGGTCTGATTTTCCCAGATAGTACACAAACCTTGATTTTTCACTGTATTGCGGATGTAATAATAATAAAAAACCAAACCATGTAATTAGTCACATTTAGATTTCAAATTAACCACATGCTTAGTGGTTGAGGTACTGGGCATCACCGGTCGGCATCTAGAACGCCCAAGAATGAAAGAGATTACAGAGAGTTATAGAGATTGCCCGATACATCACAGGTACTGAACTAATTCCCCCCACCACCACCACCATCATAGGAGACCTTCCTCCAAAAGTCAAACCAATATCATCAGACTATGCTCTCATCTCCCTACATGAAGAACTTACAGAAGTCTAAAAAAAACAAGGTTCAAGAATAGCTTCTTCCCAGCAACCATAAGGCTTCTTCTTCTTCTTGCGTTTGAGGCAGCAGAAGTCCGCAGCAGGGTGATGCCATCCAGTTCAACATCCGTAGGTGCTGGCTCTAAAAAGGGTTGGCGCCAAGCTGCGTCGCTGTTGCTGTCTCTGTTTCTTGTCATTCGCCTGACTGAGGTCAGTTGACAGGGCTCACCACGGGGAGGTCGACAACATGAACCACACCATAAGGCTTCTGAACACTACACAACACAAACCTCAGCAACTGTGATCTGCTGTGGACTGTGTCTCTGCTTGTACTACAGACTTTTGTACTATTATGATTGCCTAGTATTATGGTTATTAAGTTATTGTTTTTTTAATTATTGTACTCCACAAAGCCAGGACCCGAGGTCAGGATCAAACTCCGGTCTCTAACACTGTGAGGCAGAGGCTCTACCAGCTACACTACTGTTCCACCTTGCGTGGTCTGGAAACTGATATGCCTCTAGCAAATCAGCAGGTATCGAGGACTAAAGGTATAAAGGACAACTTGAACTGCAAATGTTCTGCAAATTGTTGAAACAGGTTGAAATTGCTTCTGTTGGGTTCCCTTCTTTGTAAAGCTCAAGATTAGTTGAGTGCACATAGGTAATGAATGTGATTTTATTTTAGCTCAGGACAAGAGGCTCAAATATATTCAACTGTGTACTGGAAGAAAAAGGTGCAAGGGGAAAACTGATAGAAGTATATAAAATTATGAGAGGCATAAATAGCAAAGACAGTCAGAACATTTTTCCCAGCATGGAAATGTGAAAGACTAGAGGGCACAGCTCTAGGGTTAGAGGGCAAAGTATGCAGGAGATTTGCAGGGCATGGATCATGTGCAGACAGAGGAGATTAGTTTAACTATGCATCATGTTCAGCATGGATATGGTGGGCCAAGGAGCCCGTTCCTGTGCTGTACTGTTCTATGTTTTATCTTCTATGTTAGCTGAATTGGACTGAACCAGAGGCTGCTCCACTTAACCCCACAAAATGAATGACAAAACCTGGACTCACACAGATCCCATTGGAACACTTGCTGGACGGTGGAAGTGAGTAGAGTAAAAGGAGGTTGTTCAACATGAAGGCAGCTTCAGCCCAATGAAGGAGACCAATGTTGCATGGGTTCTTGTGGGCGTCATCTCAAGGATAAATCAAAAGGGCCAACAAGGCAAACAGATGGGCAACCGAGGATTGAACATCCATGGATGAAGATGATGATTGGGGCCTGGAAATTGAAAATTATTGAAGTGAAAGAGGACATCAAGTGTGCCGTAATGTAGGTTGAGAAGAGATTGGACAAGGGGTTAAGGAAGGAAGTCTTTTGGGGAACAAGATAGGCTGAAACGATGTGTACAAACAGTCCACATGGATCTTCCAAAAAAAAACAAAATTGATCAAAAATCCATTCAAAGAATTGGTCAGGCATCTGGAATGTTATGTACTGATCTGTTCTGCTGATTCAAGGAAGGATGTACTTACAATAGAGGGAGTGCAGTGAAGATTGACCACATTGATTCTTTTAGTGGACAGTTTGTTCCATAATGAAAGAGTAAGCAGATTGGGCCTATACTTGAGAATTCAGAAGAAATGACAGGTGATCTCAATGACAGATCAAAATTCTCTCAGGTCGTAATAGGGTAGATACAGAGCTGATGTTTGTCCTGCTTGAGGTGTCGATCCAAGGTCCTTCTCATAATTTGGAGATGACCATTCAGGATAAAGTTGAGAAGAAATGTGTTCACTCAGATGATTATGAATCTTAAAAACTTTCTGCTCATGAGGATCGTGGGGGGGTGGGCTCAGGCACGGGGTATATTCAAGATAGAGATCAATAGAGTTTTAGATATTAAAGGAATCCATGTATAATAATGTCAGTGCATGGAGATTGAAGAACAATCATGATGTTATTTTGCACTACCATGATCTGATCTGGATGCAAATGCTTTTATATATAATATGTGCACAAAAGATCAGCAAAAATGAGTCCAATTTCTGCATCCCACGATTCCCTGTTTGTCTTTGTTTCTGTCCAAATCCCCCCCAAATGCTGTCATTGTATCTGCTCCATTACCTCCCTTGGCAGCAAGGTTCATGCACCCACCAATCCCCATGTTAAAAAAATCTGCCTCACAGATCTCCTCCCAATTTTTGCCCTCTCATTTTAAACTTACGCCCTTAGATATTGATATGTCCACCGTGGAAAAAGGCTCGGACTAGCTACCCTGTCCATGCATCTCATGATATTGTATACTTCTATCTTGTTGACCCCTCAGCCTCCAATACTCCAGAGAAAACAATAAAAGTTTGCCAAACCTTTCCTTATAGTTACCAAACTCCAAGCGACATCCCGATAAACCTTCTCTGCGTCCTCTCCGTAGCCACTACATCCTTCCTGTAATGTGCAACCAGGATTACACATAATACTCCAAATGTGGACTAAGCTCCAATACCACGCATTCCAGTCATGGGCAGTGATCGACAATTAAACAATTAGTGGGAGGCCGACGCTCTAAGAACATACCCATCCTCAACAATGGTAAGACTCAGCGTGTGAATGCTAGAGTCAAAATGGAAGTATTTACAGCCATGTTCAGCCAGAAGTGCCAATTGGTGATCCATCTCAGCTTCTTCCTGAGATCCCCAACATCGGGGAAGCCAGTCTTGAGCCATTTCAATTCACTCTCCATGATATCAAGAGAAGCCTGAGGGAGCAGTGGATATAGCAGCAGTGACAGGCCGTACGGTATCCCAGCTATAATACTGCTCTCTTCAACTAGTTGTGCCTCTAGCTTAAGGGGCTGTCCCACTGCGGCGACCTAATTGGCGAGTTTAGAAGAGTTTAGGAGAGTTTGAAAAAGTGTCATGTTGAAGACCTCCTTCGACTATGAAGAAGACCTCCTTCAACCTCCTTCGACTATGTTGAAGACTAGCTTTGACTAGCTTCGACTAGCTTTGGGAAAAGTGGACACTGAATAGCGGAGAGTTAAGACGACCTCCTTCGATCTCCTTCGACTATTTTGAAGACTATCTACGACTACCTTCGACTACCTTCGATTACCTTAGACTTCTCTCGATTACCAACGAATAACATGCCGACCTACTACGACCTACCTCGACTAAACGTACAAGTAAAAAAATATCAATTTTTTCCATGGCGACCTCTTTTTACTCGCAGGGCATTTTTCAGCATGTTGAAAAATACGGCACGACCTAGCTGAGGCCTCGAGTACGCGGGGACTACTCTCGAGCATGAAGGAGAGTTACAAAGACCTCCTAGGACGTTGTGACGACCATGCTACGAGTATGAGTCGAGGGCAAACTCTTCTGAACTCGCCAATTAGATCACTGCAGTGGGACAGCCCCTTAAAGCTGCGATAGTAGAGTTAGAACTGGTTGTCTCCCAATAACGTGAAAAAATTCCCAGGTATATCCTGTTCACAAAAAGCAGGAGAAATCCAATAGGTCTAATCAGTCTACCCTCTGTCATCAGTAAAGTGGTGAAAGTTGACAGTGCTATCAACTGGCGTATACTCACCGGTAATCTGCTTCTTTGGGTTTTGCTAAGACCCAGTTGGAGGCCCCATCAATGACTTTGCTTTCACTGAGGTCAGAAGTGGGGATATTTGCTGCTAGTTTTACAGTGCTAAATTCCTCCAAGCCTTGGTATTTCCTCTGGAAATGCCTGTATTGAAACATCCTGAATTGAAATCATATCCCCGCTCCTTCGTCATTGCTGAGTGAATCCTAGAACTCTCACTCCAATAGCACTGCGGGTGTATGTTTGCTGGAGAGATTTAGTGGTTTGATAAGGCAGCTCACTGCCACTTTGCCATGGCCATTTAGAACGTAGAACAGGCTCTTCAGCTCACTATGGCTGTGCCGAACATCATGCGAAGACCAGCTCCTACCTGCCTGCGTGTTATCTGTAACCCTCCAATCCTTCTACATCCATGTGCCTATCCAAAAGTGTCTTGAATACCACTATCGTATCTGCCTCAACCACCACCCCCAGTAGTACATTCCAGGCACTCGCCAAACTCTTTAAAAAACGTACCTCCCTCAGTATAATGTGGATAAATGTGAGGTTATCCACTTTGGTGGCAAAAACGGGAAGGCAGACTATTATCTAAATGGTGGCCGATTAGGAAATGGGGAGATGCAGCGAGACCTGGGTGTCATGGTACACCAGTCATTGAAAGTAGGCATGCAGGTGCAGCAGGCAGTGAAGAAAGCGAATGGTATGTTGGCCTTCATAGCAAGAGGATTTGAGTATAGGAGCAGGGAGGTTCTACTGCAGTTGTACAGGGTCTTGGTGAGACCACACCTGGAGTATTGCGTACAGTTTTGGTCTCCAAATCTGAGGAAGGACATTATAGCCATAGAGGGAGTGCAGAGAAGGTTCACCAGACTGATACCTGGGATGTCAGGACTTTCATATGAAGAAAGACTGGATAGACTTGGCTTATACTCGCTAGAATTTAGGAGATTGAGAGGGGATCTTATAGAAACGTACAAAATTCTTATGGGGTTGGACAGGCTAGATGCAGGAAGATTGTTCCCGATGTTGGGGAAGTCCAGGACAAGGGGTCACAGTTTAAGGATAAGGGGGAAATCCTTTAAGACCGAGATGAGGAAAAACTTTTTCACACAGAGAGTGGTGAATCTCTGGAACTCTCTGCCACAGAGGGTAGTTGAGGCCAGTTCATTGGCTATATTTAAGAGGGAGTTAGATGTGGCCCTTGTGGCTAAAGGGATCAGGGGGTATGGAGAGAAGGCAGGTACGGGATACTGAGTTGGATGATCAGCCATGATCATATTGAATGGCGGTGCAGGCTCGAAGGGCCGAATGGCCTACTCCTGCACCTATTTTCTATGTATCTATGTATCTATGTATCTCCCTTAAACATTTCCCCTTAGGGATGGATAACGAATGGTCCAATTACCAGCAGTACTCAGAAACCCCCAAAATAAGATTAATAGAAAGGCCCTGATTTGAAATATAATTTCAGACTTCAGTCCCTGACCAAATTCCAAGCAACCCTCTCAATGGGGTTTCAGGATTTGATGGGAGCTATTAAACCTGCCAGCATGTTGGTCTTTGGCCAACTTAACCACGATGCCCAACATAAATGATGTGATTGAAGGAATCTCTCCATGAAGATAGGAAGAAGAACAAACATGCCACATCCCCTGCATAATTTGCCTGGGCTCCACAGTACCTGCAGAAAGCAGGACACGGCCAAAGGGGCATTTTACACGAGGTACAAAAAAAGAATGAAAGAACTTGCATTCATGTTATACCTTTTCATGACTTCAAAATACTGTACAACCAATGTGCTTTTGAAGTGCAGTCATAGTGTTGTAGAGTCTTACAGTCCTTATTATTTTAGAGGTAACAGTTTACTAAACTTGTAGATAAATTACAATGAATACACTAACTGAGCAGACAATATTTTAGGTGTTCCAAAGCCTCACCCCTGCTTATCTCTGTTACCTCCTTCAACCCTCTGATCTTCCAAAATATCTATACATTGCAACTCCAGCCTCTTGAACTTCTCATTTTTAATCACTCCTCTGTTTCCAAAACCTCAGCCAGCAATGCTCTGGAATCTGCTAAATCTTTCTGCCACTCCGTTTCTCTTTCATACAAACCTATCTCTTCAGCCAAGATTTTGGCCATCTGCCTAATTTCTCCTTATGTGTCTGGATGTGGTAGGAAGCAGGCGTTTTTTGCTGACATTTTTGCTTACTTTTTTGCTGACATTTTTGCTGCCTTGCCACCACATTCTCTTGGTAAATTTAGTTCCATTTGTGTTTCCACCAAATTAAAGGCCCAGCTTCCAGGCAAAAGGAAAAAGGCAGCTCGTGAGTCTGGATGGCCAGATTAGTCACATGCATTCCTTTCCATGCAAAGATGCCTCATTCTGTAGACAAGGGAGCCTCTTGACATACAAAATTTAACGAGCCAAGCTCTTTCTACAGTGGGTGCCAGAACACATTCACCACAAGGAACACTCACCACTTTGACAGTCTAGGAAAATAAGAATATCAAATATCACATGGGAAGAGTGGCCATTGGCGGAGGAACCAAGGATTGCGAGTGGCCTTGAAGCTGATTTGGAAGGAATAAGTGCCTTTGAGAGAAAAGGATTCGGGGAGAAAATTGGCAAAGAAATTAGGACAACAGCTGCTGCAAAAACCGTTATATGACCTAGGTTTCACTTGAAATGGAATTATCTTTTGGCAAACCAGTTGTTTGCGAAGCCAAGTAATGTAGAGGGAGCCAAAATCAGCATCCACCAGACTGATAGAGACAAACAGAGGGAGCAGATTAGGTATCTCACCATACAGCACTGAGAAAGGGAGGGTGGTGGTGAATGGTCTGGCCAAGGAGAGGGAGAGGGGAAGGAAGAGTGATCATCCCATTGATCCTATTCCCCTGTAGCCCTGCAACTTATTTTCTTTCTTTCAGTTGCCCTACCAATCGCAATTGGCTATTTTGCCTTTTTACCTACGGTAAAGGGTATTTACAGTAGCCAATTGGTCTGGCTGCACTCATTATAATATGGCAGGATTGCAGAGCAGGTTAAGTATCCAAACCCATGCAGCTTTGAGGGATGAATGGGTTCGGTGGGTTTGGTATGTGTTGGTTGAACAAAGAAAGGGAGCGGGAAAGATAGGATAGGAGATGGGAACCAGGCTGGCTGAACTAAAACAGATAGGATTTGCCAGTCTTACGTGTCTCCCTCCCTACCCCCAATCCACCAGTTAATATTTCTGGGCCAGACAACCCCCACTTTAGATGTTAACTCGGCCACCCCTTCCCACCACCCAACACCCACCAAATATTCAAATCTGCATTTCCTACATTCTCTAGCTACGGGAATGAGCTACCAGCATAGTTTCGAGAATGGAGGAACATCATGTTGGTGTACAATAAATGACACAGTGTTGGAGTAATTCAGCAGGTCAGGCAGCCTGACCCATTGAATTACTCCAGCACTTTGTGTCTTTTTTATTTCAAGAATGGAGGACTGGGTGGTATATCTTCGTCTTGGTCCCCATGCCTGTGCCATTTTAACACACCAAAAATGGGTCTGCCCCATTGTTCCTTCACCTCCAACAAGTACTGTCTGGATAGTCTTTTTCCTGTAGAATTCGCCACAACTTACCATGTCTTCCTTGACAGCATCTTTCAAATCTCTGCAATCTCCACCACCTACTCAGTTTCGAGCAGTACTAACATGAAAATATCATTGTCTCCTTGTTCACTTCCAAGCCAGGTATTAAATGACTTTAATTTTTAGCTCATCAAAAACTAAAGAGTTAAAAATTCTTTAAATTTTAAATTTTTTACTCTTGTTTTAAGCGTTTTTAGGACAAGAGCGTTATTGGCAATAATAATGGTTGTCGCCCATTTCTAACTTCCCTTGTTTCTGGAACTATGTCAGCAATGAGACCAGACTGCTCAGTATTGTACCCTGGAGAAAATAAAAGTGCGAGTCGCTTCTTGCCAGGGGCAGGCGCCATGAGAAGAGAAGCAGCTCAGTCCCAACCCTTCCGTTTGAATGAGGTGGCCAAAGAGTTCCCATAATCCTGACCTTAAAAATTGGATTTTGCAGGGAAATAGCAAAATGATTGGATCGACCCA
>CM075979.1:34448146-34471142 GCA_038087875.1 Malacoraja senta
TGATCGACCCACGGATAGTGTGGCGATGGGAAAGTATAATGTGACTGTTTAAACTTAGCTGTTACTGTATTGTATTAAACTGCCGTTATCCATGGAAATTCTGGTCTTGTTGAATAACAGTGGTGCAGCAGTTAGTGCTGCTGCTGTACAGTTTGTGTCCACAGGTTTGATCCTGACTGTGCTGTCAATGTGGAGTATCTGAGCCTATCTGTGACCATGTGGGTTTACAGTTTAGTTAGTTCAGTTCAGTCAATTCAGTTTAGTTTATTATCACGTATACCAAGGTACAGTGAAAAGCTTTTGTTGCGTGCTATCCAGTCAGCAGAAAGACAATACATGATTACAATCGAGCCATTTACAGTGTATTGATAGATGATAAGGGAATTACGTGTAGTGCAAGGTAAAGCCAGCAAAGTCCAATCAAGGATAGTTTGAGGTTCACCAAAGAGGTAGATAGTAGTTCAGCACTGCTCTCTGGTTGTGGTTGGATGATCCAGTTGCCTGATAACAGCTGGGAAGAAACTGTCCCTGAATCTGGAGGTGTGCGTTTTCACACTTTTACACCTTTTGCCCGATGGAAGAGGGGAGAAGAGGGAGTGGCCAGGGTACGACTTGTCCTTGATTATGCTGCTAGCCTTGCCGAGGTAGCATGAGGTATAAATGGAGTCAATAGAGGGGAGGTTGGTATATGTGTTGATCTGGGCTGCTTCCACAATTAGCTGCAATCACACGGTCTTGGATGGAACTGTTCCTGATAAAATGCTTTCTATGGTGCATCTGTAGAAGTTGGTAAGAGTTGTAGGGAACATGCCGAACTTCCTAAGCCATCTAAGGAAGTAGAGGCGTTGGTGTGCTTTCATGGTCGTTGCTTCAATATGGGTGGTCCAGGAGAAGTTGGTGGTGATATTGACTCCTTGAAATTTTAAGTTTTAAACCATCTCGACTTTGGCACTGTCAATGCAAACTGGGGTACTTCCTGAAGTCGATCACTAACTCCTTTGTCTTGCTGCCATTGAGAGAAAGGTTGTTGTCTGGACACCAGGACACGAGATTCTCGATCTCCTTCCTTTACTCCGTCTCATCATTATTTACAACACGTCTTCCACTTTCATTCCCACATACCAGACATTCAGGTGGGATAATTGGCTACTGTGAAAATTACCCCAAGAATAGTTGAGTGGAAGGAGAAAGGGGAGAAGGCAGGAACGGGGTACTGATTGTGGATGATCAGCCATGATCACATTGAATGGCAGTGCTGGCTCGAAGGGCCGAATGGTCTATTCCTGCACCTATTGTCTATTGTCTATAATCAGCAAGGAGGGCATGTGAGAGAAAATGGGTTGCAGGGAGATAAATGGGGAGATGGGACTGAGTGCCGTGTCCCAGGTGGCCCCCTTCTCATAAGAAATTAAAGATGTAGCAGTAGAAGTGGACTGGTTTCACTGCAGGATCCACACCGACTGATGTGCAAGGGTTGCTATTAATAAAGTGCCACAGAACCATTCCCATGACCACTCAATTTCCCCTGGTCCATAAGACAATAAGACACAGAAGCAGGATTCAGCCCATTGAGTCTACGCTGCCATTCTATCACGGCTAATCTATTTTTTCCCTCTTAACCCCATTTTCCTGCCTTCTCCCTGTAACCTTTGACACCCTTACTAATCAAAATCCTATTAACCTTCACTTGGCCTCCAGCCGTCTATGGCAATGAAGTCCACAGATTCACCACACTCTGACCACTTTCTAAAGGCACATCATTTTATTCTGAAGCTGTGCCCTCTGGTTCTAGACTCTTCCATGATTGGAAACATCCTTTCCACATCCATTCTATCCAGATGTTTAATTATCCAGCAGTTTCAATGAGATTGCTCCTCATCTTTGAAAAGTCCGGCAAGTACAGGCTCAGAACCATCAAATGGGCCTCATACATTAACTCAAACATCCCCAGGATATTTCTCATAAACCTCCTCTGGATCCTCTCCAATGCCAGCATATCTTTCCTCGGATATGGTGCCCAAAACTGCTCACAATATTCCAAATATGGCCTCATCAGCACCTTATAAAACTTCAGCATTACATCCTTGCTTTTATATTCTAGTCCCCTTGAAATGAATGCTAGTATTGCATTTGCCTTCCTTACGGCCGACTCAATCTGTAAATTAACCTTTTAGGAATTATGCACCAGCACCCCTTTGCACCTCCAATTTCTGAACCCACTCCCCATTTAGAAAGTAGTCTATGCCTTTATTCCTTCTACTAAAGTGCATGACCGTTCAATTTGCTACACCATATTCCATTTGCCACTTCTTCCCCCACTCTCCCAACCTGTCCAAGTCCTTCTGCATCTACCTGCCCCTCCATCTACCTTTGTATCATCTGCAAATAAGGCCACAAAGCCATCAATTCCATAATTTAGATCATTAACATATAACGTGAAAATTAGCGGACCCAACACCAAGCCTTGCGGAACACCATTAGTCACCACTGGTCACCAGCAGCCAACCAGAAAATCCCCCCTTTATTCCCACTCTTTGACCTGCCAATCAGCCAATCTTCTATCCATGCTAGTTCCTTGCCTCTAATACTGTGACCTATCCTGTTTAGCAGCCTCACGTGTGGCAGCTTATCAAAGGCCTTTTGAAAATCCAAGTAAACAACATCCACTGACTCTCCTTTGTCGATCCAGCTTATTACTTCCTCAAAAAACTCCAACAGATTTGACAGGCAAGATTTTCTCCTTAACACAACCATCTTATTAAGTTCTTCCAACTACCCCAGAACCTCATCCTTAATAATGGACTCTAAAATGTTACCAATCTCAGAAGTTGGACTAATTGGCCCATGTGGCTAGTCTGGCCTCAATAGAGATCAAACATACAATGCTGATTTATTCCTTCAAGTAATTGAAGATCATTGTTAAAGTCCCAGTAGGTCAAGGGAGTGACATGGACTGTGGGCTTTCAGATGAAACTTCATTCACTGTGCTGTGCCAGGCTCAAGACTGAGAACGCCATACCTGATGAATGGGCTTCAGAACAAGAGCAGCACTGGTCATTGAAACCATGCAACAGATTTTGTCTTTTGGGTGCCTTTTCTCTGCGGGAAAGAGTAAGGCGCAAATGGGTCATGTAGGGTCTAGCAAACAATTGCCATCTCCATTAGACTGGATCAAAACCAAGCTTTGGCTGCTGAGGTTGCAATCTGCAGTGGAGGGGCCAGCTTTGCAATCCATTACTCAGCTCCAGAAGCCAAAGAAAATTTAATTTCCACATCACTTTGAGTGGCTGGCATAAATTGCAAACTCATTGGCACACAATCACTTTGAGAGCAGTTTGAAAAGTCATCAGAAGAACAGATTATTTAGCTGCAGCGTTTGTATTGGTTGGAAACATGGAGATTAATCCTCAATGAAAAGCAACAACCACTTCTGCAAATTCAATAACAAGACAATGATTCCAAAATACACCATCTCTTTCCTTCTCCCCTCTCTGCCGTTCTTTCTACTTCTCTCCGCTCAGTAAATGGTCTGGTTGGTCGGCCATCAAATGACCTAAACTGGTGCTATACTAAAATGACCATTTTAAGAACGTGTATCCTTTATACAATTACTGGTTTCAGCTACCACTAATAAGACGAGAAATAGCATTAAACATTTTATGGTTCTATTCACCCAATTCACTAAACTTAACAGACAATATCAATTAGTAAAATATTATAAGCAAGACATAAGTCAAGCACATTTACTGAAATGTGCTAACAGAATTGGCACGTTGTATTTCCCGTTTGAAATAAGTTGCTGTACCTAGTCGGTGCTCTGTGCTAACTAGCTAAAAAATATTCATTACTGCCTGATATATTCGATTCACTATTGAGATGCCTGTACCAATGGTATGGTATATGGGGGTATGCTTGCCTTCATAGGTTGGGGCGTGGAGCAGAGTCAGGAAGTCATGTTGCAGCTTTATGGGACTTTGTTTAAGTCGCACCTGGAGTATTGTGTGCAGTTCTGGTCATCCCCTCCACACCCCACCTCCAGGTGGATACTCTAGCGAAGGTGCAGAAGAGGTTTATCAGAATGCTGCCTGGATTAGAAGTTATTCAGTTTAGTTTATTATAACGGGTACCGAGGTACAATGAAAAGCTTTTATTGCATGCTCACCAGTCAGCAGAAAGAGAATACATGATTTCAATCGATCCATTTACAGTGTATAGATACATGATAAAAGAATAATGTTTGGTGCAAGGTAAAGGCAAGGTATTGGCTAATAGAAGAGGTTGGACAAACTTGGATTGTTTTCTCTGGAGCATCAAAGTCTGAGGGGAGACCTGACAGAAGTTTATGAAATTACATGGGGCATCGATAGGTAGACAGTCAGAAGCTTTATCCCAGGGTGGAAATGTCAAAGACTAGTGGGCATAGGTTTAAGGTAAGAAGGCAAAGATTTAAGGAGATGGAAGTTTATACATAGTGAGTGGGGGGTGCCTGGAGCCTGCTGCAAGATGTGGTGGTGTAGGCAAATATAATAGTGGCATTTAAGCGACTTTTGGATAGGTTCATGGACGTGCAGAAAATTGAGCCATATAGATCACATGCCGGCAGAGGACATTGTGGGCTAAGGTGCCTATTCTTGTGCTGTACTGTTCGATGTTTTATTGTGCTTCATCTAATATCTACACCATTGCTCAATGCTGTATCTGTTATCTGCACCCATCACACTTGCTTACTTGACATTTGCACCATTTCCAGAGCAGCATCTGATGTCTACACCCATTCTCAGTGCTGTCAACTATCTCCTATTATTAGTGCTGTGCATGGCATCTGCATCCACTGCTGATGTTTTCTCACCCCTGCTTCATCTTTCTGAATTTCTGAGCCAGAGATATCCCAAGACAATGTGAGGATAACCTTCATGTAGCTCTGAACGGGAGATTCAATTTCCCAAACCAAAGCATTTAGCTTCTAAAATACCTGGGACTGTAGGCCGGACCTCGCCACAGGGAGAGGATGGAATCAGAAAAGGATTTCAGAGCTAGTGCTCTTTATGGACTCGCCCATTTTCAATCACGGGTTTGCTTTGGATTTGACAGCAATGTTACCAGATAGAGAGAACAAATGAAAATCAACTGAGAAGATCCTGGGTCATTTGGCAGTTTTTCCAAATCTGTGTTTATACAGGATAATATTGGGTGCAGTGATTCAGTGTGGCCAATTAGCTGATCCATTATGGCAAGCACATAGCATCCAGATAACATGAGCGTATTCCCAGAAGCTGTGTTAGTTAGAAGGGGAGAAATGTTTTATTGGGGGGCTGAAAGAGACAGCAGAGGAAGGAGATTACAGAGAATTGCAGAGAGAAGGGTTTTGGAGAGGGAAGTAGCAGAGCAAGTTGGATAGGTTATTAGTTAAGGGTGTATAGATTGGTCTGATTTTTTTGGGGGCGTGGTAATGGCCTCACAGATTGAGGCAGGAGGGCTCTCTCTGAGTGAAATCCAGGAGGAATGGGGTCTATGGCCCAGTCTAGGGCTGGGGTATAGTGGAGAAGCAACCATACCTTGAGGAACCTGCTAATCTGCTGACTTATTCAAACCAGAAATGGCTATAAACGTTTAATTTTAGTCACTCTACTGACTCTGGAAATGTGAGGCTGAGGTGCTGATTTCTCTGAACAAAGTGATGGTAGGGTGGGGTCTAGTATTACCCATCAACACAGCCAAAGCAACATCCACTACCACCAACAATGGTAAACAGTGGCAGCGATGTGTACGACCAAAAATAAATTGCAGTGTCATTACTTAACAGGCAAGAGAGCACCTCTCAAACCTGTAACCTCCACCACCAAAAAAATATGAGCAAACTACACAAACTCTGCGTCCCTCTCCAAGTCACATACCATCCTGACTTGGAAATATCTTGCAGGTCCTTCATTGTTACTGGGAACTCCATCCAGAACCCCCTCACCAGGACTGCATTTGTTCACGAGGAGGCTCACCACCGCTTTCTCAAGTGGCCCCCTCCCCTTTATTCCTTCCTCCGCCTTCGCAATTTGTAACTCTCCTCTCATTATCCCACAATTTCTGTCATTTTATCTCTGATTTTTGTCAAACCATCTGCCCACCAACCCCCCCTCACCCCCCCCCCCAATGGTATCTACCTATCACTTGTCAAGGTTCAGCCCGTCCCTCTTCTCTTCCAGCTCTCTTTCCCATCCCACCATAATCCATCTGAAGAAGAGTCCCGAACCGACACATCAACTATCCATGCTCTCTAAAGATGCTGCCTGACCCGCTGAGTTACTCCAGCACTTTGTATCTTTTTTTTGTAAGTCTGCTTTTGCGGTTCTTTGTTTCTGGAGCTTAGGTTAGTTTAGTTGAGGTGAGAGGTATAGTTTGATAACAGACCATTCTACAGGTATGTTTTCCCACTTTCTCTTCCACTCCCTGCACAATAGGGGCAATTTTTACAGAGCCCATATATTCACCTATAAAACCCGTACGTCTTTGGGATGTGGGAAGAAACTGGAGCACCCGAAGGAAATCCAGGTGGTCACAGGGAGAATGTGCAAATTCCACACAGACAGCACCGAAGGTCAGGATTGAACACAGGTCTCTGGTGCTGAGCAGAAGTTAAGATGGGCAATAAATGCTGACCTTCCCAGACACTGAATAATAAATAAAAAACACCGCTCACACAAAATAGAGACAAATCCACCTCACCACCCAATAATAATACTTAAGATATCAAATGTGGTTTTACAGGCTGAAAAAATGTGTGTGCTCTCTGCCTGATGTCACTACTGAATTGGCCCTCTTTTTCTCAGTAGGATTAATGATACAATAATACCCATTAGAGTTTTTTAATCTGCTGATCTGGTAGCAGCATACACAGAAATATACTGTGTATCTGCCATATTCTGGATAAGAAACTGAACCAGCAACTTTCATAAAAAATTGAACAGATTTTTCACACAGAGAGTTGTGAGTGTGGAATTCTCTGCATCAGAGGGCGGTGGAGGCCAGTTCTCTGGATACTTTCAAGAGAGAACTAGATAGGGCTCTTAAAGATAGCGGAGTCAGGGGTTATGGGAAGAAGGCAGGAACGGGGTACTGATTGTGGATGATCAGCCATGATCACATTGAATGGCGGTGCTGGCTCAAAGGACCGAATGGCCTACTCCTGCACCTATTGTTGATTGTCTATTAAAGTTATCAACCAACACTGCTCACTGTGGAAAGTTTACAGAGTTGAAACTGTACTCAAACCTCATTTGAAGGATTTGAGGGATTAGGATATATGAAAATAATTTCAGACAGCTAAAAAAACTGCAGATGCGGCAAATCCGAAAGAAAGATGGAAAATGATGGAGATACCCAACAGTTCAGTGGAGAAAGAATCAAAGTCAATGGGGTCAATGACTTTTTATCAGAAATATAAAAGTAAGATGAATTATGTTACAGGGAAGAGAATGGTGGGGCAAGCGATGGGAATGTCTGTGAATGGGCGGAGATGAAAGTTGTTCAAGTGAAGCGACTACAATTGGTGTCAGCTCAAAGATGGTGGTGCTCTGTCTGCAGTGGTGTAAATAGAGGAAGATGAATAAGGACAGTGGTGAGAAATAAAACAATGTTGGTATTGTGCAAGGTACGCACAGTAATTGCTGGAAAACTCCAATAAAGGATAATCAGGCGACATCTTTGGAGAGAGAAAAATTGAGTTGCTGATAAATTTATATCAATTTACATCGCAACTGGCCAGTTCTGACACAGACAGTAAAGGACGTTATTCCCTTATCGTGTATCTATACACTGTGAATGGCTTGATTGTAATTATGCATTGTCTTTCCACTGACTGGATAGCACGCAACAAAAGCTTTTCACTGTATCTGGGTACATGTGGCAATAAACTAAACGCAACACAGTTAGCAGAAATTATTGACTTGAATTCTGAACCCCAGATCTGCAGTAAGTGTAGACAGTTGATGTAGTGCTATTCCTCGAGCTTACATGAAATGGTTGAACTTGTGAGTAAATTGCACTTCTTCTGACAATTGCATTTGATGCTCACGATCTGGCCCCCTCTCCATTGGAGAAACCCAACACAGATTGGGTGACTGTTTTGTAGAACACCTACATTCAGTCCACACAAATGACTTTGAGCTTTGAATAACTTGTCATTTATCATTCTTCATTCCTTTTTGACCTCTTTGAATTTGGCCTTTTCACTGCTCCATCACAGCAAAATACAAGCTCAAGAAATAACATATCACCGTCTACCCAAGAGCTATTCAACCCTTGCCACCCAACATAGAACATAGAGCAGTACAGCACAGGAATGGGCCCTTCGGCCCACAATGTTTGTGCCGAACATGATACCAAATTAAATTGATCTCATCTGCCTGTACATGATACATATCACTCTATCCCTTGAACTTCCATGTACCAGTCCAAGAGCCAGTTAAACATCATTATTGTATCTGCCTCCACCACCACCCGTGACAGTACGTTCCAGGCCCCCACCATTCTCTGTGTAGAAAACTTGTTCCTCACATCTCCATTACGCTTCCCCCCTCTCACCTTATAGCTATGCCCTATAGTGTTAGATATTTTCACCCTGGTAAAAAGGTTCTGACTGGCTACCCTATCTATAGCTCTCATAATTTTATATAATTCTGAGCTGAAACTCTCTAATCCGGGCAGCATTTTGGTAAACCTCCTCTGCACCCTCCTCAAGCCTCCACCTTTCCTGTGATGGGGCGGCCAGATTTACACTCAATAGTCCAAATGCAGCCTAAACAAAGCCCTATAAAGCTGCATCATGATTTCCCGACTCTTATATTCAATGCCCCTAGCAATGAAAGCAAGCATACCATGGCCTTCTTAATCACTTTCTCTTCTTGTGCTGCTACCTTCAGTGAGCTACAAACGTGGACTCCAAGATTCCTCTGCATATCAAGGCTGTTAGGGGTCTTGCCATTAACGGTATACACGCTCCTCACACTTAACCTCCCAAAGTGCAACACCTCACATTTGCTCAGGTAAAACTCCACCTGCCATTTCTCCTCCCATTTCTGCAGTTGATCTATATCCTGCTGTTATATCTGTACATTCGGACATCCTTCCTTACTGTCTGCAACTCTTCCACTTTTGGTGTCAACAGAAAAAATCAGAAAGCCTCTGTTAGATGGCACCAACATGTTTCTCACTTAAATGCTCAGAATATTCAAACGAGCACAGACCTAGCTTATAATTCCCCCTACTCGCCCTCTCTACCACTTAATAAATGATTGTTTCCACATTCCCAGTTCTAAATTAAGTGATTGATTGATTGATAATTTGAATGAAAGCTCATTAACGAAGCATTAACTTTGTTTCTCTCTCCATATCCGCTGCCTGACCTATTGAATATTTCCCACATTTTATAATCTATATTGCTAAGTCTGATCTTGACTACTTCCTGTTGTTCTGTATATTGATTTTAGAAAAAACGCTGCCACTTACGGCTGTGATTTTTGGCCATCTTACTCAGAGTTCCCCTCCGCTGCGCAGGACAAGAGGATTTTTCCCATCGATGAAAAATAAAAGAGTTATTAGTGTTTAAAAAAAATTGAGATTCTCTTTCCTGAAGGCCACGCCCCTTCCGGAGGGACTATAAAACCCAGAAGTGTTGAGTGCCTCAGTCAATCTCTGCAAGATGGGGGAGCGAGAGAGTTACGTCTCTCAATCTGAGCTGTGAATAACACTGAACACATGTCTACTAAACTGTGAGTAGTTTTACTGACCTATCAGTGTCTTTAATGTGGTTTGAAAATATAGTTTGGAAATGCTAAAGCTGTGTTGCCTTTTGTTTGGAAATGCTAAAGCTGAGTTGCCTTTGGTTAGGAAATGCTAAACCTGTGTTGCCTTTGGTTTGGAAATGCTAAAGCTGTGTTGCCTAATTAAAGTTGCCTTGCGTAATTAAAGTTGCCTTGCGTAATTAAAGTTGCCTTGCGTAATTAAAGTTGCCTTGCGTAATTAAAGTTGCCTTGCGTAATTAAAGTTGCCTTGCGTAATTAAAGTTGCCTTGCCTAATTAAAGTTGCCTTGCCTAATTAAAGTTGCCTTGCCTAATTAAAGTTGCCTTGCCTAATTAAAGTTGCCTTGCCTTCTATATAATTATAAGTCTAATCTTGACCACTTCCTGTTTGGACTTTATATTGATTTTTTTAAATACTCTACCACGTACGGCTGGGATTTTTGGCCAGCTTACTCAGAGTTCCCCTCCGCTCATCAGGTGCCGAGGATTTTTCCCATCGATTAAATATAAAAGAGTTATTATTGTTTAAAAAATGTTGAGATTCTCTCTCTCCTGTTAATCGCGCCATGAAGGCCACGCCCCTTCTGGTGTGAGGGGAGAGGAACTATAAACCAAGAAGTTTGGGCGTGGCTCAGCCTCTGCAAGATGGAGGAGGGAGGGGTCACGGCTTGCTGTCTTTAGTTGCCTTGCAACCTGCTTGAATTGGTATGAAACTGCACTTGAATTTGGTGGCCTTGCACCCTGCTTCAAGTGGTAAGAAACTGCACTTGAATTTGGTGGCCTTGCACCCTGCTTGAAATGGAATTTCAAGGAATAGCCGTGAGTCAACTGCCAGTCCACCAGCCGTGAGTGAGTGAGCTGCCAGCACAACAGGCTTGGGTGACTGAGCCGCCAGCCCAAGAATCCATTCGGCCCACAATGTCCATACTAGCCCTCTGAAACCAGTCCCATCAGCCCACACCTATACTAGCGCTCCAGAAAGCCCCCACCCCCCCCCCCCCCCCCACTGGCCACCAATATTGGAATTGGTGGAGAGGTGGAATATTGCGTTGGGGGACCAGCCCTCCCATGTGATGCTGGGACCCAACGGGTCCCACTTAGTCTAGTTTTACATTAAAAGAGAGTAATATTCCATTGATTTAAATTAATTATGCAGTCATACACCATAAATTTGCTGCTTTTGTAAAACGCTAAGAAAAAAATAATTTCTCCGTTTTGTCATCATGAAAGAAATTTAGTTGGCAGGCACGTTTTGTGAGGATATGCTCTTAATGTTGCTATCATCAAAAAGTGAAAGGGCTGAACAGGTGACCCCACCCACCACGCAAAGCGTGTGCCAAAGGGGGTTTGAAAGGTGAACAAGGCTTTGCTGAGCTGCACGCAGTATCTCGTGTTGCAGTAGGTACTGCCACGTAATAAACCAACGAGCGCCAGGTCAGTGTGTCCAATGTATTAATGATTTCACTGACATTATTCAGTCATACAATCTTTGTCTGTTGTAAACAGCAGAGTGAAGCTCCGACCCTTTCTCATCAGAGCCACCCCATTGCAACAAAAGACAATTGTTTTTAAGTCAACATTAGTTTAGTTTAGAGATACAGCGTGGAAAAAGGCCCTTTGGCCCACTGAGTCCGCGCCGACCAGTGGTCCCCGCACACTAACACTATCCTACACACACTAGGGACAATTTACAATTAAACCAAGCCAATTAACCTTCAAACCTGTACGTCTTTGGAGTGTGGGATGAAACTGGAGAGCACCCACACAGGTCACGGGGAGAAGGTACAAACTCCGTGCAGACAAGGGTCAGACCCGATCCGAGGTGTCTGTCACGAAGGCAGCAACTCTACCATAGAGCTTCCGTGCCGCCCAAATATTATTATCCTTGTATAAGTCTGGTTGCTCTTCCTCATTAGCCAAACATGGTCTTGTTTGTTCACACATAGAACTTGCTGTATTGTGAAATAATCCAACAAAGGCTAAATATCTTTGCCACCAACTGATTTTACAAAGGCTCAACAAATGCATCTCCATTATTGGCTAACAGTTCTCCTGTGGGTTTGCACTTCATGGCATCGCTTTACACTGCAGTTGATTTTCTGAGGAAGTACTAACTCAACAATTTCACTGTTATAAGTCTTTAAACCATCTGCATGAATTCAACCTCATTGGCCATGTGAAACCAAGATGCAGGGCAGAACGCCACAGGAGATCATTCTTCCCTGTGGCTATCAAACTTTACAACTCCTCCCCCTTCTGTCATGGCGTAGACTGAGACTGCCTCCTCTCCCTCCTCTCTCCTCCTTCCCCTCCCCAATCTTTGCACATCCTCCAATCCTTTCCACTTGTCACTTTAACTTCATGTTTCATGTATTTTGTGTTTAAATGACTGTTGGCAGGTCAATTTCCCTCCTGGGATAAATAAAGTTCTATCATATCATATCGTAAAGCATCAGGCAGCAATGAGGGCCTACCAAAAGCCGGTCGCCACTGGCAGCATTGTTGGTCTCCGAGCCTGGGAATTCCGTGTGGTGCAAAGCCATGGAACTGATAGCTGCACCCACTATCAGGGCTGTGTCTGACAACTGGGTAACACTATGGCACAGCCAGTAATGGTTCTACAGCCTGTGCAAGTTACTGTGGCAGACGTACAATCAGCCCTCCTGAGAAGTCGCTGGCCGCTTCCTCAGGACCTGTGCAGATCACCTGGGTGATTTACAGACATCTTTAACTTCTCACTACTCCGTTCTGAGGTCCCCACAGCTTCAAGACCACTATTATCCCGGTGCCATAGAAAAGTAAGTCAGTGTGCCTTAATGACCACCTTCCATTAGATCTGACACCCACCAACATGAAGTACTTCGAGAGACTGGAGATAGATGGTGCACATTAAAAGGGCTGTCTCACTGTGCGAGTTGACCCACGAGTGACCCCGAGTATAAAACAAATTTAACTCGTGGTAATCACGTACAATTAACGTAGCGGGAACTTTGAAACTCGTGGACGCAACTTAGCGACTCTTGGCGCTAACGGGAGGTACACGTGAAACTTGTTAACTCTTGCAAAAGTTCAAACATGTTTGTACTTTTCCACGAGTAAAATGTACTCTTGAGGTTAAAATTTGAAACATTTTAAACTCGTTGTAAGAACCTAGTGGCCCGTGCGTTTACTCCTGAGTCTACCGTGGGAACTCTTTTTAGAAACAATAATCAGGGACAGAAATATCAGCTTCTTAGACTTTTTAAAGACAAATTCTGCTTAACAAAGTTAAGTAAGTTATTGATAAGGTGACAGAGTGGGTTGAAAAGAAAAAAATTGCTTGAAGTTTATATATAAATTTGTGTGTTGAAAAGCTTTTTGCTGATCCGTTTGATTCTCACTGTTTGTTTACTTCATTGCACAATAAAAGAGAGTTATTTGCTATCAAGATCAAATTGATGCCTGGAAGTCTTCATTTTAATATCACTACAAAGTCTCATGACTTGAATGTAATATTCCTTTCATCATAAAACACAAAATAGAGGAAGGCAAAATATATTCACATCTTGATTCTCACAATCATTTGTGAGATTTAAGGACAGCTGCCTCATATGCTGTGCTTTTTAAATGTTTAAAATTGTCACCTCTCAGTAGATCAGAAAATAAGACAAAGTCTTATGTGAAACAAATGTCTTGAATGTGAAACAAAGTCTTTATTCTTGTTCAATATAAAAAATGCTTTTTTGCGCATATTGAGAAATATGCGTAATTTCCTGCAAACCCATATCACGGTGAAGCACCACAGCAAACAACACAGTGGTCTGAAAAAGGGCTTCTCATACATGAAAATCAACAAATGAAGCACAAATAAAAGTATTTCCACTATATACTAATTCAGCTGAAAAATGCACAAGTCTAAATTCAGGCAATAAAAGATACAATGCAATGCGCTAAATGACAAGTTTTGAGATCTACAATCAGATAAGCAGATGCATGATAACCACGTTTTAAAGGAAAGACAGATGCAATGAAATTACTTTTACACCACAATAAAAAATAAAATCCACACTTAAAGTTAAACAATGAAAAGTCAGCAGGATTTAAACTAAACATGAAATTAACTGGATTTTTCTGCATGTGGGCTCTCCTCATGAGGTGATGTACCTGTGGTCGGCAGCCACTCAAAATAAGCTGTCCTGCCACGGCACACTGCCCAATTCTGAATTATAGTAGGAGCAGAGATGGTCTCTCTGCTCTTTTGCACTGTTGGTCCCCGTGTTACCTCGAAAACACTGCAGTGGCACCAAAGTCTCGTCGTTTGTACCACTCCTCCACGCACCTAGTGTTATTCTCCCTGTTTGACTGTCCACTAAGTCACCGTCCTGCATGGCTGTTGCTGATCCTGAAGCTGCACCTCTGATATGGATCAGGTTGTGCAGAACACATGCAGCAAACACAATAGTCTCTACGTTCTTTGGCTGGCATGACATCATTTTTTTTAACATGTGATGATTTTTCAACACTTCGATATACATTGTTGCCTCAAGATTAACGGGAGAGGAACTTGGTGCACTCGGGAGACGAACTTGGAACATCGCAGAAATGAGAAGTAAACGGGAAACTTAGACATACCCGTGGGAACTCGGTTAAACTCGGGATCACAAACTTGTAGTATCGTACGCAACCACGAGTCTTTCACTCGGGGTCACTCGTGGGTCAACTCGCACAGTGAGACAGACCTTTAACCCTCCCAGCCAGCCTTGATCCAGACTTGCTGGTGCATTAGTAGCCACATGAAATTGCTGATTAGAATAAGTTAATGGAAAAAGTATTGAACAATTTTTCAATGATGTGGTGGCTTTGGAGAGGGTGTGTAAAAGAGGTTTACCAGAATGCTTCTTGGATTAGAGGGTATTATCTATAAGGAGAGGTTGGATAAATTTGGATTGTTTCCTCTGAAGTGTCAGAGGCTGATGGAAGCATATACAATCATGAAAGGCCTAGATAGGGTAGACAGTTAGAATCTTTTTCTCAGGGTGGATTGCAGGCATAACTTTAAAAGGAGAGCGGCAACGTTTTTTTTTTTTTAATATTTTATTTATTAGAAGTGATGTACATTACAGTGATATAAGCCAAAAATAACATAATACATTTCCTGTACCACTTCTTATTTTAAACTTTAAAAAGGAGAAGAATAGAGAGAGTTAGATAATAATAATAATAATAATAATAAATTTTATTTATGGGCGCCTTTCAAATCTCAAGGACACCTTACAGATTTTACAGTAAACGGAATGAAATAAATAGTAAAGACATCACAAGTACACAAATTAAAACAGAATTTTTAAAAAATCACAAAAATCAAAAACACAGTATGGAAGAGAGAGCAGCGGCTGCTAATACGCGCCTGCGTCCACTCCCCCTTCCGGCAGCTATCTTGGACACAAAGTAAAACAATTAATTAACATTTAACATTTACACACAAAAATCATCCCCCCACAATGATTACCACTGTGGGGGAAGGCACAATGTCCAGTCCCCAACCCCAGTTCTCCCAAAGACGGCATATTGAGGCCTCCACAGTTGCCTCTATGGAGGCCCAATGTTCCTGGCCGTTCTCGCCGGGTGCGGTTGCCCCGGCGTCGGGAGAGTCATCGCAGCGGCTGGGACGGCTGGAACCATATAACCATAACAGCACGGAAACAGGCCATCTCGGCCCTTCAAGTCCGTGCCGAATCTCCTATTGGAGTCCGTGGATAGTAAGTCCGTAAGGTAGTAAGTGCGTGAAAGAGTGATCAGGAGAAACCCGTAGAAATGTAAAACACGAGAAAGAGTAAAAAAGAAAACCAAAGGAAACAAAAGAGAAAAATAGAAAACAGAAGATATAAGAAAGTAAAATAAGATAAGATAAAAGGGATGTACCTACTTCGTATCTTTACACACCCCTCACCAGGTCCTGAAACCATTTATTTTCAAAGTTATGTTGCACCCTATGCTTGTAATAAGTCGATAAATGGAGACCAAATCTTTTGGAAATGGTCTGATTTGCCTGCTAGGAGGAATCTCATGTCTTCGAGGTGTAACATTTCGGACATATTTGAAATCCACATTTTTATCGTTGGTGTGGGAGCGTTTTTCCAGAATTTAAGTATGTTTTTTTGCCATTATTAAGCCGTAATTAAGAACGCTCTTTTGGAACGAAGTCAGCTCAAAGCTGGCTTCCATTGTTCCAAAAATAATCAATTCTGCGTTTGGTTTCAGTTTTATTTTAAATAATTTTGTAAAAAATTTCAAAGATTTCATTCCAAAATGTTTGGATTTTTATACAAAAAACAAAGGAATGTGCTATAGTTGCTTCTTGGGATAGACATTTATCACAGATGGGGGAGACATTTGGAAACAATTTACTTATTTTAGTTTTTGAGTAATATAGTCTATGTAAGGTTTTGAATTGGATTAGAATATAATTGATCTTACATTGATCGAGCATTTGTGCACATATAGCAAGTGTTTATCCCCTCTCTTTCGAGATTTTTATAGCTAGTTCTTGTTCCCAATCTCTTCTAATTCTATCGGATGATGGTATTTCTATATTTAAGATGCTATTATACAAGTATGATAATAAATTAGTTGAGTCCGCCTTTATATTCATTGCTTCGTCTAATAGGTCTGGAGACAAATTTTGATATTTTGTGTATATTTTTTCAAATAATCACGGATTTGAAAATATTTAAAATATTGATTACTTCTCAGATTGTATTTAAGTGGTAGTTGTTGGAATGATAAAAAATTTCCATTTTCATACATGTCTCCAAACATTTTAATTCCTATTCTTTCCCAATGTGTAAATGATTTATCAATAGTGGATGGTTTAAACGACGGATTATTATCTATGGGAGAGAGAAGCAATAGGTTTCTTAATTTTAGGGTTAATTTTATTTGTTTCCAAATTCTAATTGTACTATGACTTATACTCGCTAGAATTTAGGAGATTGAGAGGGGATCTTATAGAAACGTACAAAATTCTTATGGGGTTGGACAGGCTAGATGCAGGAAGATTGTTCCCGATGATGGGGAAGTCCAGGACAAGGGGTCACAGCTTAAGGATAAGGGGGAAATCCTTTAAGACCGAGATGAGGAAAAACTTTTTCACACAGAGAGTGGTGAATCTCTGGAACTCTCTGCCACAGAGGGTAGTTGAGGCCAGTTAATTGGCTATATTTAAGAGGGAGCTGGATGTGGCCCTTGTGGCTAAGGGGATCAGGGGGTATGGAGAGAAGGCAGGTACGGGATACTGAGTTGGATGATCAGCCATGATCATATTGAATGGCGGTGCAGGCTCGAAGGGCCGAATGGCCTACTCCTGCACCTATTTTCTATGTATCTATGTATCTATGAATAATTGGATTTTTACTGTATATTGTATTAGTCAGTTTTATTGGTGAGAGAAGGATCGCTCCTATATTAAAAGGGGAGCAATCCTCTCTCTCCAATACTATCCAATCCACTCGTTGGGCAGAATTGTCCAACAGGTGAATCACATTTTTGACATTTGCTGCCCAATAATAATACAAAAAATTAGGGAGTGTTAGTACACCAAATTCTTTAGGTTTGCACAAATGTCTTCTTTGAATTCTATGGGATTTATAGTCCCAAATAAAATTTGTGATATCAGAATACAGTTTTTTTTAAAACTTTTTAGGTAAGTATATTGGTATTGATTGGAATAGATATAAAATTTGTGGTAGAAAGATCATTTTTATAGCATTTATTCGGCCTACTAAAGACATCGGAAGAGTTTTCCAAAATTTAATCAGGGCGTTTAATTTATTAAGTAGGGGCATATAGTTTGCATTAAATAAAGATTTATATTTTCTGGTAATTTCAATTCCCAAATATTTAAATTTTTCTGTAGCGATTTTAAAACGGAATTTTAACAGGTGTGTTTAATCTTGAGGTTTTATCGTCATAATTTCACTTTTATTCCAATTTATTCTATATCCTGAAAAGGATCCAAATTCCTCTATTAGATTTAATATATTTGGTATATTGATTTGTGATTTTGTGATGTACAGTAGTACATCATCTGCGTATAATGATATTTTATTATTTTATTATTTTGTATTATAACCATGGATATTCGGATGTGTTCTAATGCTTTCAGCTAGAGGTTCTATTACAAGAGCAAATAGCAGAGGTGATAGTGAGCATCTCTGTCTATTGCCCATGGATAATTGAAATTTCATGGACAACATGTTATTAGTTAATATTCTAGCAGTGGGCCTGTCATATAATAGTTTTACCCATGAGATAAAATTCTCTCCCATTTGAAATTTTTGCAATACTTTAACGAGGTAGTCCCATTACACTTGATCGAATGCTTTTTCTGCATCCAATGAAATAATTGATAAGTCTTGTTCTTCAGTTTTATATGAATGCATTATATTATACAGACGTCTCAGATTATTGCATGAGTATCTCTTGGGTATAAACCCCGTTAGATCCGCATTTATTAATTTACTAACATATTTACTTAATCTTCTAGCTAATGATTTTGCTAATATTTTTTGATCTGTATTTAACAGCGCAATAGCTCTGTATGAGAGGCAAAGTTAAAGGGAGATGTGCAAGGCAAGTTTTTACACAGTAGTGGGTGCCTAGAATGTGCTGCTAATGATGGTGGTTGGGGTAATGCAAAGAGCATTTAAAAGACGCATGGATAGGCGCATGGATATGCAGGGAATGGAGGGATATGGATCACATGCAGACAATAGAGATATGTTTAACTTTGTATCATATTTGGCACGGACACTGTGGGCTGAAGGGACTGGTCCTGTGCTGTATTGTTCGATGTTCTAACGTGTCAGGGAGGGAATGGCTTCCTGCTGTGTCACAATATGCAACACTAACAGTGCTGTGTCTGAGAGCAGCACTCTTTGCTAAGGACGAAGAGTCTTGATTAATAGAAGTATCCATCTGAAGAAGGGTCTCGAGCCGAAACCTCGCCGACCCGTGTTCTCCAGTGATGCTGCCTGACCTGCTGAGTTGCTCCAGCACTTTGTCATTTTGTGTATTAACCAGCATCTACAGTTCCTTGTTTCAACTCTTTGTTGATACTGTGACAGATAGCTGCACCCAGTATTTGCAATATATGGCTATATTTTATTCCATTTTTTGCTGAATGCAGTGGTTGCTCTCGTTCTGTCGAGTGCCCACTGTCTATTTCAATTTGCACCGCATGTTAAATGTCCATTTCTGTGGGTATAGAGTCCCTTGTGGCTGCTGTTGGGTGTCTGTGCTTTGTTTCTCTGTAACCAGCTGAAGTGCCCTCTTTTAGGCCTGCATGTTGAAGAGCAGCTTCTCCCACTGGTCATCAGCCCCCTCTATCGACAGCCTTGCGTCTGTGCTGAACCACTGTGCATTTTCTTTAATGCACTGTTTTACTGTAACTGTTACATTGAATGCAAGGTTAGCTGGTGCTCTAATGGTAATTGTGCACACGTTAATTAATAAAGTTAACTGATGTAGTTAACGGAACAAACTTCTGCAAAGTTGAAATAGACTTCTTTTTTCATTTCTAATTTCTACGAGTAGTTCTGACCACCATCAGGAGTTGCAGATATTACACATGTGCTTTATGATAGCTTTAGGTTTTCCCTGATGAAAGATAGTTTGCATTATTTTTTTAAATAATAACTTTCCCTTTTTGAATTAGCTTTTGTTTTTAACAAAAATGACTGATTTAATTAATTGCATAAAGTTAAATGTAGATAGGAAATGCTCTCAGAGTGAAGCTCCTTGGTGTTGCAGTATGGGTATGCCTTATCCCTGAGGTGACCTCACTATCTAATGCCCTCTACCCGGAGTAAGCAGGGGACTGAGAGGATTGCCCCTGATGGTCTCAGCGAGGAGATAGTCACAGAGTCATACAGCACAGAATTAGGCAACAAGTCCATGCCGTTCGTTAAGTACCCACCTACACTCAGCCCGTTTACCAACTCTTCTATGCCTTGGTGATTCAAATGTTTGCTTAGATAGTTCTTAAGATGTGCAGTCCTTCTAATTATGACACAATTCATGTAAAGATGGCAAAATCAATTCCGAGCGTTATTAGTGTCATAGAGTCAAGAGCCATACAGTATGCAAACAGGCCCTTCGGCCCAACTTGTCCATGCTGACCAAGTTTTCTAACCAGGCGAGACCCACTTGCCTCCGCCTGGCACATAGCTCTCCAGGCCTTTCCTGTTATTGTATCTGTCCATGTGTACTTTAAATGCCTTTATTGTGCCCTCCTCTACCACTGCCTCTGGCAGCTCGTGTCATGTACCCTTCTGTGCAAAGGTTGCCCCTCAGGTCTATTTCAAATCTTTACCCTCTCATCTTAAACCTATGCCCTTTAATTTTGGACACTCCTACCCTATTGAAAATTCTGGCTGGTTTAATTTAGTTTAGTTTAGTTTATTATTGTCACATGTACCAAGGTACAACAAAAGCTTTTTGTTGTGGAAAGTCAAGGAAAAGACTATACATGATTATAATTAAGCCATCCACACTGTACAGATAAAGGATACAACACGTGGTGCTAGATACACTCCGATTAAAGATAGTTTAAAGGGTCCAATGAGAGGCCTGGACCACACACAAGCTGGTGAGAGGCCAATTCAGTTGCCTGGCAACAGCTTGGAAGGAACTGTCCCTGAATCTGGAGGTGTATGTTTTCCAACTTCTGTACCACATGCCTGATGAGAGAGGAGAGAAGAGGGAGTGACCAGGGTGAGACTGGTCCTTGATTATGCTGGTGGTCTTGCCGAGGCAGCGTGAAGTGTAGATGGCATCAATGAACAGGATCCTCAGCCTTCAAAGGAAGTGCTTTTTTGGCCATTGCTTCGATGTGGCTAGTCACATTATCTGTGCCCCTCTGTAAGGTCACCCCTCAGTCACCTACATGCCAGGGGAAATGGTCCCAGCCTATCCAGTCTTTCCTCATAACTCAAATTCTCCAGACCTGGTAAACTCCTTGTAAATCTTTATGCACCCTTTCCAGTTTACTGACATCCGTGATGCAGCCCCTGTTTGTTGGGAAGATCCATGTCTGGAGGGGTGAAGGTTGGCTGTTCTACTCCAGTAGAGGGACAATTGTCAATGGGGGTTTTTCTGGGATTCTTCCTGACAGAGCACAGCAGAAAGCCAATTTAATAATATATCCAGGGGATTCCAGGCTAAACCAATGTAACTTGGTAAAGTCCTGATGCATATGAGTTCACACAGCAATTGGTGGCCTCAACAATTTCTCCTATAAATATAAATTACCCCACTTTGATCTTGTTCAAATGATCTGATAAAAGCCAAGTTAGTAGTTTATCTGGATGGAATTATTATCTATTCTTTTGTTCATCTGACTGCTCGGGCAAATTCAGTTTTCTAACCCTGTACTTCCCTGCATTTCCACCCGCATCACTTTTGTATGTCTCCCCACCCCCAACTATTTCCCTCCGCAGGCACTTTCCCCTGTAACCACAGGAGATGTAAAACCTGTCCTGTCACATCCTTCCTCACTTCCATCCAGGGACGACAGCAGCCTTTCCAGATGAGATGCAGTTTTTATGCATCTCCTGCAAATCTTGTCTGCTGCATGCAGTGCACTTGACGTGGCCTCCTTTAGATCAGCAAGACCAAGAGTAAACTAGGTGACCATTTCGCTGAACTCTTACACTCTGTCTGCCAAGGCCTACTGGATCTCTCAGTTGCTAACCATTTTAACGCTCTTTACCATTCCCACACCAGCCTTTCTGTCCTTAACTTCCGCCATTGCCAGAGTGAGGCCACGTACAAACTGGAAGAACAGCAGCTTATATTCCGCTTGGGTAGCTTACAACCCAATGACATGAACATTGAATTCTCCAATTTCAAGTAACACTCCCTACACATTCTCTCTTTCCTGTGTACTCCCGCCCCGATGTGCATACATTTCTCCCACCCTTTCCCACCCTGCTCTGTTCCTCCATATGCTCATCTTACATTCCCGAGCCCCATATTTCCCTCCAGGCTTTACATTTTACTCCTCCTCTCCTCTCTTTATCTAACACTCTTTTGTCTCTTTCTCACCTCTTTGTCACTTACTATGCCCATTTCCCAATCACCACCGCCCTCCCCTCACCTATATCTACCTTCCCCTGCAACCGCAGGAGATGCAACACCTGTTCATATACCTCCTCCCTCGACTGTCCAGGGACTCCGACAGTCCTTTCAGGTTAGGCAGAGCTTCACTTGCATCTCTTCCAACCTCATCTATTAAATCCATTGTTCAAGATGTGGACTCTTATACTTCGGCGAGACCAAACAGACTGGGTGATTGTTTCGCTGAACACCTTTGCTCAGCCTGGACCTACCTGATCTCCCAGTTGCTAAACACTTTAATTCTCCTTTCCATTCCCACCACTAACCTTTCTGTCCTAGGCCTCCTCCATTGTCAGAGTGAGGCTAAACACAAATTGGAGGAACAGCATCTCATATTTCACTTGGGCAGCTTACAGCCCAGTGGTATGAATATTGATTTATCCAACTTCAAGTAACCCCAGCATTCCCACTCTCTCAACCCCTCCCCCACCCAAGTCACACCAGCTTCTCATTTTCACCCAACAAACACCTACCAATGGCTTGTTTCCTTTATCATCGTTACTTTTTTGCATATCTCATTCATTGTTCTACATCTCTCCACATCACCGTCTATTTCTCTCGTTTCCCTTTCCCGTGACTTTCAGTCTGAAGAAGCGTCTCGACCCGAAACATCACCCATTCCTTCTCTCCAGAGATGCTGCCTGTCCCGCTGAGTTACTCCAACTTTATGCGTCTATCTTCAACCTATGACTTGCCAGGCTTTGCCCCAGCCCCAGCCCCACCACTCTTTCATAGCTTTCTCCCAACCCTTGCACTCCAGCAACTTAAAGAAGGGATCTGACCTGAAACTTGTTCTGTCCATTCCTTCCCCAGATGTTGCCTGGCTCTCTGAGTTCCTCCGGCAGTTTGATTTTAGTTCAAGGTTCCAGCATCTGCAGTTTCTTGTGTTTCCACCAACGTTTTATTCCCACCAGAACTCTGAGCCTTTCAACTAAATCACAGCTCAGTATCTGGATGCCAGGCTGCCCTGAGCAATGGTTCTTCAAGCCACCCACCGCACAAGTCTCCTGGCAGCCTTATCCCTGCCTCTCCAGGTAAATCTATCCTT